>OU426980.1:3530624-3937705 GCA_911387785.2 Aelia acuminata
AAATCTGAAAAACTTGAATTATTGATTTTTTTTGGCCCCCCCCCCGCTCGAAATTTAAAAAGAATGTCGTATGTTAAAGGTACCACCCCAATTATATTGGAATCCACCATCAAACAGATAAAATCTGAAAAACTCGAATTATTAATTTTTTTGGGCCCCCCCGCTCGTAATTTAAAAAGAATGTCGTATTTTAAAGGTATCACTCCAATTATATTGGAATCCACCATCAAACCGATGAAATCTGAAAAACTTGAATTATTGATTTTTTTGGGCCCCCCCCCCCGCTCTAAATTTAAAAAGAATGTCGTATTTTAAAGGTACCACCCCAATTATATTGGAATCCATCATCAAACCGATGAAATCTGAGAAACATGAATTATTACTGTTTTTGGCCCCCCCCCACTCGAAATTTATTATGAATATCATATGTTTAATGTACCACCCCCATTATATTGGAATCCATCATCAAACCGATGAAATCTGAAAAACTTGAATTATTAATTTTTTTTTTGGGCCCCCCCCGCTCTAAATAGATAAAGAATGTCGTATTTTAAAGGTACCACCCCAATTATATTGGAATCCATCATCAAACCGATGAAATCTGAGAAACATGAATTATTACTGTTTTTGGCCCCGCCCCCCACTCGAAATTTATTATGAATATCATATGTTTAATGTACCACCCCAATTATATTGGAATCCTCCATCAAACCGATAAAATCTGAAAAACTTGAATTATTAATTTTTTTGGGCCCCCCCCCGCTCGAAATTTAAAAAGAATGTCGTATGTTAAAGGTACCACCCCAATTATATTGGAATCCACCATCAAACCGATAAAATCTGAAAAACTAGAATTATTAATTTTTTTGGGCCCCCCCCCCGCTCGAAATTTAAAAAGAATGTCGTATTTTAAAGGTATCACTCCAATTATATTGGAATCCACCATCAAACCGATAAAATCTGAAAAACTTGAATTATTACTTTCTTTGGGCCCCCTCCCGCTCGAAATTTAAAAAGAATGTCGTATTTTAAAGGTACCACCCGAATTATATTGGAATCCACCATCAAACCGATAAAATCTGAAAAACTTGAATTATTAATTTTTTTGGCCCCCCCCCCGCTCGAAATTTAAAAAGAACGTCGTATTTTAAGGGTACCACCCCAATTATATTGGAATCAACCCTCCAACTGATAAAATCTGAAAAACTTGAATTATTATTTTTTTTGGGCCCCCCCCCCGCTCGAAATTTAAAAAGAATGTCGTATTGTAAAGGTACCACCCCAATTATATTGGAATCCACCATCAAACCGATAAAATCTGAAAAACTTGAATTATTGATTTTTTTGGCCCCCCCCCCCCGCTCGAAATTTAAAAAGAATGTCGTATTTTAAAGGTACCACCCCATTATAATGGAATCCATCATCGAACCGATAAAATCTGAAAAACTTGAATTATTAGTTTTTTGGGGCCCCCCCCCGCTCGAAATTTAAAAAGAATGTCGTATTTTAAAGGTACCACCCCAATTCTATTGGAATCCACTATCAAACCGATAAAATCTGAAAAACTTGAATTATTACTTTCTTTGGGCCCCCTCCCGCTCGAAATTTAAAAAGAATGTCGTATTTAAAGGTACCACCCGAATTATGTTGGAATCCACCATCAAACCGATAAAATCTGAAAAACTTGAATTATTAATTTTTTTGGCCCCCCCCGCTCGAAATTTAAAAAGAACGTCGTATTTTAAGGGTACCACCCACCCCAATTATATTGGAATCAACCCTCAAACCGATAAAATCTGAAAAACTTGAATTATTAATTTTTTTGCCCCCCCCGCTCGAAATTTAAAAAAGAATGTCGTATTTTAAAGGTACCACCCCAATTATATTGGAATCCACCATCAAACCGATAAAATCTGAAAAACTTGAATTATTAATTTTTTTGGGCCCCCCCCGCTCGAAATTTAAAAAGAATGTCGTATTTTAAAGGTACCACCCCAATTATATTGGAATCCACCATCAAACCGATAAAATCTGAAAAACTTGAATTATTACTTTCTTTGGCCCCCCCCCCCGCTCGAAATTAAAAAGAATGTCGTATTTTAAAGGTACCACCCCATTATAATGGAATCCATCATCGAACCGATAAAATCTTAAAAACTTGAATTATTAGTTTTTTGGGGCCCCCCCCGCTCGAAATTTAAAAAGAATGTCGTATTTTAAAGGTATCACTCCAATTATATTGGAATCCACCATCAAACCGATAAAATCTGAAAAACTTGAATATTACTTTTCTTTGGGCAACCTCCCGCTCGAAATTTAAAAAGAATGTCGTATTTTAAAGGTACCACCCGAATTATATTGGAATCCACCATCAAACCGATAAAATCTGAAAAACTTGAATTATTAATTTTTTTGGCCCCCCCCCGCTCGAAATTTAAAAAGAACGTCGTATTTTAAGGGTACCACCCCAATTATATTGGAATCAACCCTCCAACTGATAAAATCTGAAAAACTTGAATTATTAATTTTTTTGTGCCCCCCCCCGCTCGAAATTTAAAAAGAATGTCGTATTGTAAAGGTACCACCCCAATTATATTGGAATCCACCATCAAACCGATAAAATCTGAAAAACTTGAATTTTTAATTTTTTTGGCCCCCCCCCGCTCGAAATTTAAAAAGAATGTCGTATTTTAAAGGTACCACCCCATTATAATGGAAACCATAATCGAACCGATAAAATCTGAAAAACTTGAATTATTAGTTTTTTTGGGCCCCCCCCCCGCTCGAAATTTAAAAAGAATGTCGTATTTTAAAGGTACCAACCCCAATTATATTGGAATCCACCATCAAACCGATAAAAATCTGAAAAACTTGAATTATTAATTTTTTGGGCCCCCCCCGCTCGAAATTTAAAAAGAATGTCGTATTTTACCACTCGAAAATAAGAAATGAATATTTTCTTAAAAACATCGTCCCTGATAACTTAAAATTGGACCCCACTGTGAAAGAAATGCGAAATTCTAACTATTTTATAGTGACCCCCCCCCCCCCCACTAAAATAAGAAATGAATATTTTCTTAAAAAACATCGTCCCTGATAACGTAAAATTGGACCCCAGTGTGAAAGAAGTCCGAAATTCTAACTATTTTATAGTGCGCCCCCCCCCCCCCCCCCCCCCACTAAAATAAGAAATGAATATTTTCTTAAAAAAACATCGTCCCATATCACGTAAAATTGGACCCCTGTGAGAAAGAAGTCCGAAATTCTAACTATTTTATAGCCCTTTATATTATAGGGTGGTCAAATAAGTGAGAAATAAAAGACATCATGTGTATATATAAAAAGTATTTTATCCGCTCTACTGGAAATAGTCGTAGAAAAAGTTGTTTAAAAAAAAAATGACAATTAACCGCTCGTCCCTGCATTGCGGGCTGTAGTATCCAGCGGCCTTTTAGCTCAAAATGACGGATAACCGTTCTGATATATATCGGCAGTTAGCCGCTCGGTGGTGGAGCGGCTAACTATCATTTCGGGTATATATATATATATATATATATATATATATACATATATATTGTTCTTCTTAAGATTTATTTTTCATATCAATAAATAGACTGTTATATTGTAATAAATAAAAAAAAAAAATAATAAAAAAATGTTAAATTATTCCTATATTTTTTTTATCTAAAAAAAACAAACTCTTTATTGGTATTACATATTACATTCTGCCTCATTTTGAGACATTTTTATATTGCTAATTGAGCACATTCGTACTTATTTACAAAAATAAAAATATATAAAAAATAAAATAAAAATAAGTTAGTCAACTCAAGAAAAGTAAAGAAAATCATCTTAATCAGGATATGTTAAATGATTATCAGGGTTTTCAGTTTAAAACTTTTTTATTTTGGAAAGCGTTTTCCTTCCAACGTTTTCCAATCTCCACAAAAACATTGCTAACAAAGAGCAATCACTCATTTTTCTATTAAAATGCCGCAAATCCTCTATAATACCAAAATTCATATGTAACCTGCCCAAAAACCTGAAATTAAATTACAAACTAGACAAAAAAGTAAATATTATAGAGTCAAAATTAAAAAAATCGATGCTACATATATTCATTAAAGATAAAAAAAATCAACCGACGACATAAAACAAATAATTAGTCAATTACATAATTCGCTCTCTACACAATTTTCTGTTCAAGACATCGCACTATTAAAATCTGCCACCCAAACAGTTTACATCCATGCTAAAACAACAAAAAAAAAATCTTAGAAGAAAGTTCACCCAACTTATTAGTTATTCAAACACCGTTAAAATATATCCTACCTGTGGGTCCACAACATATCCTCCACACACATTCCTTCTAACGCTAACAAAATTCTTAGCCTAGGACCCAATTTCATCACCCCTAATTCAAATTCCAAACACCTAATCCCCTCACTCATCACAGACCTCGAACACATACACAGAGATAACATCTTAACCCGTGACGACGATATCAGAGAGATGTCGCGTACAAGGACCTGCAACATTATTACTAATTATCTTTTACTGAAACCCACACGTTCACCTCCTTTCTCAGCCCAATTCTATAAAGACCTATCCTTAACCCGTTCATTACTGAATACTCATAACCAAATCATTGTAACCCGTGCCGCGCAGATTGCAATGATAAAATTAAAACTCGCCCCACTAAACGTGACCCTATACCTTCTCTCACTACAAAATTCAACCAACACCTTAAACATCTCCTTGATACAAAACAAATAAATACCCCTACTTCTAGATACCTTATCTCCTATAATTCTACTACTCCTCGTTGTTACGGTCTACCAAAAATCCATAAACCCGGTAATCCCATCCGTCCCATCATTTCAAATATTGATTCTCTCTCCACTAAGCTTAGCAAATTCCTGCTCCCTCCATTAAAATCCCTTAGCCATAACAATCCATACGATGTAAAAAATTCCTTCCATCTTTTAGAACAAAAACTATTGAAATGCCCGATAATTTTATCTTAGCCTCTTTCGACTCCGAGAGTCTTTTCACTAACATCCCGACGGATCGTGCCCTCCAAATCGTTGAAGAATAATGGGACTTTTTAGAATCCATAGTAAACTCAATAAATCAGCCTACATTGACTCCCTTGCATTATGCTGTAATTCCGGATATTTTTGTTTTCAAAATAAATACTTTCTCCAAACTTCTGGCCTTGCAATGGGTAGCTGTCTAGCTCCCGACCTCTCCAGTATTGTTCTCAACGACCTAATTGATTCTGTGTTACCTAAATTCCCCAATGATATTTTTTTCATAAAACATATGTAGACGAACCTCTATTGATTCTCAATCCCAACTTTATTACTGATATTCTCGTCGCCTTTAACTCCTACTATCCACGTCTTCGTTTCACTATTGAATTGGAAACCCATTGTACCCTTCTATCCCTAGACATTTCCATTACTAGAAACCCAGACAATTCCATATCCTCTAATTGGTACACCATACCCACTTATTCTAGCCGACTCCTAAACTATTTTTCCCAACATCCACATCACAAAAAAATCAACGTCGCAAAAAACCTTATCCATCGTAGCCTGACCTTGTCCGATCCACAATTTCATTGTCATAACAAAATCCGCCTGAAAAATATCTTAAAATCTAATGATTTTCCCGAGAACTTACTAAAACCACTGATCAATAACAATGCTAAAACTCACTAAAATTTTTTAAACAACTCTTCACAACCTCTGCTCCCTACTTTCCATTACAGATCTATCCCATTTATCCCCATTCTCTCCAACAAAATAAAAAAATCCTTCTCATCCAGTTCCCCACACATACGCCTAGTATTACAAAATAACAACTTAAAAAATCTGTATACCAAACTCAAAGAACCAGTACCACTCCTAGACAGTGCTCCAAGCTTAATTGAAACAGTTGCTATATCCAACCAAAAACCAAAAATGAAACGAAAAATAATTTTTAAAAACGGATTTACCAACATAATTACAGTATTTCCACGCGTAATTCGTCTGCGTCTAAATTAGCAGAACATGCCATCGCACAGTGGTCAATAATTGCTTTTTGGCGGACATAAATCTGCCATTTCCACAAGTTTACAGATAAATTGATGGGATCTTTTTCATTACCTTCTTAATAAAATTCTAAAACCAAGGAAACAATTCCCGTTAAGATTGCTTCGGTATAAGTGTCCTTTTTGCTTGCCCAAAACCAGGTTTCTTGTGTGTTAATAGATAGTTTTCGTTAGTATGCAAAAAAACATGGAAGAACTCAATATTTTTCAGAATTTTCTTTTTTATTTTTTAGTCTGAGGGTAAGCTTTCATACCACCGAGTATCCGAAAAGAAAATTCAAATTGCATAGAAGTTATGGATATTTTAAAAACAACTAAAAATTCAACATTAAACTCGATTTTCTCCTTTTAGAAATAAGATATCAATATACCGATTTCACTGAAAGTTTACATTCAACGGCTAGTATATTACGTATGAGCAACATGAATTTGGTTTGCTTATTAGGGTACAAAAACAATTTATATACTACATTTTTTGAATAAAAAACGTTTTTCTCGGTTTCAAAGGGGTGCTCCCCGGAGTTATCACTGGGGTAATTTGCCTTTTTTAGAAAATTATGTTTTGTATATGTTTACAGAAAAATTGGCAATGTTTGGCCCTATAATCTGCTCTAAATGGTACAGGCACATTTACAAGCTCCTTCTAATCAATAACATAAAACGACTACACCTATACATAAGGTTTTCACTTATAAATGTATATTGCGGATAAAATTCTCAGTTAATTCGTCATATCAATTTACACTCGTTAAAATGTTTGGACTATACTTTAGGGTGGACATTGCCATTTTTCTCGTATCAAAACAAGAAGGACTGAGTTAGACTTGTAGTGCTATAAATTGTCTAGAGAAAACATAGCTTTATCTTAAGTAAGGCAGACAAAGCCAATTAGCAACACAAGAGCAGAGTCATACTGATTCTTTCCTAATTCCTTTACCATCCACTTCAAAAATGCCTGAATGACTATAGGTAGAAGATTATTATTTCTAGATACTAAGTGTTTGCAGGAAAAGTCATAAAATCTTACCCTTACGAGTGAGTGTAAATTGATATGACAAATTAATTGAGAATATGTTAATCGGTTGGTTTTTCGTTTACAAAGAAAGTCTATATTTATTCGTTTTAAGTTTAGTGAAGAGCAAATATAAAAGTGATTTCAGCTATTCAGTAGTTTTTTCATCTCACCTAATCAACTGAAAAAGGCAAAACAAAAGCTGTTTTTACTTGTGAAACCACTTATTCGATAACAGGTAATCAAGGTTTTCAATAAGGCTATTCAAAATTTTATACCGCAGTATACATTTATAAGTGAAAACCTTATGTATAGGTATAGTCGTTTAATGCTATAGATTATAAGGAGCTTGTAAATGTACCTGTACCATTTAGAGCAGATTACAGGGCCAAACATTGCCAATTTTTCTGTAAACATATACAAAACATAATTTTCTAAAAAAGGCGCAAGTGAATTTAACTGATCTTTTTATGTGGTCGTAGTACAAGTAAGACTAGAAATTACCCCAGTGATAACTCCGGGGAGCACCCCTTTGAAACCGAGAAAAACGGTTTTTATTCAAAAAATGTAGTATATAAATTTCTTTTGTACCCTAATAAGCAAACCAAATTCATGTTGCTCATACGTAATATACTAGCCGTTGAATGTAAACTTTCAGTGAAATCGGTATATTGATATCTTATTTCTAAAAGGAGAAAATCGAGTTTAATGTTGAATTTTTAGTTGTTTTTAAAATACCCACAACTTCTATGCAATTTGAATTTTCTTTTTGGATACTCGGTGGTATGAAAGCTTACCCTCAGACTAAAAAAATAAAAAATAAAATTCTGAAAAATATTGAGTTCTTCTATGTTTTTGTTGCATACTAACGAAAACTATCTATTAACACACAAGAAACCTGGTTTTGGGTAAGCAAAAAGGACACTTATACCGAAGCAATCTTAACAGGAATTGTTTCCTTGGTTTTTTAATTTTATTAAGAAGGTAATAAAAAAGATCCCATCAATTTATCTGTAAAATTGTGGAAATGGCAGATTTATGTCCGCCAAAAAGCAATTATTGACCACTGTGCATCGCCCACAACCATTCCTTTGACTTTGAGAGCCCCTCTATATTAGCTACTGTACCAAACCCCGATAAACGACTCCTCTCAGAATACATTTTCATCCATCTGGAAAAAAATAACCCTGTAAATCATAAAACAGATAAAGAGATAATTCCATCCACTTATTCTAACATCTTCCGCATCCTCAAATCCTAGTTTTGATTTCATAGGTATCCGCAATTACCGATATACCTCTGTATTTTTAAAATCTTCAATATTGTATAACTTCCTTCGGTGTATTTTTCAATTTTTTATGTATTGTTACCTTATGCATAATCTCAAATTATTTTGTTAGTTTTTAATATTTTATTTCCACTTAGTTGTCATGTAGCCTCGAAGGATTGGATGCGTTTGATGTTAGAGGGCTTAGCTGTTTAACACACAGTTCGATGTCGTAGGTCCAGATAGGTTTCAAAATGGTTTTTTAGCTAAGTAGTTCGTTTTCGATTGAAAGTTGTGATTTTCTGTTCAGAATTCTTTAAAGATGGCCAAATCGTAAGCTCTTGTCGTTTTAGTCTGGTATGTGGGTTCTACGTCAGTCTTCTGTCTAACATGAAGCCCAGATACCGTACCGTGTCTGAGAAGGGAAGTTGAACAGAGTTGAAACAAACTGGTGGGCAACATTTGCGTCGAAGGGTGAATGTTATATGCTTGCACTTTGCTTCGTTTACTTTGATGCGCCAGTTGTTACATCACTTTTCAATTAGGGAGAGGTGCCTTTGTAGGTTAGAGGATGCTGTTCCAAGGTCTGTGTTGGAGGATAGGATGGCGGTATCATCAGCGAATGTTGCCAGGAGAGTGTCAGGACCAGCAGGACGCCCCATCACTGTAGCCAATCACGTACCCCGTTTACTCCCCACTAAATTCGGCTATGTTATTGATGGACCTTCTCAAAACGTTCCAGAATCTGAAGAGTTGTCAAGCTTCCTACTACAATCTACTGAGGAAATGAAAGAGGTTATGACCAAGTTTTGGAAGGTGTGGGAAATTCCGTCGAAACATTTCATTTCTGAGGAAGACCAGATTTGCGAGGTGTGTCTCTTTGCCACTTAAGGATTCCATTGAATCCTTGGGAAATCCGAAACAGCAGGCCCTTAGTCGTCTGGTAAATCTTAAATTCAAGCATCTTGAATTAGCAAAAAACACTTCACTGAAGAAGGAGTACCATGAGTTTATGAACGAATACCTCTCTTTAGGGCATATGAAAATTGCCTCATCAGGCACATCCGCCTACACCATAACACATCACCCTGTTTTAAAATCTCAAAATGGCATAAGTAAATTGCGAGTAGTCTTTGATGCCTTTTGTCGCTCAACAACTGGCTTTTTCAATGACCACGTGTATGCTGGACCCAAGTTGCAGCTTGATATAAGTGACGTCATATCAAACCTTCGAATTCATCGGTTTGTCTTTACAGCCGATGTAGTCAAAATGTACCGCCAGATCCTGTTAAATCCTCGTGACCGGAAGTACCAGCGCATTCTTTGGAGATCTGACCCCAAAGATGCCGTGTAGGAATTAGAACTCTGTACTGTTACCTACGGTGAAAGGGGCCCCGCATTTCTTGCACAAAGGACTCTCAAGCAGCTCGTTCAGGACGAGGGAGTCAACTATCCTTTAGCCTCAAGGGTATTATTAGAGGATATTTACGTTGATGACATGGCTACGGGTGCTTCAACCATTTCAGATGCCTTGAAGCTGAAAGAACATTTAATCACCTTATTAGGAAAAGCCGGATTTAAGCTTAGCAAGTGGAACAGCAATTGCCAAGCACTGTTGGACGACATCAGCGATTCTGAGCTTGTGGCTTTGAATGACGAATCGGATTCTAAGATCAAGGTCTTAGGAATTCGGAAAGGGATGGTTTTAGCTACCAATTAGTCACTCTGCCATGGAATCCTACCAAGAGAGCAATTCTATCAACAATCGCCCGCATTTACGACCCATGGGTTTCATTTCTCCAGTTGTGTTCTACGCCAAGGTAGTTCTCCAAGCAATGTGGCAATGCAAGGTCGATTGCGGTGACTTAGGGCCCCCCTGACATATGCGAAAGGTGGCGTCTTCTTCTCTCTCAGCTCAACTGTATTAGGCAAATTAGCATTCCCAGATGTATCGCCTGCGAAAATTCTTTCTTACATCAAATATTCGGATTTTGTGACGCTTCAGAAAAGGGTTACTCGGCCATTATTTATTTAAGAGTCAACACGAATAGTGGTGTTGATATATCATTGTTGAAGGCGAAGACTAAGTTATTACCCATCAAACCGATGACAATACCGAGTCTATACGTGGCTCAAAAGTGCTGCAAGCCCGCGGGTGGTAAACTAACTCTAAAACCCTTCGACCTCTTCAGTCGTTCATTGGCGGAGAGGGTTGTGTTAGTGTGGGCGGTCGCCAGCACAATTCCCAGTTACCATATGATGCCAAACAGCCATATTTGCTCCCACCAGACAGCCATCTATCAAAAATAATAGTTGATCACTACCATGTAGCATACTTGCACCTTTCACCTACAGCGCTAAGAACTATGCTTCAATGCAGATTTTGGATCATTGGGGCTAGAAAATTGATCCGAAAAAGGGTCTTCAACTGTCTTAAATGTTACAAAGCTATGCGCTCACCTCAAGCGCCACTTATGGGAAGTTTACCGCCTCGAAGAGGGTCAAGTCTTTTCTGATGTCGGCGTTGATTTCGCAGGCCCATTTTTTTATCAAAGTATCTATACGGCACAAGGCCGCAATTGGAAGATCATATGCATGGCCAAAAAGGCAGTTCATTTAGAACTAGTATCGAATTGTTCAACCGACGCAATTTTGGCAGCCTTCGAACGCTTTGTATCTAGGAGAGGGAAGCCTACCCATATGTACTCAGACTGTGGTACCAGCTTTGTGGTAAGCAGCACACAGATTGTGGGACCTCATCATGCACCTTCGTTCAACCAAAACCCTGGATGAAATAACCCGACATGGCGTTCAACAAGAAATCAGTTGGTTCATCAGCTCCCTATTTCGGCGGATTGTGGGAAGCCGGTATAAACCTTGCAAATCAATATTGTATAAGATCATTGGCGACGTACCTTTGACCTTCAAAGAATTGACCACTTTGTTCAGTAGAATCGAATCCATCCTCTAGGCCCTTGGTCCCATTAGAATCCGACACAGAAAGCATCGATTGTTTAAAACCAGGGCACTTCTTAATCGGCAGGCCACTCACTCACGGCAGGACTGAAGAGAATATTCTCTCCAAAACGAGCATTCTCCAACACTGGAAGCCCATTCAATAAAAGGTACAACGTTTCTGGGCACGTTGGCGAATGGCGATATCTCAATGCCCAACAACAAAGGAAAAAATAGACCAAAACACCCAAAAACGTTAGAGTGGGAGAGTTGGTGATTATCATAGAGCCTAACTGCCCCATGAAAACATGGCCATTAGCAATAATCGTGGAAACGCACACTGGAAGAGACGGAGTTGTAAGAGTCGTCAGCCTCAAGACAGCAAAGGGTACATACAAACGTCCAGTAGTACGTACTACCATTGACTCCAATTATTGAAAACATTGATGAACATTAAAATTTTGTTTCCCAACAAAATTTTGGTGGGCGGTATGTTGATGCAACATTCAAGTTTCTTTTTTAATCTAAGTAATTTTTCTTTTATTATGTATAATCAAATTAAAATGCACCTTTTGTATTTATAAAACACCGTGCAACAGTGTTTGTTTTTTTCGGGCATTATGAACCATACGTACTTAATACCTAAACTGCCTTTATCGGCCTGCGCTGAGTCAGTGTTACCAGGCAACTGTAGGTGAACGCATCTACGCGCTCCAGGAGCATGCAATTTTTTAGCGAAGTCCATGGCTTTGGCTAAGCAGTCTTCTTTCTCATCACTATCAGTGACATCGGACATTATTTTTGGCCCAAGGGCCGTTAGAGGACATTTCTCCAGATAAGATCTTTTTCTTTTGTGTTTTAAATATTTTTCTTTATTTTGTTACCGTCATTACGGAGAATCTCTTTTAATTTAAACAGTTTCTTTATTTTGTTATCTTGTTTCTTTACTTCATTTTTGATGGTCATTTTCATTTTTGTTTTCATTAATAATTACTTTCAGTTTATTTTTCATGTTTAGTTTATTTTTATTTAACACATTAATCCATCAGCAAATTTTTTTTATTTAGTTATTTTTGTCTATTACTTCAATTATATAATTTTAATTGCTTGTAATTTATTTTTTTGCTTATTCCAAGAATAAATTTTAATTATATTCACATTTACGAGGGGTGATCAAAAAGTTCCAGGACTGATTTTTTATTAATTTATTTAAAAAATCTACAGACTATTGGACGTCGTCCCCTTCAAAGTACTCTCCTTGGGAAGCTATACATTTTTCCCAACGATGTTTCCACTGTGTGAAGGACTTTGAGAAATCAATTTGTGAAATGGTGTGTAGCTGCTCCAGCGATTTTTTTTTAATGTCATCTACGGACTCAAATCTCTTTCCCTTCATGGGTCTCTTAAGTTTTGGAAACAAGAAAAAGTCTGCAGGGGCAAGGTCAGGTGAATATGGAGGCTGGGGAATGACCGTCATTCCATTTTTGGTGCAGTAGTCGCGAATGAACAGGCGCATTGTCATGATGCAGCATCCACTCACCGCTCCGTCACAACTCTGGTCTCTTCCTCCTTATTGCCTCGCGCAAATTTCTCAGGGTTTGAAGATAACGAAAGCGGTTAATGGTCTCACCTCGTGGAAGAAATTCATGGTAAACAACACCCTTCCAGTCGAAAAAAACAGTAAGCATGACCTTGACGTTTGATTTGACCTGACGTGCTTTTTTGAGGGTTGGGGAGGATTTTGTCTTCCATTGTGATGACTGGACCTTCGTTTCCACGTCGTAGCCATAAACCCACGTTTCATCTCCAGTAATGACTTGTTTTAAGAAGTTTTCGTTGTCATTTGCCATTTCAAGAAGTTCCTGACAAACTTGAACTCTGTGTTCTTTCTGCTGCTCAGTCAACAGTCTCGGAACAAACTTTGCAGCCACCCTTCTCATCTGCAAATTTTCTGTTAAAATCTGTTGACACGAACCAAATGAAATGTTCAATTCTTCAGCCATCTCACGAATGGTTAGTCGACGATTAGAATGCACGAGACTGTTCAATCTTGCAACATGATCGTCGTCAGTCGAAGTTGATGGGCGCCCTGAACGAGAATCATCTTCACACGATGTCCGGCCTTCCTTGAACCTTTTGTACCACTCATGACACCTTGACCGACTCAGACATTCATCACCGAAAGCCACTTGCAACATTTGAAAAGTTTCAGTAAACATTTTACCCAACTTCACACAAAACTTTACGCAAATGCGTTGCTCTTCCTTTACATTCATTTCACAAAATCGCCGAACACAAAAAACTTTTTTTTACGAAAACAGCAGTAACTTTGCAATGAAGAAGGTTATCAACAAACTGAATAAACAGCTGAGCTCAGGAAGAGTCACGCTAAACAATGCTGCCAACCGCACTGCTCTATGACACTCCATTGCCGCGCAATCTCAACAGTCCTGGAACTTTTTGATCACCCCTCGTATACCAGAGCTTTTGTTTTTTATTTTATAACTTATACCTTCACCAGAGTAAAGATTTTACAGAACCACTCGGATCAGGTAACAACCGGCATGTGCGGTACCGTCAGGGTGGTAAGAATGGTACTGCGGTATTTTGAGATTTTGTTTAGTGGTTAGTTGAGTTTCTGTTATAAGGTCTACATCAATTTTTTTGTCGTGTAATAATGCAGTCAGTTTGTTAGTGTGATTTTTAACACCATTCGCATTCCAAAGGAAAATGGATAAGGATTTATTGGAAGTCATTTAGTGGTTTCTCCAAGGAGGAATGAGATGGTATATAAGATACGTAAGGCGTGATATCAGAGGAGTAACAAGAGATTTGAAGTCGGATAAGAAGGACGCTAATAAAGAGGTAAGGTCTGTAGCATTAGATGGAGGAGGGATGTGAGAAATTGGGTGTTGATGAAATTTTTGAGGAATAGTAGGTACAGGTGGGGGTTGAGATGTGCTTTGTTGTTGTTGTTGTGGTTGCGGCAGGGCCTCACAATTATCGTTTCCACTCCCACCCCCGCGTAATTGTGCGAACGAATCAGGCGAGTCCACTGTCTTTGAAGGTCCTCTTCTTGTTTTATTTTCTTCATCTTGACCCTGGGGTTTCCTTTAATAGCGAGACTTGAGTTTCTTGTAAAGTTCTGTTTAGGCCCGTGTAATCGCCTGGACAAATTTTATTTAGATGCGTATATAAAAAGGTGGAAATTTTTAATATTTTTGACGAAGATTGGAGAAGGTCGTGGTTCTCTAGGTATGTTAGCTGTTTCCATTTCTTCCTTGGAATTTTGTAATAACTCGAAGCGGTTAGTAGTGAAGAAAGGAGGTTTTCTGTCATATTAGATGTACCCGGTTGAGGTTGTGAAGGGATAGTTGGAGTTGCTGGAGATGTAGCTTGTTTATTACGACCAGCTTTCTGTTTTTGTGGCGAGTGGAGCCAACAGATAGAGTTCTTTTAGAAGACATAACCTGGTGAAAATATCTCAGGAGTCATAAATGAAGAAGACAAGGAGGGGGGGGGGGAAATAACACCTTGACGAATATAGATAAATACGTAATTCTATATAAAATTGAGTGACGCAGACCTACTCCCGTCAGAAGCCTAACGGCTACTGAAGAGATTATGGCTGTCCTAATTCTTATATAATTAGATAAAATTGGAATTTTTTAAAGACAGAGTATCGAGTCCTTGTAAACGACATTCCTGTCAATATTTTACCAATTCAGATATTACCAGCGCGGATAGATTAAAGAAAAGTTGATTACTCGACCCATTCGCCTGAAAAAGACATTGATGGCCGCCATAAAAATCCGTTTATATAAAGAACAATTACTTAATATAATATATACATTCAGTTGTTTTGTTAATAAAAATACGTCTCATTTCTTATATGTTAAAACGGCTGAGTGTCTCCTAATGTCAACATATCTATAAATTATATGTATATATATGTATAACATATAGTATGTATTTATATTAATACTAGGTTGTTAAAAGTCCTTTGCATGGACACAATATTAAGTTGGGTATTATTTAAGATAGATTTATTATGCATAGACTATTTTATTTTAACAGTAAAACTGCATATTTGTTATAGCGAAGTGTTTAACTTCGAAATTAACGAAATTCGAAACGAAAAGTCTTTTCATGCTAAAGTAATGCTCTTGAACATAAAAAAGTAATTAAATATATTTTTTATCATGTAAAATACTTAATTACTGATTATACTATAGACTATAGTCTATAGTGCCGAAAACACTACTCTATTCGCAGATAAAGACTTTTAATTATAATGAAAGAAATATAAGTATATATAAAGGAAATATACCAATCACTATCAATAAAAAAAATGCGCACAAAACACACTTTCACTTACCAGCATGCTTAGATTAGATATCGACGTATTTCGATGATATGTAAAACCTATTACTCAACTTAACATATTTTCCCACATTTAAGTATATGCTTATATTTGTATAGCTCAACAAGTTATGGAGTATTTGTATTGCAAAACTTGAAAGTTCTCGGTACTTTTCGATTCATTATTGCTTATTTCTTTTTTTAAAAGAACCCAATTCATCAGTAATAATACGACATATGAAATTATGGCTGTCACTTCGCGGGCATATAAATGAATCAAATATCCAGTTTGATCAAAATAGTTACAGTTAAGCCGTTTTTAAGAAAATAAAATAAAACGTGAAAATGAGACAAAATTTGTTAAGTAAAGTGCCCCCTCCGTTTGACCTATTTTGTTGAAATTTCGGCTGTTGCATCGCGGGCGTATACCTACATCAACTGGGTATTAAGTTTTGTACGGCTTATAGTTTTTGAGCAACTCTGTTCACACACACACACACACACACACACACACACACACACGCACGCACGCGCGCCCACACACACAAACACACACACACGCACACACACACACACACACACACACACACACACACACACACACGCAGACCAGTTCGCGGGACTTGGCTATTTGGACTCAGGGGACCCCAAAACGTGTATTTCCGTTGAAAAAAGGAAATCGAAATTTTTTACGATCGCAATACTTCCACTTACTATATATTTCATATATAGGTAAGTGAAAGTAAAAATAAAATATATATATAAACATATATATTTCATATACGGGTAAGTGAAAGTGAAAATATATAATTTATTTTTATAATTAACGGTTTTTGTAATTGCTGGCAATTAAATTTTACATGGTCACTGTATAATACAGGTTCTGATCTTTTGCTGTGAGAGCTTACAAAATAAAATATTACGCGGTCACTTAAATGTCTATATAATGGAGACATTAAAAAAAAAAATCTAGTGCGATGCGCGCAAAACACAACTTTCACTTACGAACTTACTTAGATTATAAAGCGACGTGTTTCGATAATTTGTAAACGCCATTCACACATTTTTCCACAATTACATGCTTATATTTGTACATCTCCATTAGTTATAGAGTATCTGTATAGCAAAATTTATATAGTTTGATAAAAATAATTACAGCCGTTGTACATTAAATAAAAAAAAACACGTGAAAATGGGAGAACATTTTCTAAATAATGTGCCTCCTCCAATTGATCAATTTTGATGAAATTTTGACTGTCGCATCGCGGGCATGTACGTACATCAAATAGTCAGTTCGATCAAAATTGTTAAAGCCGTTTTTGAGTAAATACAAAAAACACGTGAAAATGAGAAAACATTTATTAAGTAAAGTGCCCCCTCAGTTTACCAATTTTGGTGAAATTTCGGCTGTCGCATTGCGGTCATATACATTCATAAAGTACTAAGTTTGATCAAAATCGTTAAAACCGTTTTTGAGTAAATAAAAAAAAAAAAAAACTTGATAATGAGAAAACATTTATTAAGTAAAGTGTTCCCTCCAATTGACCATTTGTGATGAAATTTCGGCTGTCGTATTGGGGGCATATACATACATCAAATAACAAGTTTGATCAAAATCGTTAAAGCCGTTTTTGAGTAAATAAAAAAAACACGTAATAATGGGACAACATTTTTTAAGTAAATTGCCTCCTCCAATCGAACAATTTTGACTCTCTCATCGCGGGCAAACACTAAACACCGAGTTTAATTAAAATCGTTAGAGCAGTTTTTGAGAAAATCGAGAAAAACCTAAATATTCGACAAAATTCTTTAAATAAAGTACCCCCTCTGTTTGAGCAATTTTGATGAAATTTTTGCTGTCGCATCGCGGGGATATACATATACTAAATACCCAATTTAAGTTTTTTACGGCTCATAGTTTTTGAGCTAGTCTGTTCATACCCACACACACACACACACACACACACACACACACACACACACACACACACACACACACACACACACACACACACACACACACACACACACACACACACACACACACACACACACACACACACACGCGCACGCACGCACGCACGCACGCACGCACTCACGCACGCACGCACGCACGCACACACACACACACACACACACACACACACACACACACACGCACGCGCGTGCGCACGCACGCACACACTCACACACACACATATACATACGCAGACACACACGGACACACAGACCATTTCGCGGCACTTGTTTATTTGGACTCAGGGGACCCCAAAACGTGTATTTCCGTTGAAAACCGGAAGTCGAAATTTTTCTTGATCACAATACTTTCCCTTCCCATATACTTCATATATAGGTAAGTGAAAGTAATAATAATAATTTAATGGGTATGTTTGTACAATTAAATTATTATTATTTTTTTTATATTCTTATTCGATTATTCTTTCATTTTTGGTTTTCACATGACAAGGGTCAAGTGCTGTACATCCAAAACTTGTCATAAATTTGTTTTGTCTTTTTAAAACAAACACTACCCTCAACATTTAAGTATGATTAATATAATAAAATCATGTAAATGTTTAGTTCATAAATATATAAAGAAGTAAGACTGAGAAATGTGATGTAAACATTGTTGGATTGTCGTATATATCTACAGAGGTACATAAAGAAATGACCTAATTTATTTACATACAGTTTTAACTCTTAGTCAACACAAAGAAAAACAATACATAATGAATATAATTGGGTCTTCATCTGTGTATTATATTTTTAATGTTTATGGTCTACACTCCAGGATTTGCTTAAACCCTCATTTTGAAAAAGTGGGCATTAGTTGTGTAATAGAGCCAATTTGAAAAATGTATTTATTAGTCAGTAGAAAGCTAGTTAGATCTACTACTACGTTTATAAAAATTGGATACTATAGTATTGTAATTAAGGCTTTATTGAAGTGCCAAGTTCAAAAAGCGGAAAAAATACTAAAACTTAAACACCATTATATTATTCAAATCTTACGTATAACTTGATCAAATTCTTTTATGTTTTGGTTAAAACTGAACGAATGTAATGAATGCTCCGCATTCAATGTTGCGATATTCTTTCGATAATTATGATATCTTTTGAGTTATATGTAATCGTCTGATGTTTTCTTTAAATACCGCTTCAACCACATCAAAAAATTTAGCTAGGCAAAGCTTGTTTTTGTCAGAGACAGAATTAAACACAGGGGTAAAAGCAATTTAAAACTGACTTTCTTCAAATGAACGAGTATGGTAAATAATCACGATTTGGTCAAGGAATACGCCAATGGATTTTTTATTATTTTATAAAATCATTATAAAGGATACAGATGACCTGATTAGCGTTGGACATTATTGTTTATAAACCAAATGGAAATATATTTCAAAAATCCATTCTAATATTTCGGTCCTATGCAATGTTCCAAATTCAATAGTTTATGCTTTTGTGTTATTCGTAATGAAATATTCCTGTTTGTTCTGAGGGATATGACCCTTTTTTGGTACTGGAGGAGATAATAATCTCTTAACTAACATAAAACAACATCGATTGGTAAAAACCAGTAAAGAGAGCGTTATTTAGCATTTTTTAAGGTGTCTGCTCGAGAATAAGTTAAAGTTATGTCAATGATGGTTCTGATGACAAAAGACGAGGGTATGTAGAGGATTTTCTTGTTGTTTTTATGTCGATTTTCGGAATTCGGTATGGGAGCTGGGTCAGCTAATTACTGTTTGTGATCAACTACATATGTGCGTGCCTTCCTAATGACTGTATTGTTATTCACTGCAGCTGCTCGGTGCTATTATATCAGTATCGGTGGGGAGGGCTTCCAACTCAGCTACTGTGCATCCCTGATAACATTGACACCGTCGAGACATTGTGTCATCGGCTAATGCTCTGTTCGCTGGATAGATCCCGTAATTACAATGACGCCCTTGAGCAGCAGTGTGTCAGTTGTTTCTTTTGAAGTTGTAACTATTTCGGAATATCTATTTTGGGTCGACCACCCAAGCGTTTAGTGGTTACTTTGGGTACCCATTCTTCCGATAACCGTTCGACACATATCCCATTGATACATTACCCCAACCGACGGGTCGGCTGCGAGGGTGCCTGTAATTAGGGAGCGGTAGTGTCGGCAACAACGGAGCGGTTGCAGAGCTGGCAACATTGCCCCGGTCGATACGTTGCCCTCCCCGTTTTCCCTTTCACCGGGGAAATCTTCCCTGCATTCCTCCCCCGTCCGACCCACAGCCTGCTTACATCCCGCTGTGATTGCCTCCGGCCGCCTTCTCACCACGATCGCTTATCTTTTGCGACTTAGTCTCTCTGTCTATGATTATTACTCTTCACTTTATATGCCTCATATAGATTCAACTCTGTTCGAAATAATACTAGTATCTTTTTTTTTCTTTTTTTCTGATTCTGTCTTTTTTGTAGGTTAATTCCATTAAAAGCAAATATTAGTTGAATCTTTCAAAACCTTAACATATCTTGTATACTGGTTATTCATAACATAGCCTAAATATAGGCGAATTTGACATCTCAGCAAGTCATACATCGGTCCTGTTCATAAATCAAGAAACAACTACTGTTACTTAATGTGAGTCATTTAATGTGATTTACATCATAAACTAATAGATCTCAAGTTGACATGGAGTTTTAAAATTGATTCGCATCGGAACTTACATTGCTACATGTATTTATTGATATATCACTAAATTAGAGCTGTGAATTGGTTTACTAAACCAAGGCTATACCTGCTATATTGCTACGATAAAACAAAAAGTGGAGATCATCGCATAGAAAACCTAAATTTTGGGCGGGACGTATGACAGTTCTCTAAGGCCTTCGCCTCATTATAAGCAAAGTTGACATTAGGGGATAAAATGCATAAATTATTTTTTCTTACATTTGAAAGTACAAAAGATTTTTAACAATAAAATTTCTACTTCCGGTTTTAAACGGAAATACGCGTTTTTTGGTACTTAAAACTAAACCAAAACTTAGGAACTATTTAGACAGAAGCCGAGAGCTAGTGCGTGTTGCTCTAGTTTGTTTTATTTTCAGGATGCATTTAAGTACGTCAATTAAAAAGAAAAATATTTATTTTTATTTAAAGAAAGGAAGGTTGTAAGCGAAAGTTGTGTTGAAAAATCATAAATGAAAGCATGCAATACTTGAAATTTTTTATTATCTAGAAAAAGCAACTTAGCTCTTCAAAAAAAAAATTACGGATTCTTTGCATGTATTAACTTAGAGCTTCCCAAGTGGGCGGCGGATGGTAAAAATATTGAGTTTAATATGATTTTTTGGAGAAAAAATGAAGCGTTTCAAAGAAGTACATTTACAGTTTCTATGTGCCCAAAAACTGATAAAATAAATTTAAGTGCTCCATCGTAAACAAGATAACATTTTTTATGAGAAACAAAGTCTACTAATAAGTTCTTAAATAAAATAGACTTTCAGGAGGGGTAACAACGCAAGTTGTGTTGCTGGATATATCAGAGGTTTTTTTGAGAATAATTTCTCCTCATTACTGATAGACCATAAATTCCCTTTCTGGAAAATTTCTGCAATTATTAAGTATTGAATCCCAATAGTTTAGAAATTGGTTGAACTATTTAAATGTTTTTCCATTCGGTCAATTTCTGTCGCTTATAATTCAGGTAGTAGCACCTCTACAAGAAATTTTTTATACAGGTTTAACAATAAAAATGATTTTGAAATGTCGTAAAAGTTTTTGTCTTCAGCTTTTCCGGCAAATGACCCGTCGGATCACTTTCGTTTCTTCAATGTGACAAGGGATTGTTAAGGAAGTCGGATTAACGAGCTTGTTAAGGACAGCTTTTTCCTTCCGTTTCATTAATCAAGGGCTAAGATGGTTGAAAAAAAAACTTTATTTGCGACTTCACAGGATTTTAGGTTTTAATATTTTTTTTTATAATTTTTTTTTATAATTTTTTTTTTTTTTTTTTTTTTTTTTTTTTTTTTTTTTTTTTTTTTTTTTTTTTTTTTTTTTTTTTTTTAGGTTCCGGAAAAAAATCTCTTATTGCAACACCTTGATTCATTCTTTTTCATTGCAACGTTTCGGCTGATCCATCCATCATGAGGAACTTTCTAGAAATTACTAAAAATTAAATTAAACATATTTCCATTAGAAATTATAGTTAATTCAAATAATGTTTTTAATAATTCCGTTGCTTGAAATTTTTATTTTATTTTATTAAACTGAACAGAGACTGAGGGTTTTTTAAAATGTGTTGCGTGAAATATTTGGACCAAAGAAGGACGACTCAACCCGAAAATTTAGACCTTTACACAACGCCGAACTGAGTGGACTGTATCCGGAAAATATAATAGAGGTGATCGCACCGCGGATAATAAAATGGGCATGTCAAATTGCAAAACTAGGTGGTGAACGAATCCCTAAAAGTTTAATATGTGCGGGGCCGACTGGGAAATGTCCAAAGGGGTAGGCCGAGACGGAGGACGGAGGATTGCAGCTCTGTCACAGTTAAATCTGGACGACGCGTCGCGACGCATAGTGGTTGAAAATCTATTTGACTATATATGACTATTTTCGGTAAAAACCTTGTCAAACCTGATCTGTACGCCGCAAAAAAATTAAGTTGATATTATCATAACCACGATTGAATTTCCTATAAAATGTATAAGTTGGAGCCCCGCTTAACCGGCTCTTCGGATTGGTTAATGGCGGTGTTAGGAAAATAAAGCATACATCAATTTTCGACTCGAGATCGGCTAGTTTAAGCACTTTTACTGTTTCATGCTATTAATATCCTTGATAGTACTTGCAATATCATTTTATTTCATGAACACACCCCAGTTAGGTAAAGCAAAAAAAAAAAAATAGTTTTTTTCTTGAACTGAATCAATCCTTTACTTGAAAGTAGTGAAGTGATACCGAGTCATCAGTTTGGTTCTGTGCAAGCCATTCCTCATTTTTTTTAATCAATTTATTTTTATTTATATGAGCTTCCTACCACTTTCTGTTAAAACGAGGCAAGACATTTTTCATGAGAAATCGGTTTATTTCCACCAAGTTATCCGAGGTCATGTTAATCAACTTATTAACAATTTCCAAACACTAATAAATAATCAAAAAAGAAAACAAAAGTTGATTTATCATCGACCTAATAACGATTCAGACTGACTTTATAAATGATTCCACAGACCTGGTAAGTAAGGCATGATGTTTTAATTAACAATTAATAGTAACCTAATTGGAAAAAAAAAATGTCTTGTTTTTTTGTCCGATCACGATCGGAACGGACTCACGGTTAGCTCAGTGGTAAGAGCGCTGCGACGTAGATGCAGAGGACCTGGGTTCGATTCCCGGCCGTGGTCGAATCTTTTATCTTCTAATAAAATAGTTTAAAAATTATAAATTAATTATCTAACGATAACTAATTACTACATTACAAAAATATAATAGTTTTTTTATTATATTTATATTAGAATTGGATTATTTTTTTCTTGATTAAGTACAATTAATTGTATTAAGGGCTTCCTAGGAAAGGCTTGGTCAATTCCTGGGCTAAGCGGTGAAGTAGGAAGTGGCGTTCCTTGTTCGGTTGCCGGTCATCAATTTCTTTCACCTCTCGATCTTCAGGTTCCTTTCCTTCTCGTTAACCGCGATTCTCTTCTGTCTAGTTCCATTTGACCATTCTCCTTCGACTAACATAACCATTATCTTCTATGAGTAATTATGCCTGTCAGTGGTTTAATGGCGGTTGATTGTGAAATTGTGTTGGAGAGACCGCGTCATAAGGTAGACAGCATAAGCAACTTAGCAATCGTTTAAATTCAACATTAGTAGTTTAAGTTAAAAATTAATACCTACTTTATTATCTATTTAATAATCTGGATTATTACTTAATGAATATTAATTAACACATAAAATTAAATTTTTATGTATTGCACAATAAATAGGAAAATGTGAAATACCTCGGATATTATTTTTATTATTAATTATCGATTTTAAACCCTACTCATTAAACTATAAATAACTGAACAATAATTTCTTGAAATATTTTTTTCTTAATAACTACAACAAGAATTTTTCCATAAAAAAACTTGCATTTATATTTTTTCTTCTATGGTTTTGTTTGACGTAGACTCAGAATATGAAACTTCAATTTAGATGGATGAATTCGGTTTTATCTTAGCAAAGGTAGCATGACATCATATAAACCTTAATCCTTCGGAAAACACTACCTTCATAACCAACCCTCTGATCATCCGGATTCATTTTAGGAGAGATCCTCCCTTATACATTTGCTTAAACCTGGGGGTAGACTCATTTTCTCTTCGGATTTGATGTGTCGGCTTAAGAGAAAAGAAGGGGGGAGGCAGTGAGATACTGTCAAAAGCATTTAATAGGGTCTTTCAGTGTCGCCTTTTGAGCTTTGGTGTTGAATCAGATGAGAATGATAAGGAAATGAATTTTTTTTTTATATATATTTAATTACCCTACTTACTACCTCTGATGTTAATAATACCACTTTATCACGTTAATGTTTACACAGAATAATTAAATTTCCGCTTCAACACGTCATGATTCCAAAAAAATAAATAAAAATATTTATAAAGACTTTTTAAAATTTTTGTTTTTGATTTTTTCAAAGTTAGGCTCATACCTTTATATTCTTGTAAAAAAATTCTAATATTTTACATATACACACACACACACACACACACACACACACACACACACACACACACACATATATATATATATATATATATATATATATATTAGATAAAATATTAGATAGAATGTAGTTGAAGAATATAGATGTAAGAGCCTAACTTTGAATATATATATATATATATATATATATATATATAGGGGGGTTGGGGCACAGTGAAACAGTCAGTGCACTGGGCGAACCAAAAAGTCCGGTGCAACCAAATTCAGACAGCAAGCGGTAAGGGTGACTCCAAACAATGGCAGCAATTTTTCCCTTTCTACGTGTTGTGTGACAGACTCAACGTGCTGAAGTGCGGTTTTGTGGAGTAAAACTGAAAATTTTCGTCGAACCAATTTTCGTCTCTAGTTGTGAGTAATTGTTTTATTCGATCTGCTCTTGCAGCTTTTTCATTATGCATCTCTTAAGATTTTACCTGAATTTGGCTTTCCTACCTCTTCACGTTCATCGTAGGAAGTGAAAGACATCAAAATGGCTAGTATGGGGGACCTTGAAATAGGGGCGTTCGGGGCACAATGAAACGTTTCATGGAGTCCCACGAGTGTTTTATCGTGCCACATGTGTTTTTCATTTTGCAATATGCAGTCGGTTTTTTAATTTTCTTACAGATTGGTGCGAAATTTAGAGCGGAATACCAAAAAAAAACTATATTAATTTTTAACAACTGAAAACCAAGTCAAACATTTCTCTTTCCTGAAGAATTTCATGGATATCCTATAGCAGAAGAACGAAAAATCGACTGGAATCCGAATAAAGTGATTTTGTTAATTATGGTGTTATTTTTTTTTTCAGCTGTTTCATTGTACCCCGGGCATGGGGCACCGTGAAACAAAATTGATTTTTTGGAAAATAGCTGCTCGCGGCCACACATTGTGCATAGGATAATTTTAAAAGCATTTCTTATATACTCGTAGATGAGATCCTAAGGTAACATGGGAAAATAAAAAAAATGAAAATAAAGACTCAGGTAAAAGACTGTAACTAAGAAATAACCTACCGGTGCTTTGGGTAAAAGAAACTTTTGTGTTTCATTGTGCCCCACCTCCCCCTACATATGAACAGAGTTTTTTTTAATTAGCTTATATACATATTTTTTAATATTCGCTACTTCTAAATTGATCTAATCTTCCTCTCTACTAATCTCTACTAATACAAGATTCGGATTAATAATATACTAAATATAGTTCTATAAATGGGGCTTAATTATTAAAATAAACATAAAACAACTCATAAAACATTACTTTTAATGGTTTTTTTTATTATAAATGTACTTTTTTTTATTCAAAAAATAAATAAATAAATCATAAAATGAATAAACGAATTATAAATTTTCTGTAAAAATAATGTAGAGGGTTAGATTTTTTTTTAAATATTCAATTGTTCTTCGGTATTAATATAATAATATAATTATTATTAGCTATCATTTCTATACTTGTGACGTCGTTACATAGAAGTGAAAAAGTATGAATAAAAACCAACATTTGAATATATATAAAAAATATTGATTGAGTATTGCAGAATGATTTGTTTTTTATTATTACTTATCTTTATTATCGATAGAAATATTTCTAAGCATTTCTTTTGCCAACTGCTAATGTCGAAAATATGCCAAGGCTTTGGTACAGAGTTGAGCAACATTTTCCTATGTAGTATATTAAATGAACAATGGAGGCGAAAAAAAGAAAACAAATTGTTTAAAAAAATGTACTTCTACTATTAAATGTTAATGGAAGGTTCTTATAATAGCGATTGCGGAGCTTGTGTGTAATGTTTCTCCGGATCCAGAGAGTGTAGTAAATACTGTTGCCAGTCCGGCGTTTATGCTCAGATAGGGATCTCCTTTCCCATGAAGAATGAAGTCCGGGTATTGTGAATTCCCAACTTGACTACTGGAATTATCTGCTTATGTGTTCGGAATACGAAAGATCGTGCTTTAATACTACTCCTTAATGTTCAAATTCGCTTACATTCCCCTCCTACCATCTCCATATTCCATCATTTTATCCCTATCCTAATGTTTTATTTCAATGGAGATCCCACAACGTTGTTTGGACTTCAATTTAAAATGAGCTCGTAGCTTAGCATAGTCTTGAATTAGTATGTTATCACACAGTAAGTCCAACCGGACTACGCAGAGTTTCATATTACCAAAAATGTCATCAGCTAGTGGTGAAAGAAACATCGTCGCAATTATTCACCATTATGATGCGATGACGTAATAGCGAATTTTACCTATGTGCGTGGATACATAGTTGGTAAAGACCCGGTACCTTGACGTGACGAATTTTCGCTCCCCAGATACTGAACCTTCGAAACATGTCTAAAAATCACTCATTCAGAGGAGTTTGCTATTGGTTTCGAGATAACTGAACATCTCAAAGTGGTGTAATCTTTCTGCTGTCGTTTTGCCGGAAAAAGTGTTCGTGTAGTAGTCCGCTTATGAGAACACGAATTTCATTTATTTATTACCGAAATATGAGGAAAAATAAAATATTTTGCTCTATAATATCTAATTTTTCTTGACTTTGTATCCTATTTATGTTGGCCTAAACCTATATAGATATTATTTAAGTAAAATTTTCATTGGGAAGTTTATAAATTGCAATCCATGGTAAGCAGGCGCTTTGGATTGGATTAGGGCCAACGGTTCAGGTCATCATTACCAGTCATGGTCATCATCACAGATGTCCAGGTCATACAGCTGACCAATGACAAATTAGCCAGCCAGTCGGAGGAAAAAAAACGGCAAATTTACCAGTCTAAATTCGAGCTGGTCGGCTGAATTAAATGATAAATTGACTAACCTGTATGGTGAATTGAATGACAAGTCCTCTGAGCACGATGAGAAAATAACCAGTCTTAGTTCCAGTTTGTCAATTGAAATAAATGATAAGCTGACCAGCTTGTCTGATGAAATAAATGATAAATCGGCCAGCCAGTCTGCCGAGCTTGACGAAAAGATGGCTAACCTAAAGTCAAGTTTCTCGGCTCAGATTAATGACAAGCTGAACAATCTGTCTAGCGAAATAAATGACAAAATGAAGGACGAGATGAATAGCGTGAAGGACAGGCTGACTCAAAAGAAGCGAGGGCTGCCCCGTTTGAAGAACAGTTCGAAAAATTAGAAAGGAGACTGGAAGAAAAAGTTCAGGCAGTCGAGAAAAAGCAGCTCGCCAAACAGCCATTGATAGAACGGGAAGTACGAGAACCCGCAGTTATAAAGAGCCGAGCCAGAATAAAACCACCAACTTTTGATGGTTATTCTTCCTGGGCGAACTACCAAAAACAATTCAACGCTGCGGCCAGTGCTAATGGGTGTTCTCCTAGAGACAAGGCGATTACCCTAACAGTGGCCCTCCGAGGCGACGCTCTGGAGGTCCTTCAGACCCTCAACGCAGACGATCGATATGATTTTAACTTGCTAGTAAGCCGGCTTGAGATGAGATTTGGCCGTTGCAAGAATGGTAAGCCTGGCTTATCCAAGAGCCCCAGAGAGTTTGTTGGAATTTTTAGCAGTCCAAGCTTTTGTCGATGGCCTGCGAGACTTGGAGCTTCAGAGGGCGGTGTGGCTTGCTCGTCCTAAATTGCTGGTGGATGAACTCTCTACCGCATTGGAGTATGAAGCTGCTACAGAGGCTTCTCGAGGTCACGCAAGCGTCCGAGCCATGAATGATACTGACAGAGACGAAGGGTAGCAGGAGTCGGAGAACCGTAAAAACTTTGAAGACAACCGGGGAACTATGGGGGGGTTTGAACTGGGTCGGGACCATGGCAGTTCACTGTTTTACCTTTCGGCCTCTGCAACGCTCCAGCAACCTTTGAACGCCTGATGGAGAATATTCTAAGAGGCTTGTCATGGAATATTTGCCTCGTATATCTTTATGACGTTGGGCGGACCTTTGAGGAACACCTGTCCAATCTTGAAGAGGTCTTCAAAAGATTAAAAACGGCTAATTTGACACTCAACGCAAAGAAGTTTCATCTTTTCCAGACTAAGGTCACATATTTAGGACACATCGTCTGTGGAGAAGGTATAGCGGTCGACCTAGCGAAAATAGAGGTAGTCCAACAATGACCCCTGTAAATAAACAGCAGATTCGCAGCTTTCTGGGCCTTTGTTTCTACTACCGCCCTTATGTAAGGAAGTTTGGGGACATTGCGAAGCCTTTGAGACGATTGACTGAAGAAGGCAGACCTTTTAGCAGAAATGACGATTGTCAAGAAGCTTTTGACGCCTTGAAGGAACGGTTGAACTCGGCTCCAATATTGGGTTACCCTGTTCCAGGAGGCAAATACATCCTCGACACAGACGCGAGCGAAGAAGGCATTGGCAGGGTCTTATCACAATTGCAGGAGGGCCAGGAACGGGTTATCGGATATTTCAGCAACACTATCAAACCTGAGCGTAATTATTGCGTAACTAGACGGGAACTCCTGGCTGTTGTCAAGTCCATAGACCATTCCTACAAATACTTGTATGGTACAAGGTTTTTGTTGCGGACTGACCCTGCAAGCTTGATGTGGCTGCTAAATTTCAGGAATCCTGAAAACCAAGTTGCCAGATGGCTACAAAAACTCCAGGAATACGACTTTGAAATTGAACACAGACCAGGCGTAGGACATCGCAATGCAGATGCCCTGTCTAAAAGACCATGCCCACCTAATTGCTCCCACTGTAGCCGAATCGAACAAAAGGAGGCCAACCTTTGCAACGTTGGAGTAGTTAGAGAAGAATGGACATGGACACCCGACACAATCCGGGACCGGTAAGAAAATGATCCCGAGTTAAAAAAGATACTGGACGGGAAACTAGCCAATTTCCGCCCGAACTGGCATGAGGTAGCACCATTCTCACCTATTTTGAAGGCGTACTGGACACAGTGGAACTCCCTTGTAATAGAAGACGGATTGCTCAAATTACTCAAAAGTGGAGAACGTAGACGGCAGCCTATCCAGGTAACAGCTTCTGATACCGAGGACCTGAGTTCCGGAGGTACTTCGTCTGCAACATGATGAAGTATGAGGAGGACACCTTGGTGTGACGAAAACAATCCAGAAAGTACGCGAAAGGTTCTAGTGGGTGAACTGCCCTGACGATGTCAAGAATCGGTGCCGTAAATGTCTCACCTTCTCTGCAAGCAATGGACCAGCTCGCAAACGCGGATGAAGCAGTACACTGCGGGGAGTCCCTTCGAAATGGTAGCCATGGACATATTAGGGCCATTCCCAGAGAGTGACTCTGGAAATAAGTATGTCTTTGTGATCGTGGACAGTTTTTCCAATTGGGTGGAAGCATATGCCGTCCCCAACGAAGAGGCTGCTACCTTGGCTGGCAAGGTAGTCACAACGTTCTGGTGAAGGATTTTATCACCCGTTTCGGAGTACGAATTGAAATATACTCAGATCAGGGGAGGAACTTCGAGAGCTCATTATTCCAGGAAGTCCGCAAGATACTTGGGATACGAAAAACCAGGACTACGGCCCTCCATCCACAGTCTGACGGAATGGTAGAACGGATGAACCGGACCCTTATAAAGTACCTTTCCAAGGTGACCTCTGACCTTCAACGAAATTGGGACCGTCAAATTCCATACTTCCTCATGGCCTGCCGCTCTGCAGTTAATAGATCCTCTGGACAGACACCTAAGCGAGTTCTCATCGGTCGAGGGATAAGGTTACCTTGTGCCCTCATTTTTGGCATCAAACCCGTGGTGGATATATCTGGGCAAGACTATGTATCCGGACTTCAGAAGAGAATAGAATACACACATGAGCTAGTTCGCAAGAACCTTCGCCTCGCCAGCGACCGCATAAAAAGACACTACGATAGTAGAGTGGATCAGGGCGGTTACAAAAAAAGGAGACCTCGTTTGGCTCTACAACCCCAGAAAAAAACGAGGATTCTGCCCAGAGTTGCAGAAGAACTGGGAGGGACCCTAAGTGGTAAAGAAGTGCATCAACGATGTGACCTACAGGGTTTCTAAGTTTCCCAAAGCAGGCCTATGGTCGTCCATTACAATCGCTTGGCGCCATATGCAGGGAGCTACGATGAAGAACAGGCGCAGCGGATTACGAAAGAGACCGTTCGTTCGACCTAGCAAGCAGGCACGCAGTTAAAAGAAGACATCCAGGAGGAATATCCCTAAGAAGGGGTCAGTGGACCGTTAAATCGTCAAATATAAAAACATATGGTTTAATATTCCAGACCGTTTGTAGGAACAAACTAAGCGGTTGGAACTTTTTAGTTCTAGATTGTTCGAGCTCCACCTACGGCTTTCCACCAGCTTCCACGAAGACCTCGAACTTTCCAGGAGGTTCATTTTACGACGATATATAAGGAGCGAGTGACTGGGCCAATTAGTCTTAGCCTGTGTCTTGACTGTGAATCTCAAGACATATAATTTGTGTGTTATAAAGTTATCGTTTTTGTAACCTGCTCGAATATTTATTGTGGTAACTCGTCTGGCATTGGTAATTGTATATTTGTGTTGAATAAATATTGGTTACCCATATAAGTGTCACAATATTTTCATAATTAATTATTATTCTGAGAAGTAATAGGTGCTAAAAGTATTTGTCACTATAGATGGTTAACTGAATTTGTTTTGGCCCGTAAACCCAAATTTTTCGGCATAACCGAGAAATATAATACAAGGATTTCGTAGGTTAAATTCTAGCTAGTAATGTGCTGTTGGGTTTTAAAGTGAAATTTTCAAAGTATATTTATGATGATGAATATTCATATTATTCGATTAATTTAAAATGGACGAACCAGTGGATATTGTATCTTTTGATAACAATAATTGAAGGAATGAACCATTACTTGACATTTGGAAGATAAATGAAATTCAACCGTTATTAATACTGTTTTTGAACTAAACAAACATGGCTATCGTGTAGCCATATTTGTACACCTCAAACAGCTTTTTTTAAGCTTAATTCTAATTTTTGTCTCAATATCAGTAGACGTTTCACAAGTTTGCATACATCACAGTTTATTTAAGATGGTCTATTATTGCATGGATACTAGAAAAGGGTTTGTTCCAACAGTTTTATGTAGAAAGCGGTTCAGGGATCGCATTTGCAGTTTTTTAAATATTCCGTTCCAGACGCTTCTTAGAATCACTCACTGTGAGCAGATGTTATTGCTTATATCTTGTAGCTCAAATCTCCAAAATTATCCCTTCGTTGCTTCTGCTAACGTTGTATGCGCTCAATCTTTCTAGAGATCTAACGGTGTTTTCTTTTTCTTTTATTATCTGACTGATCGGTATCTCTCCCCACCTCTCACAAGGAAAGGATGTAAACCAACATCCATACTGTGTATCATTGGCGATTTAAGAGAACATTCCTATTCGCTTCCTCTTATATGGAAATGCTGAAGGACGTTTTCCCGAAGGCTGCAATCGCCTTTTCTATCCCAGCTCGGGCAGGCGATGAGATCTCAGATAAAAGGGGTTAGAGGCATCCGCTTATAGCCGGAGGGAAATGATGTTGCGTCCCTAGTTGAACCAGCGGGTTGGATCCCACGCACCAGGAGGTCTATGTGTGGTCTTCATAACCATTTCCAATATTACTCTGCTGATGGACCTGAAAAGTTCAGAGGCTATTCTCTAGATTTCAACTCTGATTAATCGCAACCTTACATTTTTAATTAAAAAAAGAAAGGAAAGAAATATAATTTAATTAAAGATATCTTTAATTTTTAAACCTTTTCTATTTTATTATAATTAAAGGTAAAATTCTTATAGGTTTTAATATTTTACGTTGAAATAAATTATGAGAATAATGCATATTAATCCTCACCTCCATATTTTCTGGAGCTATTTTTTTTTCTTTTTAAACTAACCCCGTTTTTAAATTTTATTAAATTTGCAAATTATGTAAGTGTAATTGCTATTGATATTTTCAGTTTCAGTTTTTAAGTTTAATGCCTCTGAACTCTATTTTTTGGTCTGCTTCTCTGAGTATTATTTTCGTGTTATTATAATATTGATTATATTTGATGTGATATATAGTTTATGTATTAAATCCTTGGAAGCGCAATCGAAGGTATAATTTGGGAAATGAGCTTTAAAAAAATAATTAAATTTTATACATACAATATTTTTCTATATGCCTTAAAAGACTCCAGAATAACATTAAGTTATTAATTGAAAAACGAACAATTGAATTTATATCTGTTCATTGCGAGCAGATCCAAGCCAAAGTTAAAATAAAATAAATATGTTACCTCAAAAAAGAAATAAAAACTTGTATTTTTTTGCGGTGAATGTAATAAAAAAAAGAAATATATAGGAAGAGAAAATCAATATTTTGCCATGGCCGGAATTCGAACCCTGGCTTTCGCATATCCGTTGTGGCACGCAAACCAACTACACTACAAATACCGTTGTCTCAGCCATATCAGTATTCTCTTAACTGATTCTTTTGTACCAACCGATCTCGCTAAGTTTCAGAAAAGTATACGGCTGGACAAGTTGTCCAAAATTAAATCTTCATAAAAGAATAAAATTGTACATCTAAAATATTTTTTCTACACTCTTATAAAGTATAAAACGAAAAACTTTAATTTTAGTCTGTACATTACGATCAGATTCGAAGGCCTGGATTCGTCTTTTATCTTCAAATAAAAGTTTTTACAATTAACTAAACGATAGATTCCACAAAAAACAAGAAAAAAACATACATTCTCGAACAAGACGTTAACAATTAAAAATAAAAATGATGAAATAATAAAAACTTATAAGGTAATAAATATTTATGCATGTATTCATATTGTGATAAAAATCAAAACATCATAATATTATTAATTAATATTATTAAGAGGTTTAATATTACATATTTAATATTAATATTATTTAGTGGTTTATGATAAGCATTAACGAAAAAAAATTGATAACATTTTTACTTTCTCTATAAATGAAATATATAGTAAGGGAAAATATTCCGATCGTGAAAAATTTAGACTTCCTGCCTGTTTTGAACGGAAATACACGTTTAGGGGTCCCCCGAGTCCAAATAACCAAGTCCCGCGAATTGGTCTGTGTCTGTATGTGAACAGACTAGCTCAAAAACTATAAACCGTACAAACCTGAAATTAGGTTTTTGGTGTATGTATAAACCCGCGATGTGACAGCGATAATTTCATCAAAATTGGTCAAAGCGAGGGGGTACTTTATTTATTAAATTCGTTTCCCATGTTTACGTTTTTTTCCCGATTTTCTCAAAAACAGTTTTAACGATTTTGACCAAACTTGGTATTTGATGTATGTATATGGCCCCGATATCACATCAAAAATGTCATGAAAATTGATCAAACGGAGGGGGCACTTTATGTCAAATGTTTTTCCCATTTTTACGTTTTTTCGATTTTCTCAAAAAGGGCTTTGATGATTTTGACCAAACTCGTCATGTTTAATGAAAATCAAATATTATTTAATATCAGGTAAGCGTTATCATTATTAAAATGTCCTGAGGGGGCTTTTTTGTTTTCCTATAAAGTATATTTGTTTTTGTTTATATGGAGAAATTAACTGCCCCTCGTTACGCCTAGGAATAAGATATGGCCAAATATGAAATATTAAAAAAATCAAGTAAACATATACAGGAGTAAAAAAGAAAAATATTCCGTCAACTCATAAAACACGTCGAACCTACGCATGCACAATACACAATGACGGACCATTGTTTATAATTAAAGACGGTCTGTTCATTTAATGAAAATGATTTGTTTCATAGTATCTACATGAAATTTTAAAAACTACTTAGAGAATTATAAAATCAGACTAGAAGGAGGATTATGCTTGCATTGCCGAATTATCAAAAGTAAAAACTTGTATTTAATAATAACTTAGTGAAATTTAGAGAGCAAACACACAAAAAAAAAATAATTAAGTAAATGAATGTGAAAAAAAGTGTGACTTTGAGAAATGCCATTTAAAAAGTCTCGTCAATTTCTAATTTAACCAATTAAGTGAAAGTTGTGTGTTGAGCGCATCGCACCAGATTTTTTTCTAACAAAACTGAGGGAAAACAGAACATTATGGAGTGAGTTCTGCTGCCCACTTTTTTAATGAAAAATAAAAAAAAACCACGTATTACTTTGGAAAAATTATTATTTTATCCAAAGTAAAAAAATAAAGGAATTAATACATTGACAAATAGCTACTGACGAAGAGTCATAAAATGATTTGAGAACATAAGTAAAAATTTAATAGTAACATAATTAGGTACCTATTAAAAGAAAATTAATATACATATTTTATTGTTCTTTTTTATTGTGATTAACAAAAACTGCCTTCCTAATGAATTAATGATTTATTTTAATTACATCAAAGTTAACAATACATTACTCTTTTTAATAACATAAATTTTTCATTAATAATTAAGGACGAATTTAATTATTGTTTCATTGATTATAATTAATTAATGTCACATAATTACGAGTATAATTCATTAGTCCAATTTCAATTAATAATCAATTAAACGGGCGAAATTGATTTAAACGAATAAATGTTAGATGCCAGGCGGAACAACCACATCTTGCAGCCTAACTGTACCATTTATAATTTTCACACAGCACAGTAATATTTTCAGATTGGATATAAATTATTAAAATAGTTTGAAAGTATCGAGTTGGTTAATATTTTAATGATTACCTACCATAATGTACTGGGTGATGAGGTTAAGGGCAGGAAGGAATCCCACCTCGAATATTTAACAAAAAGTTTCTAAAAGTTATAAAGAAATGCTTAAGTGAAGCGGGGAAAGTGCATTAGTCAATTATCCTCTGCTTTAATTCCATCAACTTACCTTGTATCTTTACCTTCTAACTTCAATCTCCTACAATACCCTATTGCGAGATCTTACCTAACTAGGACGCTTCAGAATAATTCTAGATTTATGACGCAGTAATTGATGACTAAGAATTTTAACATTTAAAATTTCGATTGTCATAAATGAAGTAAATACTCAATATGAATTACATTTTTGAAAATGAACTGCTTTCCTGAGTTCATACTTCTAATTTTCCTTAAGCAATGATCATTGATCATTTCTTTACCCCAAAATGTATATACAAAATACATTTAAATGACTCTTAACATTACGCTTTTCCTCCGCCCTAACTTTCATATTCGGTTACCCTTGGGGTTTCTTCAATTCCAAAATTACCATCATTTCTTTTAGATAATTAACTTTGAGAAATTATATGGAGAATAGGACCATGTATTCACATATAGATGAGTCTGTTTGAATAACTTGCTTGCTCATGGTTACCAGAGAAGTAAGTTACTTGCAAAACTTCTTCCCTGCGGTTTTTAACTCTTTGAACTCACTTTGATCTTCTTAATTTTTTTTTATATCAGTACATACTTACTATATTGTAATAATTCAATAATTATGTATCATTTTTTCATAATTTTTGAAATTCTTGAGCGTTACCAAAATTAGCTCATAGTGGTCCTTGTATCGGGAAGGGGGGTAGAGTGGGAAGGAATGAATCGATGGGCATTTGGAAGTTGGCCAGACTGTTTTTGAATCGGAAGGCATTCTTGACTGTCATCGGATGACAGTTGGCTGCCCTGGAGTTGTCATAAGTTGTTTGAAAGGCGCAGTCCACCCTTTGGAGATATTTGACATCCGTGTATTTATATTTAGATATATGTATGTATAGTATATATATATATATATATATATATATATATATATATATACATATATATATATATATATATATATATATATATGTTCGTTTATATGTATAATATCCGTGTATATATAGCATTTCCAAGTCAAATTCAACCTTTTCCATTTCAAATTCATCCTTTTCCAAGTCAAATCAACCACTTCGTGTTCGCCAGGTCTACCCACTTACCTAAGCATATTATATCATGACCAGATATCCATTAGCAATAATATTTATTTTAAAATTTTAGTAAGGGGGGGGGGGCGCTATAATATTTAAAATGGTAACATTTTTAGATTTCCTTCACTGATGCATCATTATATTATCGAGGGCAGTGTTTTAAAAAAAAAAAAAATAATCATTTTGTGTTTTAGTGGTTGGGGAGCGCGCTATGAAAAAGTTAGATTTTAGACCTATTCTATGTATTTGTGTTGTTGTTTAGGTGTTTTTAAAAAAATATTTTTATATGAATTGAACGATATTCAAACATAAAATATTGTGATTTTTTTTTTATTTTTTATTTTTTATTTTTTTTTTGGAGGCTATATAAATTATCCAATCTAAGACTTTCCGGATTTAGTCAATAGCAATGTTCATCTTCATTACATTTCGTATTTCTAGAATACGTTACTATTTTAAAATCACGAATCTGCTGATTATTGACATTGTATTGATAACAATAAGACGAATATTTAACTTTTTTATAGTGCGCCCCTTACCCTCCCCCCCCCCCCCCCCCCCGCCACTATAATACAAAATGAATATTTTTTTTAAAAAAACGTCCCCGATAACTTAGTAATGGACCCCCGTGTGAAAGAAATCTGAAATTCTAACTTTTTTAATGTGAGTTAAAAGTCCTCGGCTATGTCATCCCTCGGATAGAACATAAAATGGAGGACCCGAGCGTGTACGATGTCAGGTACTCGTTAAAGATCCCTATCCTAATTATACCTGGATAGGCAAAATTTAGGACTCCCACTATAGCATCGTCTGATTAGCCTAAGTGGCATTAAGTGACGTTAAACAAACAACAACAAATGTCTGAATACATAGCGGAATTTCCAAAAACCAACGCAACCTCAATCTAGCGATTAGGAAAAAAGTATTCCTATACTTCTTCAACACCATTGATAAAATGGAAACAAAGGTTTAGGATTAGAACAGGATATGTGAAAAATATTATGATAAAGTTTTTAATAAAAAACATTTTATAAAAAAATATTAAACCGACTTCGAAACCTAAGAACCAGTAAAAATAAATTCACTGAAAAGAATGAAATAATTACCATCTCATTTTTATGAATACACAGCAAAATTGAAAATGGTATAAAAAGTGGAAAAATGCAATAAGACAAATAATTTTATTTTGATTTTTTACAAATACACACTAATTTTTAATAAAAATTATTAAATTTAAATATTAAATACTATGTTCAATACAACACAATCTTTTCGGAGGCGGCGCAAAATATAAATAACGTTTTACTGATACAATTCCATTAGTAGGCATTGAAATAAATAGCTGGCAAGAGAAGATCCATTTAGAAGATTTTCATAATGTCTAGTGTAAAAAATTTTAAATTTTGCGTCGCCTCCGAAAAAAAAAGTCACATACGTATCGAATTGAGTAACCTCCTCTTTCGTTCGAAGTCGGTTAAATAAAACGAAATATCGATTCAATAATTCTTGGTAAAATATCAATATATCAATGTTCTTATTTTAACTCCCCCTTATTTCAACCCCCCTTTTTTAACCCCCCCCCCCTTATTATATTTACAACATACCTCTTCCGGATAATTTCAAACCGGCGAATATGTTTTGAAATTATTTCAATGTTATTTAATAAAATGTATATCTTGTTAACTCCGGGTGTTTTAATTTGGGTACAACAAAGCAGAGGAGGGAAAAAGACCTTGACCTCGCCAAGTTGTACATTTTTTTTTTCCATTTTAATCAACAACTAAAAGCGTTGAAAAAATTAATAGCTTAGAAGGTATTTAAGTATCAATCTTGTTTTTCTCTTTTGGCCGAATCAATACATCAATCTTAATTAGTTGCTCCGGGTGCCTAAATAATTTTATCCAATGTATCATTATCTTTTTCGCCATAATTAATTTTATATCTGACAACTCACACGTCGATTTAATAGTCCTGAAGGACGTTGATGATTATGATTGCTCCAATAATTTTAAAAATAAAAATTTTCCGGGATTTTTTACTCAATTTTGCGAACGTGTTATTTCACATTTTTCGGGAATGTAACCTATCATATACCATTAATCATTGGCATATATCACTGATACTGATACCAGTCAGGTCAACGTTAAAGGTAAATATCGAAAAAAATATTATGAGGATGAAAAGTTTACTGCACAAGTTCCGTTTATACTGGGTAATGTAAAGCTATTTCGGACGTTGTATGATAAGTGAATAAGAAATTCTTTATATTATAAATATCGATGAAAGTAAGTAATATTATAAGAAAAAAAATCTTTTATTAAAGGCAGGCGCACCCAGAATAGGTCTCCATATTTTTTTTAAAGAGGGAGAGTCCAAAACCCTATCCATAATTTGTAGGGTTTGGACCATGGAGAAGGGAAAACATGTAGACAGACCAAGGTAAGTGTAATTGTTGATATGTAACAAGGGAAAAATAATGTTATAAAAAACAATGTAGAGAAATCACCCTTTAGTAGTAGTAGCTTTCAAATAACAGTTCTAAATTAGAAGATTCCGAAGCTAACTTGTTATCTAACACCTCGGTGGGTTACCAGCAAAGAAAATTAAAGCAATGCTTGATCGGGATCATGATGAGGAAGTTTATTGTGAGGGAATAGATATTTGGACTTAGCCAAATCGGCAATATTTGGAACACTGAGGTCTTTATTGATACAACTGATTTTGACAACATATTTATTTATTTATTTGTAAGGATTGGATGCTTGAGGATTTAATGTTTTTTTTTTGAGCCCCAAAGCTCAATTTCCTAACTCAAAATCTTGTTATCTTATTAACACAAAATCTTATTATAGACATGCTCAGTTACTTTTGAGTCTTCGTCTAGTAAATGTTGACGTAGGCGGTTTCTTGTAGTTTAAATCTTGTCTAAGGTTAATGAACGGATCATTCGTTATCCATTATTTATTATCTGTAATTAGTTTTGAATCATAAATGATTAAACTTTATAAAGCATACGAATAAATAAATTAATGATGGAGTACAAACCTTGAAACAATTAAAACTATTTGAATCCAATATTATTTTTTGTTTTTTTCATTTGAACTGTAATTGAATTGTATGGTAAGAGATGATACATTTAATATTCGTAACTTATTGTTATGTTAGTGGATGATGCGATGTTACAGTTCGACATGTCCAATATAGATAATTTTATTAAAAAATCTTTATCTGTTTTAGACGATATATTTTGACAAAATTTACGGCTGTATAAAGGTACCTAAAAATATTTTTTTCAAAAATAAAATTTTTTTTAACTATTTAATTAGCTTTTTGTTCCATCATTATTATTTTCCATATCCGTTAACCTCATCAATGCTGCTCGCCTATTTCGCTTGACATACATTTTTTTTTTGTTTACCTTAACTTAATTAAGTAACATTTAATTGTATATGCACTCATGTATCTCGGGAGTTATATATTAAGTTAAATTGTTAGTTTATTTTCCCTAGTGTACAAATGGAAGGCGTCTGCCTCCCTGCCACAAGTAATTCCGGCACCAACTGCCAGATAGCGCTCCACTACCCTTCATCTGGCCAACTCCACTATCGCTTATGAAACGTCAGTTCCTATGCTATCAGGATAAAGGTAACGAAATATAAACTATAACGATGTTACTTTTATAAGGAAAAACTAAAAGAAAAAAACTTTTTAGTAGCTTTCTGTTCACTTTTGAATAATTTGTAGATTTTTTTTCTGAATGATTCAAGCGATCCGCCAATCAAAATAAATAATTAAATGAAATTTATGGATTGAATAAAAATAATGTGAGGATGGTTGATGTAGCAAACAGTGATCCATTTTTGTTGTTTCTACAATTAATTATTATTATTTATTAATTAAGATGTCGTATAACAGAAATTATAGCTGAAGCTTAAGTGTTATGAAAGTTTTCCAGACGTTTGTTTGTTTAGCCCCTTAATACTTCATCAGTGACCTTTTATCCATTAATTAAGGGAGTAGATATTGTAATCTTTCTAGTATATTATTATTCCAAAGCTCTGAATGAAATGAAATGAAATGAAAAGGTATTCATTGGAATAATTACTCAAATGATTGAATCTGATATTTTTTATTAGAGATATAGAAAACCAAAAAAATCTAACCAAAGAATACCTTTGAGAATTATATGCTAAGATGTTTGAAAAAAAAACTTGAACACATTCTTTATATTTAAATATCGTAGCAAATTACAGTAAGCACCTTACTACTTATAAAAATAAATAAAAAAATGCCAAATTTAATCCCACAGACTGTCGTATTCCAAACATTTTTCTTTTAGATAGTAGTAAGGTAGTCTGGAATTATAGCAAATATTTCAGGAAATCCTAAACATTCCTTTCCACCGACAGCGTAATACCAAGATAACCGATCCCTGATAGCATCTACAATCTATCTTAGACAGTTTCGATTAATTGTATGTTAACCTTTGATAGGTGAGCATATTAATGTAAAGAATGGCGGTATAACAAAGGGAAACAATAGCATTGTTACGAATGGACAATGAGACTTATTCAAGGTTACTTCTACATGCCCCTTAATTATCAATGCTGTAATTAGAACCCTCTATTAGATCTTTAGGTAATAGTTTTGTTCTCTGATCTATCAGGAGATTATAAAATTTTAATTGAATTTTATTGAGTAATCCTTCTATAGAAATACAGTTTGTACAGCTGTGGGGTCCAAAGGGGAGGGAAAATCTTTGAAGAAAAGAGTATCTCGTGTAAGAGGATGAGTTTAGAAAACTTGAGACCGCATCTTCCATCATTTCCCAATGAGATCATCCCTATAACATGTACTACAATGCCAAATTTCTGGATCTATATGCAACTTTGAACCACTACATTTGAATGAGGTTTCGGAGTACTACATGAAACAGTGGGCGGAGATTTCGATAAAACCTTCAACAGCCCTTCTATATATAGTCTGGAACTGATTTGATGGAAATTCAGTGCAAAAATAACCGAAATACCCATAATTCCTTGATATATCTTATAAACTGTTTCTTTATAACATAACAAATTACCAGCTAACCTTTTTTGCAAAGCCCAATTGAGGTTTGACCGTGACTCACTTCAGCGTAACGTCCCCTTTAAAACCTCATATTTTCTCTATAAACGCTCAACTGGGTAAATGTTTACATATCAGGATATTGTTGAGACCATGCTATGTTCAATTGCAGGCCCGCAATTGAATATTTTAAGTGTTAATATGTGGTAACTATATCCTAAAAAAAAAAACGAAAAATGTTAATATAAACTTTTTAAACCGTATTCTAAACAGTAAGCCACTCTGCTGATATACTCGTATGTTTCAGACTAAGCAAGCTTTCTAAAAATAATGAATTTACTTCAGCAGTGGATTGAACCTGAACAGGCCTGAAGGAGTGTTTGTTTCTCTTCATATTTTTATTTGAACTTGTTTTTAATATAAAAACAATAGAAATTATAATTAGAAATATAATTATCAATACCTGCATATAATAATATATTTCGAGTCATTCCGCATTCTTAATCTATAAATAAAACAGTTGAATCTTCTGATCGGTTTTAGGTGGTTACCAAATAATTCCTGCACGTCTTCCCACAAAGTGTATCCATCTTTGGGTTTTCTTTTTTCAATCCGATAAACTCTTCTCATTTTTCCCTTCCTTTATTCCTCTATATTTTTTCTTTTTCACTCCGTCTATTATATCTTCTAGGATAGGAGTATAGAGAGTATTTTAGTGGTAAAAACGTTTTCTCAGATCATTAATGAATTTTAATATTATTAGCCTATTAATTATAAATATGTATTTTAACCATTAACAATAATCTAGTTATGTGTTAGTTTTGGAATTAATAACGAAACAAGACCCTTTAGTATTGTAGTAATATGTCTAAGTGCGTTCTTCCATTTTAGTACCAACGATGTACCAATACTATCCGTAGAAATTGATAATTATATATTTAATAGAAGATATGTCGTGTCCAATACAATATAAAATTATTGCTAAAATGAGTGCTTTCTCTACGAATTTAATATTTCCCTTCAAAATATGTTCTGTTCAAATTATGTTCTATGTTAGTGCGGAAAATCAGTATACTTATGTGGCCAATTAATTTTTTACTTTATAACGAAAGTGTATATTCTGTACCCCCGCCCCAGCTTATAAAATTTATAAACTCTACCTTATATATTTTTATTTATTATACTGTTAAAGTGAGATTTACATCTTCCTATTTTAAAAGAATATACATTTATTGAATTTTATTCACAAATCGACGATTTCCCTATCCTTCTGTCTTATGAGGACAATAGAATATGTTTATTTTTATTAGAATGAAAGATATAAATACCGAAAATCTAACTTTTCAGAGTTGCCCCCCCCCCCCCCCACCGACCATTCTAAACCATCTCAGACTATCCCAAACCACCATCTCTAACCATACCTAATCATCTCTGAACATCCCAAACTATCTCTAATCCTACTTAAACACTCAGAACCGTCCCAAACTAGACTTAAACCATCGCTTTATTCTAATAAAAATAAACATATTCTATTGTCCTCATAAGACATAGAAGGATAGGTTATAACTTAAAAGAATAAAAGACAATCTATATTTGGGAATCTATATTAGGTATAGTTATTAAAGTAATATCTAATTCATATAGGAAATCATGTCCGAACATTCCAAACAATATCTGGCCATACCAAACCAATGCTGATTATTATTCCTCCTCGATAACGTAATATTCGACCCCTTTGTGAAAGAAATTAAAAAACTTAACTTTCTCAATACCTTAGCACCGTCACCCCCTCACTCGGACTTTAAAAGAAATATTATCCTTAATAAATAGGGCATGATATAATATGCTGAGGTAAAGGGTTTTACAGGGTAAACATGAAGAAGTGGTTGAATTTTACTTGGAAAAGATTAAATTTTGAGGGGAAAAGGTTGAATTTGAAATGGAAAAGGTTGATTTTGATTTTAAAATGCTATAGATTTTATTATTGTTTACAAATCAAGATTTATCGCATGATAAGCATATAGGACAGTCAAATGGCAAACTTGTATTGTTGCTATTGTGTAGGGGTTTTTTTCTGGGATCCGGGGCAGTCGGAAACAAGACATTTTGAAAAATCCTTCTTCCTCCGGGCCCCTAACCCCCCTCACCCCCCCCCCCCTCACCCCATTCTTCAGATCCCAGGGGACATTAAGACGACGGAGAGAGGAAGCCGGTGGAGGCCTGCCCACTGTCAAACGCTCAAAAGACTTTCTCAATTAATGGCCTCGTCGCTGTAGGAACGTTTGTCATTTAGCCCCCACCCCCCCCCCCTTTTGCCTCTGCCACCTTCCCCTGATTAATTGGGAAAAAATAATTATTTCACCTCCTGGAGAGGCCCCGCTGGTTTTCCTCTTGTTAATTAATTAATTCTCACATATTACTCCATGAAATAAAATATAAAAATGTAACCACCTTTATATAATATTAAATATTTTTACATGGAGGTATTATTTTACCTTGGTTGGATTTTTTAATGTAGTTTTTTATTATTGAGTCCTTTTTTTTTTTGGAAAATAAAAAAATATATGTATATAAGTATAATAGTTTAGTACTTTACCTAATTATCGCTATTAACATGAAACCTGATTATTCTAATTAAAATGAAACCCTCTGGTTTTCCTCTTCTTAATTAATCCTTACTCACAAACTCAATGAATGAAAAAAAAAAGAAAAATGTATTCACCTTCATAGAATATTAAATATTTTTACACGGAATCATTATCTCACCTTGGTTAAATGAAGTTTGGTATTTTTTCAATTTATTTATCAATAAATCATTGCGCCTGAATGATAGAGATAAAATGAATTTTAGTTGTTTCTTTTTTTTTTTTTTTTTTTTTTTTAGTATATATCGAAGATAAGTAATTGTTTAATTTAAAAATCATTGCCTTTCGGGAACCCTTTTTTTCGGAAACGCAGCTCAAAGTAGTAAAAGTAATAATATTTTTTTAAATATATGCTACGAAATTATTAGATTCCTTTAATTATTATTATGAAATTAGACATACAATAGATCACATTGATATTATTTTTCATATAAAATTTTGTTTTGCGTTATTAGCCTATTGAATCGTTCATAGTTGATGAGAAAATGTAGTTTTCTCCAGAAGGATGGACACTTTCATAGTTAAACAATTTTCATTCACATAAAACGTTTACCAAAGAAAACAGGGTATACAAAAAAGTTCTATATTATTTTAAATCAATAATAATTAAATATATTTATTTCAAATAAAATTAATTATTAATATTAATTACTGATCATTGCTTTTTAATTACAGAACCGTATTTTCAAACTTAATGTATCTCTCTATCACACAAAATTTCACACCCGAAATTTGATAGTTACGCCTCATTTATAAACAACGTCCCCTTACTCCAAAACCAGTAACATCTAGAAGATTATGGGATTTACAAAAAAAAAATTATATAGAAATAATAAATGGGTGGATGTTTTATAAATTAAAAAAATTAATTATATATACTGCATTTCTTAATACTCATATCTAAAGAGTTTATCCTATGAAATTCGAGGTAATTTTATGGATGAATTTGATCGCCAACAATTATACGGAATTATAAAATTATTTATATATAATATTTATTACTGCAATAATAACGACTTTTTATTAATGCATGATAACGACTTGCGGATGATCTAGTCATTGCTAGAACTATCATCATCGATTATATCGTAGGTCACGGGAACATAATAGGTTCCTCTGACTTTTACACATGGCAGGGATTTTCAGTTGTGGAATTTACTATGAGAAAAAAAAATTCTTTCTGCAGTTATTGAGTTACAGAATTGAGACAATATTTTTAACAAATAGAAATATTTCAATACGCCTGACTTCTTCAAAAGGTGGTGAAATAATAAATAAATTTTATTTATTAAGTTTAATTATAGTTATATACCTTCGTTTATATTTTTTAAAAATATTTTGAATAAAAAATATAATTTCACCTATGTTTTAATGGTTAGAAAACTTGAAAGTAAACTAATTTTCTTTATGATAGGTTGATAAGTAATCAGGATTTTCAGTCTGATCTTTTTTTTATTTAGGAACCAATCTCTAATTTTATTTATTTTAACTTTAGCTTCTTTCTTTTACTCGATTGTTTAATGAAACAATCGAAAATGAAAACATTTTGCAAACAAGAACTTTTTGTCTTTATAATTATGTCAAAGAGCGTTTTGCTCGTGAAATTCAAATTAATCCAATTCGATCATTTTTTCTGAGTCCTTGAAGTTAGAAATTAAATGGCACGAGTACCCATTTTTACAAGAATATATCATATCTTAATGACGCAATATTTTATAATGTTTGCTGAGTGTCGTATATTCACGAACCGAAAGGGCGAAAAATTACCGGAATGGGCTGATAAAATAATTTAAAATTGAACTTTTATAGAGTATCGATAATACGGACTAATGAATTAAATGCCTCGACTGAATATAATTTTCATTTGTCTTGGAAAAACTTTCCGGTGAACAATTAACATTAATAAATCAAAGAAATCGAAAATGAATAAATACCCGTCAATAATAACGTCTAGTTAGTGGCTACTGATCATTGTAACTGATTATTAATTCTCCTTTTTAGTCATTTTTCAAATGCACGATTCAATATCCAAAATATATATCTATATTTATTAATGCCTAGAATATGCCTGATTCATTGGAAATTTGAGATTTTATATGTAATTTGATATATAAGAATTATATACGAGACTTGTGAGGCCGAAACCATCTATACCTATTTATTGTATAAAATAAAATTGATTATATAATAAACGGTTTATCGGTAATATTACACAAGGATGTCGGAATTCTTTGTTTTATAAGTTTATAATAAAGATAAATACGTTTGTAATCAGTGTCAAGATTGTTTCATTAAATTTTATGTAACATGCCATAAAATGCAATGATAAAACAGCAATAAGTTTCTGAAGCTAGTTGTTTAGTCACGTAGTGTCGTTTTATTGTATAGTAACAGAAGATTTACTGCACAATGAAATGTGATGCAATCCAATATAACATCATACCTCAATTTATCGCTTGTAGTAATAATTCTTTATTGAAGAAAAAATACTTTTTTTTAAAATTAAAAAATCATCTTAAGACACCGTCCTTAGTCATTATTGATATTATATCAAAATGACAATATTTAATAATTATTATAATATTATTACTTACCAACAATAATAATATCAAATATAAAGAATATAAAAAAGGTGATAATAATAATGTCTTGCGATTAGGTACCTATAATTTTTCTTCCGTATATATATTTATACTATACGCAGGGAAACATTTTTATTTATATAAAATGTATTAAGAAAAAAGGTCTATTGGTCACATAAGATTGGATAGTTAGTACTTTATATTATTTTTTTGGTTTAACTGTTCTCATGACTTATAGGGGATTGAGGCTTGGCATAGAAACTTACTAAATCTTTCTTTCTTAATTCCTTAATTTTTACAATAAATGCTTTCCTTCTTTTTTTTTTTTTTTTTTTTTTATATCTAATAGATTATTGTATGTCCAATAATCCTTACTATAAGATATACAACATATCTATTTAATATTTATTAATTATAAAGTAATTTAAAAATATGTAATTAATTTATTAAATATTTAATTTAAAACACAATTTTAGCTAAAACTTGCAAAATAAAATTTCTGTTCCTGGGTGGCTTTACCGCATAACCTCCCTAACTACTAAAACTTTAACCATTCTAACTGCTAGAAGTAATCTCGAATCTAAACATTTTAATTAATCTATACAAAATATATTATTATACATTTAAATTATTATATAGTAGGGGAGAGCGGGGTTGGTTGGCAACAGTTTTCACTTTTTTGATTGTTGAGTCGTTCCTGTTAATATTATCCCAATATGGCTGATACCACTGGAACCTCCAAGTATTAGAGTACTTCAAGTATTTTTTTTAACACATAATATTTAACACTATGATCATAGAAAATTTAAGAATTCGTCAAGCCAGAGTATGCCAATTAACCCCCCGTGTGGGGCAGGTTGGCCTAGAAGGTGGTGTTGTTTGACCATCTCATTCAAGTATTGCCTGACATATATTATTGTAATTAAAAGCTGCACTATAATGATATAATAATTTTGAATCGGTTTTTAACAGCTATCAAGGAAAATAGAATGACAAATGGCCGCATTTTACCATATTTATTTCAATTGAACAAAATTATATAACATTTCAAACAGCAAAAATTAGAAAAATGTAATGGCTTAGAAGCAAGTTGCCCAACATTGGTAGGAGGAGGAATCGAAGTTACGGAACTAACTTCCCCTCTGGTCCAACGAATGAGGTCGTAGAACCAGGGTCAAATAGGGCAAAGTAAGTCAAGCCTCTTTGGCCTTGTTTTTCTATTCGGAAAACCGTGTAAAGCTGTTTAGGTAAAGATATGGGTTAAAGAGGTACGCTAGAATTTTCTAAAGAATTCGAGACGACACAAGGAGAAACGAGATCATACTTAGAGGTAAACAAAGGCATACGATAAGGAACGGTAATAGATGAATTTCTATTTAGTGGGTCAGCTAAAACCATGGGAATAGGAATGACCCTTACTTCCGATTCCCTTGCCCATTTCCCGGAATACATTTAGGACAGGCATGATTGGAAACTCCTGGGTTACTGCAACGATAACAAAAGAACTTGCGAGGTAGCGAACACCTAGAACATGAGGTCCACCGCAATTCCAGCAATTTAATTTCGTAGCTGGTAGAGCTGGCTGTAGGTTTTTTGAAGCGTTTTTATTGACAGTAATATGTCCAGGACTATTTCTGGATTGTACTTTAGTCGATGGGAATAACCGTTCCATACAACCAACTGATTCTGTTTTCATTTGTTCGAATTCAGGATTGCCATTTGATTTGTCGGCAGCTGTGTCAGTTTCTTTTGACACTGAGGAACCCGAAGGTGAAACACTAAGGATTCCCAAATAAAATAATAATAATGGGCACTTCTTTGCCAAGCAAAGAAAAATTAAAACTAAAAAAAGAAGGAACGGTAAGGTACATCCATCCGGTACCAGAGTGCTTACGGGAATGGCTTAAAATGGTGGGTACCGAAGTCCCTTTGGTAGCGGTAAACGAGCCGCTGGGCACAAGTGATCTCTTCGCGACTCAGGGCGGACGTAATCAAAGCGGAAAAAAATTAAACTCGTGTAAGGGATCCTGATAGGTTTCACTCAATAAATAACTCAAATTACAAAGAAAAAAATAAATCTTTATTAAACAAATAAAAGAACTATTTACAAAAACTTTGCTGAACTAAAAAAAATAATGTTTACAACACCACACAAAACTAAATCTACAATATCTACTCTACCAAACTTAAACAAAAGTATCTGTGCAAAGCAAAACTTAAAAGGAAGCAAACATGCATAGAGAAAAGAAACAAAATAATAATTTGACTACTTGCAAGCAGCTGGGCATTAATAATTACAATATTTCATTAATTAATGCACAATACAAAAGCTAGTAGCATGCAGTGATAAGGTAACCTCTCTCCACTACTCTCTGGCTAGAAAGCAGTCCAAAGAGGTAGGACAGCCCTCATTGGCCAAAGAGCCATTACATGACTCCCCCCCAATGAGGCTGTCCAAGAATCTTACATTTGGGCGTACAACCCGCCCTGAGCGTGTTTTGTAAGTTGTCTCTGATGAAGGTGGTGGTACCTGTTGCGCGGGTTGACAACTTCCGGGCTGTTGTTGCCCTGGTGTTAGAGAAGACTCTGCATCCTGTAGCTGAAAAGCTGGCTTAACCCGATCCACAGAGACATTAATAGTAGTGTGGTCTGGGAGCTGGAGCTTGAAGACCTTCTCATCCCGGCTCAAAACTAGATAAGGACCTGTATAAGGTGGCTGCAGTGGCTTCCTCACAGTGTTATCCCTGAGAAACACATGAGAGCAGGACCTCAGAGCTGCATGCACAAATGGTGAGCGCGATGATGATCTGAAAGGTGCAGGTCGCAGCTGATCCATCGAGCACCTTAGCCAGTGTAAGTTTTCCTGCGGATCTCGCGGGCCTGGAGATGCGACGAGAAACTCTCCTGGTAGACGAAGAGGCTGCCCATACACTGCTTCAGCAATACTAGCATTGATGTCCTGCCGTATGGTAGTCCTTAGGCCTAAGAGTACAATGGGTAGCTTGTCCACCCAATGCTCGGCATCCATATGTGCTGTCAACGCTGCTTTGAGGGAGCGATGCCAACGCTCCACACAGCCATTGGTCTGAGGGTGATATGCAGTGGAGCGAGCTCGATCAGCGCCTATGAGCTTCCTGAAGCTGGTGAATAGTCCTGATTCAAATTGACGCCCCTGGTCGGTAGTGATTCTCTTTGGTGAACCAAAACGGGCTATCCACAAGTCAAAGAACGCCTTCGCAACAGTGTCTGCTGACATATCTGGTAGCGGGGCAGCTTCAGGCCACCTTGTGAATCGGTCTACCATAGTTAGGCAGTATCTCATACCCTTTGATGGAGGCAGAGGGCCTATGAGATCCACATGTACATGTTCAAAGCGTCCACTTCCAGTGAATACCATTGGAGGCGCAATTGTGTGACGTGTTACCTTTGAGCGTTGACAGGCCACACAAGCTTTGGCCCAGTTCCCCACATCAACATTTATTGAGGGCCAAAAATATTTGCCTGTAATGAGACGCCGGCTGGCCCGCACTCCAGGGTGGCTATTCTGATGACACAGGTCAAAACACTTGCGCCGGAACATTCTAGGGATGTAAGGTCTGGCCTTGTCCTTGGAAATCTCACACCACACTGGACGGTGGACTCCAGGGAGGGAGAATTTCTTAATTTCCAGGTTTTCCTGAGTGAGCAGCCTACTTAACTCCTCATCCTTTTCTTGAGTAGCGGCGAGTTGGTCCCAATCTTCATCTAGTGACAGCTCTTCCACCCGGGACAGTGCGTCTGCCACCGAGTTTGCAGATCCTCCAATATGCTGAATGTCCGTGGAGAACTGAGAAATAAAATTCAGCCAACGGATACGCATGGGAGCTGCTGTGTTCGACTTATGCAGGAATGCATAGGTCAGTGGTTTGTGATCAGTAAAAATAGTAAACTGCCTCCCTTCAACCACTGGCCTAAAGTGCTTGACTGCCTTAAGAATCGCCAGCAGCTCGCGATCATAAGCAGCATACGTGCGTTGTGGAGGCGATAATGCTTTGGAGAAGAATCCAAGAGGAATCCACCTGTTTTCTTGCCATTGCTGGAGTACTGCGCCAACACAGGTATCAGATGCGTCACACGCTATGGAAATGCGAGCATCATTTGCTGGGTGCCCTAGGTAGGTTGCGTTGCAAAGTGCATCCTTACACTTCTGAAATGCTTCCTCTGAGTTAGGGTTCCAATCAATCTTGCGCTGGTCGTTTTTGCGGACCTGGTGCAAGTAAATATTAAGTGGTTTTTGAATGCTGGCAGCATTTTTGATGCATGGCCTGTAGAAATTAATCATGCCCAGGAATCGCCGCAGCTCCTTGACAGTAGCAGGCTTTGGATATGAGAGTATTGCTTGTATGCGGCTATCCATGGGCTTGATTCCTTCCGCTGATACTTTATAGCCCAGGAAGTCGATCTCTGACTGTCCTAGGAGACACTTCTCTGGGTTAATGGTGAGACCGTAATCGTCCAATCTGTGCAAAATTGACCGGAGATGCTGTTCATGCTCCTCCCTCGAAGATGAAAAAATGAGTAGATCGTCCAGGTAAGCGAAACAGAATGGAAGATCACGAAATGCCTGATCCATAAGGCGTTGGAATGTTTGACTTGCATTACGTAAGCCAGGACACATGCGAGTAAACTCGTAGAGCCCAAATGGTGTGATAATAGCTGTCTTCGGGACATCTGCTTCCAATATGGGAACTTGGTAATAGGCTCGACACAAATCCAGGCGAGAAAATATAGACCTCCCGTGGAGATTTACATTAAAGTCTGACAGGTTAGGGACACTGTAGCGGTCTGGAACTGTACGAGCGTTCAGCCTCCTGTAGTCACCACAGGGACGAATGGTGCCATCCTTTTTTGGGACAACATGAAGAGGTGATGCCCAAGGACTCTTCGACGGCCGGATGATTCCCCTCTCCATGAGACGTCGAAACTCCTCCTTGACTGCCTGGTACCGCTCCGCAGACAGACGTCGAGCCTTGGATACCACAGGAGCACCTCTGGTTTCGATGTGATGAATTATTGAATGCTTGGGGTCAGAGTCTGCGCAGAGTTAGGGTGAGTTACTCGAGGAAATTCAGCGAAGATTTGTCCAAAAGGCATGTTGCCAGGGATTGCAAGAATTGATGGAGCCGTCACCCGCAGGAGCTGGCCTCTGGATGTTAACCCGGTGGTATCATCAATTAGCCTCCGACCCTTTAAATCTACTAAAAGATGATGATGTGCCAGAAAATCAGCCCCAATTATGGCCCTAGGTATGTCAGCGACAATGAAGGTCCAGGTGAACTTCTTCCGCACGCCTAGGTCAAGGTCCAAGGTTCGCTCACCATAGGTAGCAATGCGGGAGCCGTTGGCTGCAAACAAGCAGAGTTCGCCAGGAGGATGCTTGTCCCGAGAACGAGGAAGGACAGAAACTGCTGCACCTGTATGAATGAGGAAGGTGATTCCTGATGCGCGGTCTGAAATGAAGAGGCGGTGTTGTTGAGTGGAGGCAGTGCTGGATTCCGCCATTTCCAACACTGCATCTAGTTTTCCGCCGACTTGCGTTGCTTCCTATAAGAGCAAGGACTTTTACATTTTCTTGCACGCTCACCGAACCGGTCATGGTAAAAACAATAATCTGGGTTCCGACTTCGCGAGCGTGCTTGCTGCCTTCTGTTAGATGGAGAGCGAAAGTTGCTACGTCCTCTTGCTTGAAGTTTAGCAACCTGCTTTGTAAGTGCCTCGATCTGAGCTTCAAGGCGCTGAAGTTGCGAGTTGCAACTAGAGGATGGAGCGGAGACAGTATTGATGTCCACAGGGCGGTGAACTTCTTGAATTCTGTCAGCAATAGGAGCCAACTTGTCCAACGATAGGCCTTCTGATGCTGAAAGTATAGCTTGGGTACCTGAAGGTAATGCCCGGAGCCAAATAGACCTTAGCATTGATTCTGAAGCATTGTCTCCAGCCAATCGCTTCATATTCCGTAGGAGCTGTGAGGGCTTTTCATCTCCAAGCTGTTGACCCTCCAAAAGTTGCAAAATCCTCCTATTCTCAGATTCTGTGTATGCCTCAATGAGGCGAGCCTGCAATGCCTCATAGCAGTCAGCTGGAGGTTTTTTTATTATATCTGCAGCCTGTCGCAACACTTCATATTCTAACTTAGGTACCACGATTTGAAATTTAGTTAATGAATTTGTAATGTTACCCCTTTTGAAAACCTGCTCCACAGCTGAAAACCACAGCTCCGGATCTCCTTTCCAAAATGGAGGTATTTTGCTGGATGATGCTTCCAGTCCTTCAAGAGATACTGGTCCAGCGCTGCTACCAGACTCCTGGGCTGTAGGCTCCTGCTGCTCCTTTTCCTTCAGCATCTTCTGCACTGCTTCAAACTTTTCTTGTGGCTCCATACTTAAAAAAAAAAAGACCAAAGAAAGAGAGAAAAAAATAGTAAATAAATATTTACATGCAATAACAAAAGGTAGATATTGAGTGACAGAAGATATGAAATAATAATAATAAAAAAATACAGCTGGAGGACAAAAATTAATAGAAAAAAATATTAGAAGCTACTGTAAAAGAAATTTTTCAGAATCCTTTAACAAAAATTAAAAAACAAAACGGGGTCAACACTGTAAGGGATCCTGATAGGTTTCACTCAATAAATAACTCAAATTACAAAGAAAAAAATAAATCTTTATTAAACAAATAAAAGAACTATTTACAAAAACTTTGCTGAACTAAAAAAAATAATGTTTACAACACCACACAAAACTAAATCTACAATATCTACTCTACCAAACTTAAACAAAAATATCTGTGCAAAGCAAAACTTAAAAGGAAGCAAACATGCATAGAGAAAAGAAACAAAATAATAATTTGACTACTTGCAAGCAGCTGGGCATTAATAATTACAATATTTCATTAATTAATGCACAATACAAAAGCTAGTAGCATGCAGTGATAAGGTAACCTCTCTCCACTACTCTCTGGCTAGAAAGCAGTCCAAAGAGGTAGGACACCCCTCATTGGCCAAAGAGCCATTACACTCGTTACAGTATTATCAATGGTCGGAAGTGGCATTTTTAGTGTCACACTGTTATTAGTAATTGTACAATTTCGCGGATCTTCATCCGGCACAATGGATTTATATTCATTGAATATGGAACCCGGAAGTTATCCAATGTAACATTAAATACAAATGAGTTTAATCATGCAACACTTGATTAAGCTTATTAATTAAATAACGTATAACTGCTCATATCGCGGAACAGTTAAACCGACAATCGGTTCGACGCATTTGTATTTGTTGAAGAATGGATGAGGGAAAACTTGAAATGTAATCAGTGAATTTCAACGATATTCGAATTGGAATTGGAATCGCGCCAATGGGTCCAAGGGAACGCGAAAAAATAACATCAAACTACTTTAATTTATATCACGACACAAGAAAAAAAGTTATGTCACGATTCTTGAGCAAAAAGTTTTAATGAACTTGGAAGCTTCCAATACGCACAATTCAAGAATATAATAAAACATAAATGTTTAACTACTTTAAAATTGTTAGTATGTCTATTCTGGATTAAAGGAATGTCATAACAATAAAAAAAAAGATTTGATGCTCATTTATTTTTTCAATTTTGACCCCTTAAAATCCCGGAGCTTTCTGAAAAATAGTGTTCCCGTAGTGCAGTAATATTTAAATCTACCAATCATATATTAAGAGGGGAATAGAAAGAAACAGCACAAATTCATATTATTTCTACCCTTGGGTAAATTGCTAATAAACGCCAAGTATGAGTTGCTTAACAAACAACCCCCTACCATGGATTAAAAACAAACCCCAAAATGATAACGGGATAAAATCATATCTGGTTAACATCAATGCCCCTATTCGACTCATTTATTGTATGTGGCCACATGAATCACTCAATCTTATGGATCTCAGGCTCACATGGACAGTGGTCCCCTCCACCCTGAAGCGTCGATGGGAGAATAAAATTACACACACCAATCCTACCAATATAAGGTCCTACTGGGCTTTGTGGAAAAGAGGAGGAGCACGTACGAGGGGTTGTTAAATCGTCTTCTTTTTTTTTTGCGTACGATTGTGTTTGTAGATATATATGTTTTTAGAGGCGCTGATAAACTGGGAATTCCTCTATAAATAAATTATAAAAGAATTCAAAAAGAAAAGAAAAAAGAATTGAATTATGTGCAAGAATGATGATGAAGGATGGTACATGTTGATATAGAGAGAAAGCAGGTGTTGGGGAAAATTGATTAGTTGTTAATTGACAGGAGATACGTTGCTGAGTACTTTCGTGAGCTGGGCTCCACCTCTTTGAAGCTTTTGACACCGTTAATAAGAAGTTAGTTTTAATTAATTAGTAAATTGATTTAATTGAAGGATTTACTCAACAGTTGGTTTATCTTTCATTTTCAGGGTGACTTGAGCTCATGATTTCTCTTGTTATCTTAAAATGGATTTGCTTCAATTAAAATCATTAAAATTAAAATTGATGATTACAAATACATTTCAGACTTGATGTTTATTATTTTAGTATGTTTTGAAATTATTTCTATTAATTATTTCTACTATTAGCGCATCAAAATAGTCTCCTTCAAAAAAAATAATGATAATAATTTAATAAATTAACATTATCAAAATCATTATACAAAAAAAAAAAAAAAAAGCTTAGCTAAAAATATCTTATTAAAAATAGAAGTTTTTAGTTAAACTTATAATATTTTTTTTTCTGTTCGCTTCACAAATTACTCGCTAGTAGATCTTTAGCCGCCTGAACCTATTCATCTTCACATCTGCGTATCTTGGGCTATTGCTTTCCATTTTAATGCAAGCAGTATCCACCTATCTACGTTTTGGGCCAAGATGTAGGCTTTCCTACTAATATATAAAAATAATAACCTTTTAATATTATCATCAATATTCACAAATATAAGCCAACAAAAAAATTGATACGACATCCAGAGCCAGTTGTCATTCTTAAATATTTTAACTTAATATTTACTATTATGTAATTGTAATAGATATATGATATTCCTATAAAAAATAATATATAATTAATGCATATTTTACACCTAAATTAGATAATAATTTTTTTTCTTTATTAAAACTAAATTTAATTTTTTAAATTTGTTTAAGTTATATGTATTTCAAATGCGTTTTCGGCCCATTATTTATTTTTCTGCAATTAAATTTGTATACTTTATTTTCTTATTCAAACCACTTGCAGCCAATTTATTAAATTCCAGTTTTTATTAGTAGCATAAAATTTATAAAAAAGACTGAATTTCCTTATTAAATTTGTTAGTGAAATATTTCTTGAAACGATCCTAATAAGGAAAATTTCTTTGCTCTAGAAACAGCAGGAGTCCTCCGGAATGCTTTTCAAATTAAATTTTTTGATGGTATACAGTATTGAAGAAAATGATAAACATTATTTTCGCATTACATTTTGCTGTAAGCAGGTATGTATATATAATTTTTGTTTTTGTTTTTAGAGCTATGGAACGGAAGTTTTTAAGCTTTTTTTCTAGTATGTTTATGCTTCTCGTTAATTAAAGCTTTAGAAGCAGAATAAATGTGTTCAATGACTGAAACAGGTGAAAAAAAGTATCCCAACTTCTTCAAAATACAATAGACAAACGCTCAACACTTATATATTATTTCAAGAAGCACATCTACATTACAATTTTCAGAAACATTTCTACATAAGGAACCGAGCTTAGAGGTTTTAAAAAACCTTCAGTCATCTTGCATTTAATGCAAATTCGGCTCAAAATGGATATACCCCATTCAATTCCAAATTTTTTGGCCATCTTAACCCACAAGTTCCGTGGATAAGTATCCCCAAAAAAAGGGTCCCGAAAAAATGGGGGGGGGGAGTTTGGACAAGTCACGGACGGTTTTGAACTTTTACCAGTTGAAAATAATATTCTCACTTAGTTAAAATTCTTAGTATACTATTTTTTCCCATTATTGGTGTGCGGAGGACGAAGATGAATTCAATGATGGATTCATATGTGTAAAACGTCCTTTTTTTTCTTTAAAAGTCAATTTCCCGCTCCCTTTTTTAAAGTATTTAATCCTTGTGATATTTAATCTTTCTGCGTTTCAAACCCAACTAAAAAAAACAACAATTAATAACGGATAATTTTCGAAACAAGAAACAAAAATTACCATGATATAGAATAATTGTATCACCACTGTGACAGTGTCTGAATGAATAGTCAAAATAATTAATTAATCAATATTTTACACATGGATTACGTAAATTATTCTGCCTGAGTCTATAAATAAGAATATATAGGAAAATAAATAATCAATTTTAAAACATTAATGATGTTAATATTTTTTTAGCAACATACAATGTCATTATTAAACCTCTTTCACTAGCGCTGAAAAAAAAAAAAAAAAAAAGTTTGCTACATTGTAGGACAGTGTGATTGGACATTGCCAAAAGTCCTAGGTTCTTAATCATGGGTGAAAAAGCTAATTGAATGACGCAATCAAGTTTCCCACTTCTTTCTCAAGTGACTTAACTCATACTACTAACAACCTTCTGTTATACTTGAATTTATTTATTGCTGTGTTTGTTTAGAGTTTATTATTATTATTATCATAGATTTTTCTTTTTTATATACGATTTTTTTTTTTAACTTTATGAAAGCGTAGTGATCGCAAAAATATCGGTTACCTAGTGTTACCTGAGCATAAAAATAATGTCTTGCAAAATGTTGTGTGTGTGAACAGATATTAAAAAAACAATATCATAAAGTACTCGTACATTTTTGACTAACATTAAAAATTGGTGTTTCAGGGAAGAATGGACATATCTAAGTGCTGCTTTATAATATTGATATTGAAAATTTTTTCAAGTTCTGGATCGATGTATCTTGTATCGATATTTTTCTAGTTATTTAACAGTAATTTGATGTATTGAAAAAGTATCTATGTCATTTTTTATCTTCGAAAAGTGTATGTTTCTAATATATAATAGTAATATTGATACTTGCATTACTGTATAGTTTTCAAAAAAAAATTAAAAAAAAAATTAATATAAAATATCACGATACTGGCCTAGATATTTTACAATTTTTGAAATACGTAGAAGAGGATTTCTATTGAATTTAAGTTTTATGCAAGATTAGTAATAACTTTAAAAGTAGCATTTCATTATTTTAGTGCTGCTTATTATACAAATAAAATATATGTTTTTTAAATTAAAAAAAAAAAACAATTATTAGATACGAGAAAAATTAATGAATTACAAAAAATCGATAAAAGTATTAACATCTATTGCTAAGAATACTTGTAGCCAAACGTTGAGAAAAATAATTAAATTATTCAACATAAATAATTAAAAAGAAAGAAGAAACCCAAAATGAACTAATTTATTTATTTATTCATTTACAAATGCATCTACCCATGTTGGGTCATTAGCATATTAAGCACACGGTTTTGTCGTATACAATTTCAGTATTTTTCATGAGGTTTTACACAGTTAGAGGTATTTTGATATAATTAAAAAACATTATATCACACAGAAAAAATGCTAAATAAGATTATAGTACTTTTAAAAAAAAAAAAAAAAACTTTTTTAAGTTTTCAACAGCGGTCTCCGTGTCGCCGAGAGCGATGCCCAGTCTGCTAGTAATGCTGCACTCTTTCCTCGCATCCTTAAGGGCCTGTAGAATGTGTTCGACGGTGAGCCGTACCTTGCAGGTCTTGCAGGTCGGAAGGTACAGTCCTTTTAGGCCCGGTTTACACGGACGACACTTTTCTGCGATCCGGACTATAAGCCAGGTCAGGGGTACCTGGAGTATAATGGTAAATCCGGTCGGTCCATTGTACTCCAGGTACCCCTGACCTGGCTTATAGTCCGCATCGCAGAAAAGTGTCGTCCGTGTGCATCGGGCCATAGGAGGTAAGTATGCGTTATGGAGGTATGTCCGTAACTCATCCTTGCCAAGACAACTTCTTCGCGTTGGTTTCTTCTGTTGGCAGTTTTCCAGAACTCGGGAGTATCTTTGATTTTTTTCAATTGGTCCCTTCTATTTCTCCACTCAGTAGTCCACTTGTCATACATTCTTTTCTTGGCGTAGTTCCTCCATTCTAGAGGGGTAGTCTTGTTGATATACCTCACTTCGGTAACAGGATCCGTTCTAGCGGCATCCGCAGCCCTGTCAGCCTCCTCGTTTCTTCCAATACCCATCTGAGATGGGACCCACAAGAAGGTTATAACTTTCCCAGAGAGCATGAATTCTCCATTTTTTCGAGAAGTTTTGAGGTACAGGAAAGAAGGGATATAGGCCGGAAGTTATTGATTTGTATATCTTGATTTTTCTTGATCGGAATAACTATTGCCTTTCTCCATGATTCTGGGAAGGTACCTGTTGTCCAAAGTCTGTTGAAAATAGAAAGAAGAAATGATTGAGGATTTAAAGGTATTTTTTTCAAAAAAATATATGAACTTTGTTCGGGTCCTGCAGCTGATTTATCTTTACGTTTGTCCAGAGCATTTTTCATTTCTGCTAGGCTAAATGAATGGTTGTAAATTTCTGAATCGTCTGTGTCGTTTATACTGCAAGAAGTCTGGGCTATAGTTGTTTGTTTTCGTCATTGAAGAGAAATGCGAACCTAAACATTGAGCAATTTTGAATGGATCATTAATGATTTGGCCGTCGGTCTGAATTGCAGAAATGTGCTCATATTTAGTGGATCCTTGTATTGCATTTGTTTTTCTCCAAACTTCTTTTATGTTGCAATTACTGTTGATAGACCTGATATAGTTTGTCCATGAGAATAAATTGTGTTCCTCTGTAAACAATGAATTTATTAAAATATTGTATTACAAAGAAATAGGTATTTAACTTTACCGATTAGCTCACCTGTAAACAATGAAAACGATTTTTAAGTCCTTATATGAATCACCAAAGAATTTTAATGGCCTTCCCGTCTATATAAGGAAATTACCCAAAAAAAAAAATCATTTTGTTCTGCCCTAAAGCAATATCCAGTACCGGTCAAAAGTTTAGACTCACCCTTAGATTTTGTAACATAAATTAGTAACAACATTTTATTTATTTGACAACGTAACAACTATAATTTTATTTTTAATTTATTTATAACTAGCTTTAATATCCCGGTTTCACCCACGGAATTTTGAAAACAATGAGAAAAGCCGTGGGTTCAGAAAAGTTCGTTAGGACAGAAATGAGATTTTTTTGTACTCCAACGGTTGATTTACAACGATACATAACGATTTTTATAACAATAAAGAATATACCCAGAGATTGGCTGGTATGCAATTTTAATATGGACAGGTGTTCGCACCTGGTATGAAAGAACCACTAAGCGAAATTCGGAGAATTTAGGACAAACGGTATGTATTTCTATAAAGAATAAACTAACTAACAGAATTTTATCTTTATTTATATAGACTGTATTTCGAAACAATCATATAATTTTCGAAATGTTATCTCTTGAGTTACAATTATTTTTTTAAACTTGAAGATTGTGAATTAAATACAAGTGAGTCTAAACTTTTGACCGGTACTGTATCCTTACAGAAAAGATTTAGTTTATTTTGATCTGCCAAAAAAAATTTGTATGGCACAAACCTTTTTTTTTTTTTAAAGAAAAATGTATTATATTAAATTCAACTTAAAACTTGATTAACACCCAGACTAAGGCTTTTTTGTTTCTGCTCCAAAATGTGAGAGTGACCCTAAAATTCAGGTAAGAAACTTTCTAGGGCACCTATAACCATTTCTAACCTTGTATTACATTATGTATATACATTTTTTTTGCTTGTACATATTTCAGTAATTGTAATTAATTTTTTTGAAATGGTTAAATAAACAAATAAATGAAAAAAAAATCTTGTTCGATGTTCTTCAATAAATTGTCAACAGAATTCAGTTAGAGATTGGAAATAATATTCGCGTAACCAACTCAATGAAAGATCATTTCATTTAATGTAGTTACTCATATTATAACAATCTTTAAAATGCTTTGTGTCTTCACTCTCCGATCTTGCGTACTGATTATTTTTTTTTCTAACTATCGGTTGAACCTGTTAAATATAACACCAATTTCGGTCCTCATCCTTTGATGATGGGATTTAGCGTTTATGAAACCACTCATCTGTGTAGCTAGTTGGCCCAATCTATATCTATAAATATTCATTGAATATTAAGAGGAGGCTAAACAATATTGTTAATGCAGTAGCTTGGGGTGGTGGGGGGGGGGGGGGGGGAGTCGGTAGCTAAGCAGAAAGTTACTGCCTGCTCCAGCGAGTGCCTCTATAGTACACTAACTCTATAACTCATTGACTAAATATAAGTTGGTGGGGGGGGGGGGGGCAAAAGGGTGGGGTGACAAAAGTGGACGTCGTTGGTTATGGCTTGTTATCAATCTACTCACCACACTAGCTCTTGAGTAACAAACTTTCCCCAGGGACCAAACCCATTTAACTCCAGTGTATCTCTTTGTTATAAATGTGTAGACCCTGCAAAGGTTCTCTTATTAATCATTTTTAGCTTGAACCTTTAAAAAAAAAAAAAAATGTTATTTTTATTTGAAAGGTTAATCTAGCCATTTTTATGCGCGAACCAATAAGGCTAGTCTAAGGCAGTTGTCCCTACCAGGTGAAGCCGTTCTCTTCACTGATTATTTGTACCCACCAATCTCACCAAAAATTAGTAAAGTAAATAGTAGAAAGTGGAATAAACTTATTTCGCTGGTTGGGCTTTTTCGAAAATTATACGACTCTGTATCGGGGCCTAAATTTTAGCATATTTACTCAATGTTATAAAATGTTTGAACAATATTCTTCTTGCGAATTATTTCTCCCGTCCTTCTCTAAATATTTAAACCTTTCTTTCAACAGATCTTTTTTTTTAATTCAATTTTTTCTCACTTGTTCCTAACCCTTTAACTGGGCGGGACGTATATAGGCGTCCAATCTAAACAATAGCGTCAACGGGCAGGACGTATAAATACGTCCTTGATATATATGTTGTGCCCTGGAAAGGTTGGGACTTATATTTTCGTACAACAGAGGTATTATTCTTCGATACGTGTATCAACGTGAATTTATATATATATATATATATATATATATATATGTATATATAATTTAAATATTTATAATAGTAATATATTTAATTTATATTCATATATATATATATATTTTGTACTCTTTATAACTGGTGAAGACTGTAAAATTTATAATTCCTTAATTCGATACTTCTATATTTTTGTTGGTATTCTTTTCTTTTTGTTAGTCATTTTGTGTTTTCCTTTGTGATTTATATATAAATAAACGAAAACGAATATATTTCATAGCCTTTCAATTTATTTTAAGCATAAATAAAAAAAATAATAATATGAAGTTACATTGCACCGGGCGTGACAGATATACACGTCCTAGTAGTACAGGAGCCAGATGCCAAAAATCTCACCCATAGAACATACACCTACAAATTTCAGCATAGTTAGAAACAACAGGGTTAAGTGCGAAATCGACCGTCTGGCAGCGATAAAATTCTTACTAATGCCTTAAAAATTAATTTGAATAATTAATTTTTTCACAAAAATTCACCCATAAAACATACGGCTGGAATATGGCTTAATCGTTAGGTTTTTATTTCTATAGAAAGGGAAAAATCGTCTGGCAGCGATAAAACTCTTACTAGTGCCTGCCAGAAGCGCGCGAGCGGTGCGCGAGAATCACAAAAACTCACCCGTAAAACATACGATTCATTCTTGTGCCAACTGATTCAAAAAGGTTCCTAAACACGAAATTCGGTCGTCTGACAGGTTACAAATTCTTACTAATACCCGCCAGACGCGTTTATAAGTCAAAAAATCGTTCCAATCCGGGTGAACATTAGCGTTGTTTTTCCATTTAATTTTATTTATGAGAATTGCTAAATATTATTAGAAATAATTTTTGGGGTCCTAACATTCATATTTAGCAAAAATAATTATTACTATCGATGCTAATTATTTATATCGGAGTTTACAAGCAGGAAATGCATACTACCAAGCATTATTTCTTGGGTCGGCGAGGACGAGGAGTTATTGTCCAGTCGATGTATTTTTTTTGCCCCAAAATAACTTCCTGTATGATCATTGATTAGTCAATGTGAATATATAAATATGATGTTGTAAGCAAATTCTTTGTAGTAATTACGTCCCCTTTTAAGAGTTTATTTTTACTGATTTGCCATATTTTTGTAGATTTTATGTTTAAAGTGTTTAATTATAAGTATTCCTTTGAGTAAATTTAATGTAAAAAATTTCATTGTGCCATAAAAAGAAATTTTGTAATAAACATATTAAAAAAACAAAAACAAACTTTTTTATTATGCAATATGAAAAACCGGAATTTCTCACCTTATTATAATGCAAACCTTATTATAAAATACCAAGAACCGAAATAAAGCAATAATCGTTGTAGGAAAATAAAAACCGTATATATTATGTGTATAAGAAACGAGTTTAATTTAACACCAAAATATACACATATTAAAAAATTCGATACAACATAAAAGAAAATATAACATATAACAAAATGGATATAGAAATGAAATTAAAAGAAAGTAAAATTGAATATTCGCCATCTATCATAATCAGCATAAATGCATGTTGAGGAAAGTGTGGTGGATCAAATTTCTAAAGCACAGCCTGCATTTTGCGCTTTCTCTGGTTGCAATTTTACAGGGCAGGAATTTGTTGCCCCAACAAACACTGAGGACTTAGGTATATTTAAAAATTGCACTGCATATCACATACGGATAAAGAAATGAAATTAGAAATTAGAAATGAAATTCATTTCTTTGTGATTTCGTTTCATTTCAATCCGTATGTTAAAAGTAGTGCAATTTTTTAATTGTAATTTTAATTTTGTTTATATTCTGATGATCAATGAAAATCGTTTCTTACTTAATGTTCTTAATAGATTTAGTTTTTATTTTCTTAGCAATTCCTTAAAATATACTGGTTTAGTTTTTTTCTGTTCTGTTAAATTGAAACCGGAGAAATCGTGAAATGCAGGCTTAAGAACTTTGGACCCCTTCACACATTTTGACTTTCTTCTAATTTCATTTCTTTATCCGTATGTTATATGCAGTGCAATTTTTAAATATACCTAAGTCCTCAGTGTTTGTTGGGGCAACAAATTCCTGCCCTGTTAAGTTGCAACCAGAGAAAGCGCAAAATGCAGGCTGTGCTTTAGAAATTTGATCCACCACACTTTCCTCAAAATGCATTTATGCTGATTATGATAGATGGCGAATATTCAATTTGACTTTCTTTTAATTTCATTTCTATATCCATTTTGTTATATGTTATATTTTCTTTTATGTTGTATCGAATTTTTTAATATGTGTATATTTTGGTGTTAAATTAAACTCGTTTCTTATACACATAATATATACGGTTTTTATTTTCCTACAACGATTATTGCTTTATTTCGGTTCTTGGTATTTTATAATAAGGTTTGCATTATAATAAGGTGAGAAATTCCGGTTTTTCATATTTCACAATAAAAAAGTTTGTTTTTGTTTTTTTAATATGTTTAGTACAAAATTTCTTTTTATGGCACAATGAAATTTTTTACATTAAATCTACTAAATATATTCCAACCATGATATCTATAATTCAGTAACAAAGGGCCAGCACTTATTATGCTATTAAATTAATGTATTAATAATTACAATTTTGGAAAAGAAAGGAAGGATATATAGATATATATGCTTCCTTCAAGTAGCTGAGTAGAGCTGCCCAGTCTTCAGCATTTAGATATTTGACCATTTCACCTTCGGCCATGGTGACTGCTCCTTTTAGATATTACAATTTACAAAAATGATTAATTTTTTTTCAATCGATTCCTTTATTACTGTAGTGTGAAATGTTCTAGTTCAATTGACATTTGAAGGCAATTATATAACTTGGTGTGATATTATGAGTATATCAGATGTTTATTAGTCGAAAAACCGTATAACGTATTCTACCTGCTCGGACTGGTAATTTTCCTGTTCAAATATTACCTCTTTCCACTATTTTTAAAAAGGAAAATAGAAGAGTATATACGGAATCTTTTCTCCTACTCCAACAATATTATGAATATTCTTCACTTGGTTTACCACAATATCAAATATTAGTTTGGAATAATAATAATAAACGATAATTTTAATGTGATAATAGAACAAAAATTAATCTGTTAATGAAAAGTTTTAATATTAATTATTTGGTATTTAATTCAAGTTAATCGTATTGTTATAATATTGTAGATGATGATCTGTTTCAGGTCTCTTCGAAGTCTGCCTCAATTTACTATGTAGGTGAGTTTTGTGATATTATATATATTTTTGATCATATAAAAGAATATAGTTTTTCTCAGCGGAAATCGATTTAACAACATTTAAGCAGTTATTTGGAATATTTAATGCAATAATTAAAAATAACACCTAAGTGAACATCTAATGAAAAATCCACCGAGTCAATTAATAATTTAACCCTACGTATTGTAATACTTTCAATATTTTTAAAATCAAGGCTTTGTCGAGTCCGGCATCAAGGACTACTGTACAAACTCCGTAAATTCCTACCCCTCACTTACTTCCTTATTACCCGTTCCTACCTAGCTGACAGATTATTCAAAGTAAATCACAATAATGCATACTCTTCTCTCTAGCGGCAGTCAGCTGGGGTTCCTCAAGGTAGTATCCTCGTTCCCATCCTCTACACAGTCTATACAGCTAATATCCCAACCCATCCTAACACTGTAATTACCACATATGCTGATGACACCTGTGTGCTATCAGTTAATAATGATCCATTTATTGCATCCCAAAACCTTCAAGCTCACATAACACACCTTGAAAAATGGTGTAAAAAATGGAGAATCAAAATCAATCCTAACAAATCCCATCAAATCGCCTTTACTCTCCGACGCAAACCTAGAACCTCCTGTCCTACTGTATCCTTCAATAATTCTCCACTTGTCCATGTTGAACAGATCCGTTACTCAGGACTCCACCTCGACAAACGTCTAACTTGGAATCCCCACACTAGATTGAAACGACAAGAAACCCCTTGACGTTACCGTCTACTTCAACACTTACTGGATAAACGCTAAAACTACCAATCTACTACAAAAGGCTCCTTTATGTGACAGTAATAAGACCTATTTGGGCTAACGGAATCGAGCTCTGAGGCTCCACCAAACCTTCTAATTCCTCTCGTATCCAATCCTTATAGTCCAAACTCCTTCGAAAAATCCTTAATTCTCCCTATTTCGTAACAAATAAAATAATCCACAAAGACCTAAATGTTCGATATGTCGCCGATTCAGCCAGATCCAGATACCAGTCCATTCATAGTAAACTCCAGACCCATCATAACCCACTCGTATCCACCCTCGCTTCCTCCTCTATTCCAGATAATCCTCTAAGACACTATTTAGACACTAGTTGAGTGCTGTCAGTCGATAGTTTCTCTACATGCTTATTCAAGACAATATTTTCTTTTTTTTTATCACATTTGCTTAATGATTTATATGTAAAACAGTTGTTCAATTTCAATAAATATGCATTAAAAAAAAAATTATAGCCCAAGGCATTACTGAAAGGTTCAAGAGAAAAAGTTCGTCCAAGGAGTCGATTTCAAGATAATTTATGTTCCAGCCTTGATGAAATGGTGAATAATGGTGGTCTTAGAGTGGTGTGTTATATATGAATCTCTCTCTCTCCCTCTCCCTCTCTCTCTCTCTCTCTCTCTCTCTCTATATATATATATATATATATATATAGTAATATATTTAGAGAGGCCCTGAGAGTATTTTTTGAAATAAAACTGTAAATAGTCCTTTTATAGGTTTGATTCTAACAAAGAAGTTTATTTTGAATAATTTATAGTTCTTATAAGTAATAATATAGTAATTATCTTGTTTAGTTTGAATATTAATTCAGTTAGGTTCACCTTTTTATTGAAATAATGTTAGTATCTGTTTATTTTAGAATCTCATTACTTTTATTTATATGTTTAAATGTTTAATTAAGATAAGGTAATGTCATTTAATAGTAAAGGAAAGTAACTAATAATTGTTTTCATTTAAATGGTAGATATAATAATTTTATCAATAACATAACCTACTTGTTCTTTAGTTTTTATTACTTAGTTGTCTATTCACTGTAAATAGTTAATTATTTTTTTTATTTTGTTTAATTGTACTTATAATGCGGTAGAGTTATGTAAAAGAATGTCATTATGCTTGAAAAACAGATGTTAAAGAAAATATAACCTATTGTAATCAGATGGGAGCCAATGCCTCCATAAGTGTTTATATAACAAACCCATGCGCCATCTGTGGCCGATCCGGCAATTACATTTCTAAAACATTACGAACTTATTTAATTTAAAATCTAATTTAAAAGAGAAATTCTTTTGTATTTGGTCATCTTTTTGAAAATAGTGGCTTGTAAAAACATAAAAAAAATAAAATAAAGCCTAAAGATACCAGGTCCTATCTATTCAACTATAACAGTGCAGGACTGTGATTGGTCAATTGTTTATCCCTTGAGGTATAAATAGGGCAGTTTTGCCGAACAATAATTAGTCTTCATCTGCTCTTTGACCTTGGCGGTCTTAGACACTCCTCTCCCTGCTTGATAGCTCCTGGTGTCCCAAGCTGTCGTATTTAATTTATTTTCCTTCCTCACCCCAATTTTACCCTACCTATAAAATCCTGGGGGTTGTCCTCCCAGGGCCTGTAACATTGGTTGACCCTCTGTACATGTTGCCTTGCCTAGATAAGAGCCCTAGAGCTGTCAAGGCCCACGTTTCTCCCGTGGAATTAGCTTTGATCAGAGGGTAGCGTCGCACAGTGGTTCAAAATGACCAATTTAGGGACAAAACCCTTAACCGTTCACAAATTAAATATATACATTCCATGGTTTTTTGGGTCGCTAAATCGATTTATATCACTTTCAAAGCTGTAATATTGCATTTTAAGGGTTTAAAGGTAAAAAAAAATGCACATTTTTAAAAATAAAATTTTTATTTTACTTGGATCGTAATAAATATCATAAGAACCAACAGAATTTGAACTAAAATTGAGTATATATAAACATCAAACTAATATGATATTTATATTTACAAAAATAACTAAGAAAATAAAATTAATACTCTTTCCAACATAAACATACAATTGTAGACCTGTTACACCATCTTCAGTACACTATAAGATTAATAATTATTTTACAGTTGTGGATTTATTAAATAAAGACAAAAAAAAATACAAGATTAATATTTATATAAATCATTCATTTATATAAATATTTATGATGTGATATAACTCTTCTAAAATTAAAGCAAGTTTTATAGAACCAAATTTATAGAACCAAGTTCGGTTCGCAGCTTGGTCGGTCTCGCAACCCATCAGCAAAAAGAGCACGATAAAGTTGTTTCCAACCATTTACTTTTATTTATTATTTCTCTTTTAAAAAGGTCCTTATTGTATGACGCTTCCTTAAAGCGTTTATTAAAATGTGGAATAAATCTTTTATTTTATTTCCAAAGGTTAGGTTAGGTTTTATTGTTTACGGACACACACCAGCTTGGGTTATTAGTGTCCTCTTTCGTTTAGTTAAGTATTCATTTTAAAATTGAAATTTATATTTTATTAAATAAATCTTTATCTTTCAGAAATTTAATTAATTTGTCCATATTTGCAATATTATCACCCAGGATCGTTTGGAGCTTACGTTCTGTTTCTATCCATTGCAAATCTGTTGCATATCGAGGACAGTCTTCTATGATATGGCTGATTGTCAGCTGTACTCCGCACGTTACACATTTTGGGGGGGGGTCTCTTTCGATAAGGTGTCCATGAGTAAGGCGCATGTGTCCAATTCTTAGTCTTGCTACTACCACCTCCTCTCTTCTGATGCTGCGGTAAGAGCTCCTCCAGGGTTTTATTTCGGATTTGATTTTTTTCTATTTATTTTGTTGATCCGTTCTATCCCATAGCTGGACCCATGTCATCTTGGCTTTTGAGATAATTCGATACGTCAGTTGGAGTGTAAATATTCCGTACTTCCAACGATGATGATAATGCCGCTTCCTTAGCCGCTTGGTCCGCCGCTTCATTTCCTTTTATTCCCACATGCGATGGTACCCAAACTAGCACTACATTTTTGTTCAGGTCATTTATTGTTGAGAAATAGGAATGGGCTCTTTTAATTATCTGGTCGCTAGAATACATTTTGGTTATAGCCATTATTGCGGATAGCGAATCTGTGAATATAGTAAACTTTTGCCCGTGACTTAGGATTACATGATACAGGGCTGCACTGATTGCATAACATTCCGCGGTAAAATTACTAGTTGTGTACGGAAGCCTGTATTGAATAGTTTTAGAGTTAAAAATTATAGAACATCCAACGTTACTATTTATTTTTGACCCGTCTGTATGAAGGTGTTCGCTGTTTCGATATTTATCTAAAATTTTTTGGTATTCTGAAATATAAACATATTCCGGGGTAACATTTTTCTTATATTTATTGAGCGATAAGTCTATTGGTGGTATTTTTACAGTCCATGGTGGGTAATGATATTCATCGTTGCCTATTTGAAAATTCTTGATTTCTTCGATATACCTTCTTGCTCTTATACCGAGTGGGGCCTGCAGTCTTTGATTTTCAGTGTATTTTCTAGTATTGGGTTGAAATACATGTTTCCATGCTGGGTTTTTATCATTGAATTTTAGTCTTCCGATATAACCGCATGCAAGTTGATGTCTCCTGACAGCTAGTGGAGCTATTCCTGCTTCTACACATAGACTGTTAACAGGGCTAGTTCTGAAGGCGCCAGTTGCAAGACGTATACCCGCATGGTGGACTGAATCTAAAGTGGAAAGTAGTTTAAGGTTAGCTGAGGAATAAACAAAGCTGCCGTAATCTAATTTTGATCGTACTAGACAGGTATACACTTTCAACATGCTGGATCTGTCTGCTCCCCACGAGCATCCAGATAATACTTTTAAAATATTTAATCTCTTCATGGACTCTTCTTTTATCCATTTAATGTGATCTCTCCAGTCCAGTTTACAGTTGATTATTAAGCCTAAGAATTTAACTTTTGGTTCGAATTTTAGTTGTATACCTCTATATGTCAGCTCTGGAGGAGAAGTTGGTGACCTGCGTTTTGAAAAAATGATGCATTTTGTTTTTTCTGTTGAAAATTATAAACCAGAATGCGTGGACCAGGATTGAAAATTTGAAAGGCAGTTTTGCAGCATTTTTTTCATCCAATTTTCATTTCTGAATGGGAGAAGCAGGGCTAAATCGTCTACAAATAGAAATGATCTGATAGGTTTGGGGATTTTTAGCGTGATGTTATCGATAGCGATTGAAAAAAGGGCACAGCTCAAGACGCTTCCCTGAGGGATTCCGTTGGTCATGGCTTTTACGGAGGATAGATGATTGCCTACTCTAACTTGGAAGGTGCGTTCTCGTAAGAAGTTTTCAATAAATATAGGAAAGCGCCCCCTAAATCCCCATGCATTTAGTTGTTTTAGCACAAGAGTTGGATTTAAGTTATCGTATGCTTTCTCTATGTCAAAGAAAATGCCTATGCATTCTTTTTTTTCCGAAAAACAGTCCAGTACTTCATTCTCCAGCGTTACCAGATGATCTAAGCTAGAGCGCCCTCTTCTGAATCCACTCTGGGCTTGTGATATTAGGTTATTCTCCTCTAATACCCATGATAAACGTTTAAAAACCATTTTTTCCAAAAGTTTACACATGCAGCTTGTGAGTGATATCGGTCGGTAGCTAGAGGGAAATAGTTTATTTTTACCCGGTTTCAGAATAGGGATAATAATCGCTTTCCTCCAGATGCTTGGGAAATCTCCTGTACACCAAATGTGATTGTAAAGATCAAGAATGGCCCCCAAAGCGTGACTTGGTAGATTTTTTAACATGTCATTGTGGATCTCGTCTAGTCCTGGGGCGGAAGATTTTAGTTCCTTTATGCAGGTTAGAAGTTCGGTTTTAGTGAAAGGAAGGTTGTAAGCTAGATCTGATTGAGCATTGATGGTATCAAATTCGATGTTTTCTTGCGTCAAGTGTTTTAGGGGGGAGTAAATATTAAAATAGAATTCTGCGAAATGTTCCGCTAACAGTTTCTGATCAGTTTCTACATATTCGTTTATTAGAAGCGTTGGTTGGTAGTCTTCATAGTTCCCTGTTATACTCTGGATCTTTTTCCAGAACAGCCTAGGCGAGGTATCAGTTGAGATCGAATTTAGAAAATGTTCCCAAGATTGTTTCTTTTTTTGTTTTATTATTCTTCGTGAAATTGACCGACTTTTTTTGTACTCTATTAGATTGGAGAGAGTGGGTTGTTTTTGAAACATTTTAAGAGCTTTTCTTCTTTCCCTAATAGCTATTTTACATTCGATGTCGTACCAGGGAACATTTTTATTTGCATTAATTTTAGTAGAACTTTTAGGGATGGATTTATCGGCGGCTTCCAAAATTGCTGAAGTCATTTGATGGTTTATTTGAGTGCTTGTATCTGATGGAGATATGGGTGAATCATTTATATTAAGGTAACTTCTAAACACGCTCCAGTCTGCTTTTTCTGTGATCCATCTAGGGTGTTTTGTCTTTTGTGTATTGCTATGAGGGAAATTGATAATTATTGGAAAATGGTCACTAGAGTATTGATCTTTGGAGACTTGCCAACTTAAATGGGTGAAAATACCAGGCGAACACCAGCTGAGGTCAATAGAGGAAAAAGTATTGTAGGCCGGACTTAAATATGTTGGATCTCCCTTGTTTAAAATAATTGCGTCAGTAGAGTCAATAATTCTTCGAATAATGTTCCCCCGCGAAGAGCAGTATGTGGACCCCCAGGAGGTATGGTGACCATTGATATCGCCCGTACATAAATAGGGAGAGGGAAGAATGTTCAAAAGATTAAGTAAATCTCTTTCTGCAAAATTACCCGGTGGAATATAAATATTGCAGAGAAAAATGGGAAACTTAAGAAAAACTTTTACTACAATTGCTTGCAAAGAAGTATTTGTTACTACCAACTCTGATACTAGGCTCTTATGAACAGCAATTAGGACACCTCCAGAAGCCCTATTACTATTTTCAGAATCATTTCTATAAATATTGTATTGCTTCATGTTAAAACTTTTGTTTGGGAGTAACTTACTTTCTTGGATGCAGACGGCTATTGGCTGGTATTTGTTAATTATTAGTTTCAATTCTTCTTGTTTGTTAATTAGACCATTACAGTTCCATTGGATAATGTTATTTAAGAAGGTCATATTATGAAGTGAGAGTAGGATTTAAAACGATAAATTAGTAAGAGAAGTAATATTAATAAAGAAGAATAGATTAATATAAATATTTATAAAATATTGGAATTTTAAAATAGTAATATGTATTTAATATTAATAATTTAGTAAAGATTGATAAATATTATTTTTAATAATGTATTATTATAAGATATTCATTTTTATTTTAATTTGTCTCCATTTTTTCTTTGCTCGAATTTCGATTGGTTGCTCTAGTTCGAGATTTACTTCTAGAGCGTCTTTCTTTTACTAATGTCCACTCGCCCTGTGGGTCAGCTTGGTGACCGTGGGGGGAGTTAATTTCATTAGCAGTCACTTTTTCCGAAGGTAGGGTCTTCGGTTCCGTGGGTACTACAGGGTTTTTGGCAGAGTTCTGCCCGGAAGGTTTAGAAAGGGTTAAGGATTGAGATGGGTTGAGAACCCGGGATGGGATTGAGGAAGCTGAGAGGTGGCAGCTGGGAGAGAAGTGGCTTGAGGGAGTGAGGAGGTAGGGAAGGCTAGGGTGGGGGGAGGGAGCGTGGTGGGGGGCTCCCCAATTCCATTACTATTGGGACGACCAATAGGTAATGGTTTATTGATAGGTACTGGCACTAACGGTTTTTTAAAAGTAAAATTATCATTGCTTAAATCATCTGTTTGGCAACTAACTGATTTTCTGTTTTTTAAAATATTTGAGAAACTCATTTGCATCGGTATCGGGTGGAGTGATTCGTATTTTTTCTTTGCGGCTAGATATGTAATTTTTTCTCCGTCTTGAATAGCTTTGATTTCTTTTTCCTTTAAGAAAACTGGGCAATTTTTAGAAAATGAGTCATGCTGGCCTTGACAGTTAACACACTTTACGGGACTATTACATTCTAGTTTATTTTTACTACAAAATCTACATAGTGGTTCTTTCTTACAAACTGTTTTAGTATGACCGAATTTAAGACATACATAACAGCGTGTTGGGTTTGAGATAAATTGTTTAACTGAAATATTATTAAAACCTATTTTTATTTCGGTGGGAATAGTGGGATTGTTGAAGGTTATGAGTTAATTGTGACTGTTGTGTTTTTCGTTATTTTTGAAATATGTCAATCTCTTCACGTCTTCTACATGATTTCAATTCATTTTTTATTTCCTCAATAGAGCAAAAATTTAGATCAGGGCACCAGATAATTCCTTTGCTTAGATTCAGCCTACCATGCGGTTCTACCTTAACGGGGAGGTTATTGAGAAAATTTTCACATTTTAGAAGCTTCTCACATTGATTTTCTGAATTTACTTCTACTAGCAGTGTCCCGTCTCTAAGTTTTTTAACGACTTTGACCTCACCAATCAAACTGTTTATACTTTTGTATATAAAGAAGGGAGAGACCTTTTTGAAATCGAGGGGATTTCCGTCATCATCGTTACCTATTCTTCTTATAATTAAGAATCTAACGCAATTTTTTGGTTTATATTCAATGGTAATCGGGATTGTTCCTTTAAATTTGGCTTTTTTCCGTTTTACAGGCGGAGATTCCGCCATGGTTATTTCTTAATTTTATAGAAAAATAAATTTAACAATGAGAAAAGTAAACTAAAAGAAAAAATAATAATAATAATAGAAATAGTAATAAAAGAATAAATTAAACGAAAGGAAAATGTGACTTATCGGTTGTTGTCTGGTGGATACTTAATCCTTAGGAGCTCACTACACTACACGTCCGCACTCAACCAAGTATCAACACAAACTCCTTTATTTCCAAAATAATTGTAAATAATGGTGGCTCACCCTTCACCCCTGGAATTAATGCTGGTAACGCCTGCCCTAACGACGAATTTTTATTCATCAGTACATCACATACATCGCGGTAGGAAATGACGTATTATTTATCAAAACTAAATTTTAAATAAATGATTATTATGAATAGATTGAATAAATATTTCAAAAAATGGTTGAAAGAAAACGGAAAACTGAGGCAAATAAACAATTGTTGACGTATTGACAAATCCATGTTTTAATAGGAGCGTATTAACGATAGAAAACATTGCACCTGAAAGAGGGGGCACATAAACAAACGACACTCCCGCTCACGCATACGTAACTATGAAATGAGCTCATTCAATAATTCCGACGTTTTCGGATCTCAAATCTTTTGGAATATCTTTAGTAATACCTCTGGATTGATTTAATATCAACAAGAAGACAGAGGTCGACGGAGTTAACTTTTAAAAAGACCAATAACCATATCACTTATGACAGCTTTTATCAGGATGTCTAAATAAGATATTTTCGAAAAATTACTGTGTCTGACAAATTTGGGCTTCCCTAAGATCACTTCGAAATAGGACGGTAACAAAATTTTTTTTGTGTCATTCCTACAAGATGCCAAAAACTACCTTGTTTTCAAAGGTTTAATAAAGATCAATCTAAAAAATTGGTATAGACCTTGCTCGAGAGGTATTTAGGTTGCAAAAAATATCTATGAAGTTCCGGTTGGAGCACCTTCATTTTTTAGGTTTTTGTTCCTATCGGCACCACTGTGCTTCGCTCTGGCAAGGATATTCCTTTCATTCCTTACATCTTACACCTCTTATAATTTTATTTATGGTTCCCTGCTTAGATAAGCACCCTAGAGCTGTCAAGGCCTACGTTCTCCCGTGGAATTAGCTTTGATCAGCTTTACCTTTCGGGGTAAGAGGGTATCGTCGCTCTGGCGGATATTCCTTCATTCTTTATACCTTAAGCTGAACATTGGTTGACCCTATGTTCCGGCTCCCTTCTCTCTCTCTTGCTTAGATAGCGCCCTAGAGTCACCGAGGTCCATGCTTATCCCTTAGGTTTTGCCTAGGTGGTTCACTCATAGAAGTGAAGGGCTGCGTGGCTCTGGCAACATTATCTTTATTATAGACACTGTGGTGGAGACATCCGTAGAGTGAGTAGGAGCTTATTAAATTTTAGAGAAATATTACAATATATATATATATATATATATATATATATATATATATATATATATATATATATAGCGCACGCAACCACGCTGGAATGGGAATATCAGATCTGGAAAGGTTTGATGGAGGCATCGGCGAGCTGAATCACTTTCTTAAGGGAGGAGACAGAATTATGGCGAGAATAGAAGCTGAAGAGGCAGAGAGTCTCCTATACTCAGGGGATGCAGTAGCGTTGAGAGCGGCATTGGTGTGTCGGGTTAAGAGGAGTATTTTGAATTTAATACAGGCAGATGACCGTGGCCGATCGTGAAACACAGGCTGAAGAAGGCATTTGATGGGGGCCGATGGACTGCGGAAGAGGATATCTTCCAGATGATCAGGGAGAAGAAACAGCCACATCAGTCGAGTCGACAGTACTCGGGAGTTCGGTTAACCCACTACCATAAAATAACAGAAAAGATTCGGGAGACATTAAGCGCGGCGGAGATGGAGGCCAGGATGACCTTCCTGTCTATGATTCTCAAAGTTCAGCTCGCGAAAGATACCGGAAGAAAAGAAGGCCTACCAAGAGAGAAGACGTTCATAGAATGCGCCCCAGGAGATGACGGATGTAAGTGTCAGGGACATGGAGGCCCGGATCAGCGAAGAAGAAGAAATGAATCGGAGTAATGTAAATCGACCAACCATATGGAGAAGGGCAGAGACGGAAAGCAGAGGACGAGAGAAACCAGCACTAGGAGAAAGAAATCAAAGGAAGTAGAGGGGACAACGGAGAAAGGAATAAAGAAGATGTCACGGGTGTGGCAAGACGGGGCACTTGGTGGCTCAATATCCCAAAACGAGATGTTTTGAGTGCGGGACTGAGGGCCATATTGCCCAAAGAGTTTAGAGGAGGAGCGGATCAAGAGTGGAATCTAGAGATACCTCGTCAGCCTCGGATGGAAGCGAACCAGGAAATAGAGAACGGGAGAGTATGAGCAGAAGGTGTAGTGCCAGGATTAGAGGACATCAAGCGACGGCAGGAGAGAGGGAACTAAACATTCTCTGTTTAGAAATAGAATGAGGAAAGTGCTAGTGGAGAGGCGCCCGCGCAGTAGTTAATAACATCAGAGGAGAGCGTGGCGGGTTACCAATCATTAGAGTCGCGTGTGGTGTGAAGTGCCTAGTGGATACAGGAAGCTCTAACACGATATTGTGCCGTACCGCGCAAGAGAAGCTGTACAAAGGAGAAAGGATACCCCAGCTAAAGGTATGTAATTGTAAATTAATTACTCTAGGTGGTCCCTGTGAGGTTGAGGGCGAGGCGGAAATAGATGTCGGTAGGTGGGGAACCGAAGGTGGAAGGGTGAGGGTGCACATCTTGGGAAGCATGCCTAGGGAATATGGGGGGATAATAGGGTGCGACGTGTTGGAGAAAGTGGTAGCATCGATACGGAATAAAAGGGGACAATGGGGCATCCGGATCGGAAGCAAGAAATATCGTTGTAGGGGATCGAGATGATGATAAAGTTAGAGTCGGAGTGATAAGTCGTGCGGAAGATTGGAGGGAAACGTTGAAAAGAGATTATGTGGACGTTTTCTTCAATGAAGGCGGGACGTTGGGGGTTACTGAGAAAACGGTTCACGAAATCCTTTTGAAACAGGATAGAGTCTCATACGTAAAAGAGAGGCGATACCCACAGGCACTCCGACAGCACATAAGAGAAGAGCTAGAGAATTTGAAAAGACAAGGGATTATAGTGGACAGTACGTCCCCATATAATAGTCCCCTATGGGCGGTGAAGAAAAAGTCCCTTGAAGGAGAAGAGCAAGAGAAATACAGGGTGAAGATCGATTTCAGGAAACTGAACGAAAATACGGTAAGAAATACCCAATACCACGATTCGAAGACATATTAATGGATAGGATAGACTAAGCGGGGCTGCGGTTTTCACCACATTGGATCTGAAGGCGGGGTACCACCAAATAAGGATGCACTCGAGATACCAGCACAAAACAGCTTTCACCTTTGAGAGAGGACACTATGAGTTCAATCGGATGCCGTTTGGTTTAAAAAATGCGCCCATAACATTCCAGCGACTGATGGACGAATTTCTACGGGGGATAGGTGAATCTTACTGCCAAATATACAAGGACGACTTATTAGTCTTCAATAAGGATGAGGCTCAATACGTTAAACATTTGAGAAGTGTTTTCGAGCGACTGAAACAATTCGGATTGAAGTTGTCAAAGGAGAAATCCATACCTGGGCAAACTCATATACGTTTTTTAGGCCACACAACACTAAAAACGGGGTTAAGCCGGATATTCGCAAGGTAGAGGCAATCCAAAAAATGGCTATACCGAGAGACGTAAAAGGGATAAGGAGATTGCTAGGGACACTAAACTATTACAGGCGGTTTGTTCCAGAGATTGCAGAGTACTTGGTGCCCCTCAAGAACCTGCTGAAGAAAGGCCAGAAAGTAGTGGTCACCCCAGACATGGAGAATAATATCAGGAAGTGTATGTCGCGGCTGCAAGAAGAGCCAGTGTTGGCATTTCCGGATTTTTCAAAACAATTCACCATCACGCGGACGGGAGCGAGTACGCGTTAGGGGCATTGCTATTGCAGGAGGGAGAAAGCGGTGACAGACCCGTGGCATATGCCAGAAGACGACTCACCGACGCAGAATCGCCATATAGTGTCCTGGAACGGGAATCGTTAGGCATCGTATGGGCAATAGACCATTTCCGACCGTATGTGTTCGGGAGAAAATTCAAGGTACATACAGACCATCGACCGTTAATGGGGGCTGGAAAGCTTAAAGAGACTTCGGAAAGAGTAACCAGGTGGAAAGAATTCCTGAGTCAATATGACAAAGACATAGCGTATAAACCCGGAAGAGAGAACATTGTGGCGGATCGGCTATCAAGGGTGATACAGGTCAATGCAATGGAGGAGGACAGAGGGGAACTTTCCAGGGGCTTAAGACAATGTTTAAGAGACTGGGCACCAGAGGGTGAAGGCGAACAGCAAGTGCGGGAGTCGGAGTGCGACGGGGAGGAGAGCTCAGAGGAAGACAGGCCTCCCAATATCGAGGAAACGGACTATATAATAAACAGCAAGGAGCGTCACATCATCTGGAAAACCAGGACATCTGGATTAATGAAGGTGGAATATGCAAAATATGAGAAATGTAATATCACCAACATATGGTCACAACCAGGAGTCAACGAGGACCAGATTTGCTGGGCTTTAGGCGACGCTTCCGAACCTGGTAAAATTTATTACTTATAAGTGGGAAATTCTTCAATTTGGGAGAAGATTGACAGGCTATGGAGGTCCGAAAAGATCGGAATAGATCGGGTCATCATTAGGTGTAAGCGAATGGTGGAGACGATAAGGGAATAGAACACCAAAAAGAGATTACACTAGCGTACCACCAAGGTAAAACGTATCATAGTGGGGTCAGTGAAACTCTACAGGCGCTAAAAAGAAGATACTTCTGGTGGGGGATGAAAAAACATTAGAGGGTGTAATTAAAGCGTGTTGCGTTTGCCAAAGGACGAAATACGATCGGCACCCCCATAGAGCAACACAAGAAGAAACGCCTACACCTGTCGTGCCCCTAGGGGATTTACAGATTGACACATTCATGTGGAAAGGCTACAAAGGCGGCTATGACGCATCTATACGAGAACGGTCGGCAGAAGCGATGATCGAGGCACTGCGAACCTGGTTCCAATTCTACGGAGTCCCGGACAGGGTATCGTCGGATGGTGGAAGAGAATTCGACAACGCGGATAACAGGGCAGAGATGAATGTGAACGATGTTGTATGGCATTTGAATACCCCCGGAAATCCCAAAAGCAGAGGGGGGATAGAACGACTCCACAGTACACTGGGTGACCATTTGAGAGTGAACCATGTAGATAAGGGCCTCGAACCAGAAATCGCAATGCCGAAAGCAATAGCAGCATACAACCACTCGATTCACTCAGCAACGGGATACTCGTCTTCGAAGTATTGTTCGGGTTGAGGGAGCGAAAAAGGGACACGGGAAACACAGTAGTGGATCTCTCGGATTTTAGTAAATAATAAGATAGAAATTGCAAATATATGGGAGAAAACGCGCCGGAGCATAGAGTGGGAAAAAAGTAGGAGAGTGGCGCGGGAGAACACCAAGGTGCGTGATAGTACCGATGAGATAAAAATAGGGACGATAGATTACCGGAAGTTAGCTTCTAACAGGAGAAAGGAATTAGTTCGCTACGAAGGACCATTCAGTGAAATCGTCATTCGTGAGCACAACATTGTGTCGACCCAAAGCACTAAAGATCGAAGAAAGCGTTGGACAGTGCACTCGGAGCAACTAAAGCTTCCAGGTGGGGAGCCCGAACCAATACAGTAGTGCTGGAGTATCCTCGTCTCATCCTGGGAGGAACCTGATCCTCTTCCCTTTATATCCCGGATATGTTTATATAATTTTGCTTTGTTTTTCTAGATTCTTAGTTTATTATATTTTAGTATATAAGGAGATGTTTTTTATTTTATTTTTAGTTGTAGGTGTTATATAGTTGTATATATGATGTAGACTAAGATATATTTTTTGGTTTGTTTTGTTTCTCTCCTCTAGCTACAGTTTACGAAGGGTGTTCGTAAACTGGCAGGGGGGTGTTAATATGCGAGACAGCATAATATTTAGTCAATCCTATTTACTAGAGATAAACATACCAGTAATGTATATATTGATGATTATTTGAACAATAAAGTCTATTCTTGACATTCGTGCATGTTATGTCGATTCCTTCTTTCCTTTTTTTTTTGAGTTTCGCTGCCGCGAGCAAATAACTTAAAGCCTAATGCCCACATAAAACGATCCAATCGAGCACAAAAAGTACAAAACTTTCAATTTTTTTTTCAAAGTTATTTTTTTTCTAGATTTTCCTTATTCTAAGTTTTATGGGAAAAATTATTATGAAAATATCAGATTAAATTAATTAAATTAGGAGACGAATGAAAAATTAAAATATAAAGTGAAGGTGTAATCCTTAAGTAAATAACAATGCTTTAAATATGAGGATCAAAGAATGTTCAAAACGGTTTTCTTCATGTTTTAAATGTTCCAATCTTGCATAGAGCTGGGACATGATCTATGTTAACCTACATAGAAACTTTTCACATGTTCGGATGAGATCTGATTACTACATATTGTAATGTATCCATAATGCTGGTAGGTGTTGTGCGAGGCAGGTCCTACAAATGTATCCAATCTCTCTTTTTGTTAATTAATTATTCCTGCTGATTATAGTCCCCACAACTTATCTATTTTATACTCATAGTAGCGTAAGAGAACACAGAAATGCTTTCAAACTGTCATTATGACGTTGCCTTGTTATGAGTCCGGCTACAAACTTTTAAACTTGAGGAAGTATGAAGATTAGTCAACTTCCGGAGCTCTATCTCATGTAACACTATGTCATTACTTCATATGAAAAATTAAATCAGAATTATATGTTGGCGTTACCACATCTATGTCCGCAGGCAGCATCATGCGCTAAAAAGTATAATCTTTACAAAATGCCATTTAATGATTTTTTTTTAAAGAATTGGATGTTTAAGGCAATAAACTGGAAAAATGAGTAATGAAATTATTCATTTTTATACCTCTTTGAAATATAAAATCGTGAAAATTATTTTTGCTTCTCCTTAAATATAATAGGAAGTTTTTTAATATATTTTACGAAAGGTAAATACTGAGTATCTATCGAAGTATTAACTTTATGGAATTGATAGAAAATAATTCTTACATTTTCTATTAATGATGTGGAGGTCCCGAAAGAACAAGAGATAATAAACAAGAAAGATAAGGTCGCAGGTTCGCGTCCCGCGGTGGCCCTAGAATTTGTTAAAGGGAGTGAAAAATTCCTTGGCTATGCCGTCCCTCGGATAGGACTTAAAATAGAGGTCCCGAGCCTATACCATGTAAGTTACTCGTTAAATATCTCTACCCTAATTATACCTGGTTAGGCAAACTTTAGGACTCCCACTTTAGCATCTTCCGATTAGCCTTAGTGGCATTAAGTGACGTTAAACTAACTAACAACAATACAAAGAAAGTTGTGTTGTAAACAAGGACTACCGCAGGGGGGGGGGGGGCATGAAGATCTATAGTTGTCATCCAGTAGAAGTTCTCCACTACCCTTTTTCTTTACTTCACTAATGCCAAGTATCTCGACTCGATATCTTCTCATCTCTTCCACTATTTATACCTCTTTTCCTGCCAAAGATCTGATGTTCCACTAAGCTATGCGTATGTCCTTTTCCATGCCGCGTCGTTCCCGTATAGACTGTCCAACTCCGAGGCTCGACATGTTTCTTTGAATCGATTTACTCAATTACGGGTGATTGGCCCAGTAAAAGAGATTCTGTTACCTCGGAATAACTGGCCTTCTGTTCCCCTGAAGGAAGGGTAGGAATAAGGATACAGGAGAGGATAATGTTTGATTGATGGGATACAGGAAAGGGTCATGTTGCCCCCAGGAAAAGGATTAAAAGAGCACACAAGAGCTCGCGTGGGCAGGGTCGCTAGGTCCCTGAAGTAGATCTGTTCCTCACTGGGTGTATGAAGAAGTATCTACCCGCTACCCGCTGTATATTAATCTGAGATATTAATCTCAAGAAAATAAAAGTCTAACAGGCGTTGATGACCCGGAGGTTTTAAGCCTTAAAACCCTAAGAAACAAACAAACAAACAAAATTTTTTCTCTTCCCAATGGCTAGAACCTATTGCGATCCCAGTGCTAAAACCAAATAAAAATAAACAAGACCCTCAAAGCTACTGACCAATATCATTGACATGCACAATGTGCAAGCTCATGGAAATGATAATCAAGAAACGGCTCCGATATCCTTGAGCATGAAAATTACTTCTACAAAAACCAAGCAGGTATCAGACGAACTTACTCAACAACTGACCACCTAGCTAACATCACTAACGAAATACTAACAGCGTTTTCAGGTAACATGAGCCTAATAGCTGTTAGTCTTGACATACAGGGACGACACACGAAAGGGGTGTAAGGGGAAATATGCTCAATTTCATTAAGCATTTTCTAAACAATAGGGTTATGCAGGTAAGGGTAGATGAAGTCTACTCCGACGAGGTTGATCTTGAAAATAGAGTTCTGCAAGGCTCAGTTATCAGTGTTTCTTATTTCTATAAACGAAATAGCCGATCGCATTAACTCATCGGTGGAAATATTGTCAGATCGGCAAAGTATGGCAAGGTCATCGACGAACAACAGCGGCTTGACACCTCTTGGCAAGTTCAGTCCTAAGTCGCTTATCGCCTAGCAGAATAGTGTTGGACTGAGGACACAGCCCTGGGGGACGCCCTTGAGCTGTTCTCGGTATTCTAATAGTTCAGATCCTATTTGAACCCTAAAGTGGCGTTTCGAAAGAAATTGTTCAATATAATTGTACATTCGACCTTTTATTCCTATTGCTGATAGTTTATTGAGAATGATGGAGTGGTTAATAACGGGTTATCGAAAGTTTTTTCCACATCAAAAAATATTGTAAGTGTTTGTTGTGCGTTTGCAAAGGAATATTGAATTTCCGCTTCTAAGGTAACTAAATGGTCTAATGTGCATCGGCATTTACGGAATCCTGACTGAAAAGGTTGAATTAGATTGTTGTTTTCTATTGTCAACATTAGTCTTTTATTAATCATTCGTTCCATTATTTTACTTAAGCAACTTGTGAGGAATATGGGGCGATAGCTAGTTGGTAAACGTTTGTCATTTCCGCTTTTTAGAATTGGGATTACCAACGAATCGCGCCAATTAGGTGGAAACGGTCCGGTGGACCAAACATAATTACAATACCCAAGTAGCCATTCTAGAGTGTTTTCTGGAAGATTTTTTATCATTCCATTGTGGATAAGGTCAGGGCCAGGGGATGAGCCTTTAAAGTTATTTAATATGTTTTTGAATTCCCACATAAAGAACAGGAGTTTGTAGTGTTATGTTTCGTCGTCCATTATTATTTTTCTGTCCGGTGCTTCATGATTGGTTGGGTTTCTTCCGGAATTATATATTTCAGAAAAGAAGTCTGCAAATATGTTTGATACGGGTAGAAGATCGTCTGACAGCTGTCCGTTGACCGAAATGTGGCGACAGGGAAGGGGAGTATTTGATATTTTGCCTATTTTGTTCCACACTTCGGTTGATGATGCAGAAGAATTAATGGAACTGACAAAATTTTTCCATGACTCGGTCTTGCATTGCTTTATTACATGTCTGGATATGGCAAGGCATCTTTTATATTCTATTAATTTTTCGGAGGTCATGGATTTTTGAACATTTTTGTAGGCCTTTCGGCGATCTTTAATCGCTTTTTTGCAGGCATCATTAAACCAAGGTAAAAGAGGCCTTCGTGGTGACCCGGATGTCGTTGGTATTGAGGCTTTAGCTCCATCTACGATCTTATTCGTGATGGTTTCACAGCCTTTATCGATATTCAATTGGTACGGAGGAGATCGGAGTGGAGACGCAAGGGATGTAAACAGAGTCCAATCAGCTCTTTTTAGGATCCATCTTGATTTCATTTTTGTCGGATTTGTGGAATTGAATTATATTAGGATCGGAAAATGATCGCTACCGTACAAGTCTGGTAATGTCGTCCAATTTATAATATTATATAAAGCACTATTGGTTAAAGAAATGTCTATGTGAGAATAGGTACCATGGCTTGAACTGAAAAAGGTATGTTTTCCGGTGTTGAGCAGAAGTAGATTAGTGGCGTCTAAATATTTTCGATTATTTTACCTGTAGTGTTTTTATCTTGGGACCGCCATAAAGGATTATGGCCGTTAACGTCCCCGATAAAAAGTACTGGTAGTGGTAATTGATTGTAGATATCTATTAGTTGTTGCGTGTCTATTGTACGGTCTTGGGGAAGGTATATGTTACATATGGTAAAAGAAAAGTCTTTGTGCACTCTGACTGCTATTGTTTGGAGGTGGGAATTAATGTTAATTGGTTCAGAGTAAACAGACTTGTGGATAGCTATTAAAATTCCGTGATAACTGTTTAAATTTTCTTTCCAATTGTCACTGATTTTATGGTGAGTCTCTTGAAGAGCTATGCAAAACGGGTCCTTATCTTGTATGAGTATTTTTAAATCATTAAAATGGGTTTTTACACTCTTGCAGTTCTATTGAACTATTGACATTTCTTGCTGTAATTAGGTATATATTCCTGCATAGATCCATACATACAAAACCCGTATGGCATATGTAAAAGAAAAAAAAAAAAAAATGTACACACCCACGCGCGCGCGCATGCACACACACACACACATATATATACATCCATACATTTTTAAGTAGCCTGGTGTTAAGAAAGCACCATTGTGCTTCAAACTATATTCAAATTCGATGGCCGTAAGTAATCTTTTAAGGTGGTGCTCTGAGTTATTATATTTATATGTAAGAAAATAAACAGGAACTTGTATAGTGTTAGCCATGTTTATGCTCGTAATAAAATAAATGCAGGTAAAGGTAATGCGATCATTAATAAAAAAATATAGTAAGAAGGAGGAAGAGTAGAATAAATTGTAATAACTAGAGTAATCATTATAAACAAAAGGCGGTAGTAGGAAAGAGTAATCGTTTGTAACGGCGATAATATGCGGCTTGTAAATATTTATCAATATGACTAGTACTGTGATATTGTTATTGTTGACAGTGATTCGTCATTACGGAATCTTATTGTAGGTAGATTATTATTGACATTTAAATAATAAGCATATGAGTTAGGGCAAGGACTGGGTTTAAAAACAGTTATTAAGTAATAGTAGGTAACAGGTATTTCGTAATATATTTTTTTGATCATGATGTTTTTTTAGTTTTTCGGTTGCCCGATTTTTTATTACTAACGATAGTAAATTCTGCTTCTGAGTCTATATCTCTGGCTCTTGGGTTTCCATAGAGTCAGATACGACTAACTTATTGTCATCCGAGTGAGCGGTGCCTTCGGTTTTGGGGTCACATTTTCGGAATCGTCTGGCAGTGGCTTTAGACGAACACGAGGCCGTTTTCTTTTAGCTTTCGGGCTACTTAGGTCTCTGGGATCTCCCATATTCAAAATTAAGAAAAGTAAAAAAAGAAGGATATTAAAAAAAAAAAATAAATAAAAGAAAAATAAAATAAAATAAAATAAAGAAATTATAGAACGTGCTTCTTCTCAAAGAAAAAATAAATAAATAAATAATATAAGTACAATTACTAAAAGATAAAAAGAAAATAATAATAATATATATAGTTATTTCAGTCTTCTCTGAACAGCAAGGAGAGCTAAGTAGGGTCACGTCTTCTCTCTTCTGATCCTGAACACTGACTGGAAAACATTTTGAGACCAGATCACGTTGTATAAGGAAAGAAGATATTTTTTGCCAGTTTCTAGCAATTTCTTAAGAAATATCGAGGGTATATCGTCGGGGCCTGCGGAAGAGTTTTCTTATTTTTGAGACAGTCTTCTAGTAACCGTCTCTTTCAAGTATCCGATTATTCAAAAGGTGTCCATATTCAAGAGGGTCCGTAGAGTATTCAGTTTTGGCTGTGTTACATCGTTAGAGCTCGGCGATTGAAGAGAAAAATTGTTGCTTAGTATATTACTTATTTCTTTGCTATCATTTATTACTTTATTCTCGTTTATTTTTAAACAAGTTATTTTATTGTGTTTGTATATTCCTCGAATTTTTCTAATTTTCTCTCAAGTATATTTTATTGAGTTCGATTCGTTATATATTCTACATTATTATTTTTTTTATAATGAATAAACGAAAAAGAACCCTCCCAAACCCTTTATTACCTCCCCCCCTTTGAGAAGCACTAGCATTTAATATTTATCAGTTTTGTTTTATTTCATTTATAATTTTAAACTTGTCATCAAAAATGCAGATGATTTCCTACGTATTTAGTTTTTAAAAAATGCATTATTGATCCAAAACTTTAATTTCTTCGAATTATCTTTTTTTCTAGAAAAAACAAACAAGAAACTTGAGAATATAGTTGGAACTTCCTAGTTAGATAAAATCATAGTTGATAAAATTATTAAGGGTTTAATAATCCTCCCATAAACGCTTCGGACTACCTCCGTTCCAACTTTACCTGGCTCATTCCCTCCATTAACCTTCCAGTCAGACACGTGTTCTTCCTCCGGTCTACTCTACTCGGAAGCCATTCCAATGCCAGATGCGGGTACTAAAGGAAATGCTCATATATATCAGCCTCCAATTAGCAGGTTCTAGCCCATTTTAGCAAGATTTATTAAACGTTATCTTCCCCTTGACGCCTTGTTCTACTTGTGGAATGCATTCACCTGCCTTGTTATTTGAGAAACGTTTACTTTATGATTTCCTTCTCAAATATTAAAATAATTTTTATATTTCCAATTAACATCTCATAACCAATTATCTCATATTTCCCGTTATTTTTCTATCTTAATTTTTATTTTTGTTTCCCTTTATATAAAATTTAAAAAGTTTATTTTATTTTTTTTGGGAAAGGAATCGCAATTTCGATTTCTTTTACGCTTTCAAATTCAATAATTCATAGATTATTCATAGATCATAGATATTTTATTATTAAATCATATATTATGCCTTTTGTTTTATAAACATTAAAATTGCAATTTTGGTTTTTGTTCTTTTCTAAACAATTGAACAGAATAATAAATTTTAAAGCACCTATTTAGTACTTTACTTTTTTTAGTACTGTACCCATTTATTTTCAATTGTAATTTATTAAAATATTTTCATTTGCAATTTATACTACCTGCTTATAAATATATCTTCATCATAAATTATAATGGAAAATGAAAATGTAAATAAAGATGATAGCGTAATCGATCAATAAGATTTTAGGATCGTTGTGGTAATTAACATAAGTAATGAATATTTCAATAATAATATTATTCCAATTATGATTCGATTATTTTAAAAGCCTGAAATGCTACAAGATAGTACAATATATTTTATATTTCGAAATGTAGCTACTTTTCAATAAATTAATGCAATTTTCTATTGATTAGGTAGGGCTTTAAAGATGCCACGACAATGAATATGCCTTATATATTCAGTATTTTTTTTTTAAATACATTTGTGCATGGCAAAAAAAAAAAAACAAGCAAAAAACGTAGGATCACGAAAGTAGCCAATGTCGTCAATGTTCTTTACTTATTTTTTTTTTTTTTTTTAAGTAACGTTGAAATGGAACGAATGTTTGATCATACGATTTAAAATAATGAGGATGTTTGTGAACATGTGCAGGATATCAGGTAGAGCAAATTAGCAATATTGTTTTGTTGTTTTTTTCTTAACAGAATGTTTTAATCATGTTAATTATTGATTTCATTAAATAATGAGGGTATCAGCTGTTCAGAAAAAAATGTTTTATTTGAAAAAAAAAATTGTACTGATTTTCCCCAATCAGTTGCAAGAGATCAGCCTGGGGCCTCCCTAGGTATGTATTATACTTACAGATTCTTGTTGGTAATAATAAAATATAGATTTTCGACCTATAAAATCTTGTACATTTTTCTGCTTGGAGGGTAATTTATCATTTTCCTTCCGCCATTTAAGTGCGATTAGAAAGCCTTTGCTAGGAATCAATGGAAGAGAGGAAGTGGTAAGATAATATTTATGGTCCGCCAGCTACTCAGAAATGTGACGTCTAAAGGTATTTGCAGCGGTGGGTATGATCTGCTCTAAGATTACAAGGTTAGTCACGTTTTGCTTTGCCCATCTGTTGCTGTAACTGGAAGCAGCCATTGATTCCCTTTGTGTGCTTCCACAGCTGCTACCATTCAGAATAGATATCCTAGCATTTGTTAAGCGATCTTATTCAATACGGAGCTCTATGGGTCATTGGAGCACTGCATTTAGATATATTTTCCTCTGTCTCGTCGATTGAAATCTCTAAATAATTCTTTCTCATCAATTTATTGAGTCTTTTATTTAAGATAGATGATAGTTGACCGGATATAGAATTAGGTAGAAAATAGTCCGGGGAGGCGGTCAATAAAATACAAAATAGTATAAAACTATTTTATTGTTGCCGACGTTTCGACCCAACTATGCAGGTCTTCGTCAAGGCTAAATAAACAAGACACAGACAACAATATGAGTAATTAGGACAAAGAATATGAACTGGGTAGATAAAATATAAAATTTGAGTCTTTTAGTGAAATTTAACATAAAAAAACCAAAACAAACTAAACCATATGTGTTATATATATATATATATATATATATATATATATATATATATATATATATATATATATATTTAATAAGTATGTAAGTATATTTACTTAGATTATTTTAAAATCCATTCCTTTTTTTAATTTAACAGTAGACAAAGTATCTCCTGATAACACGGTCAGTTCTATAGCCTACGAGCTGTATATACCGGTTTCACCCGGAGAATTTCATTTTTAAAATCTATTAAGTGAGACTTTTATCGACTCAAACTGTCGATTTCGTAAAAACCAATGTAAAGCGAGATCAAAACGATTATTATAACAATAAAGAATATACCCAGAGATCGGCTGAAGTTATGCAATTTTAATATGGACAGGTGTTCGCACCTGGTCTGAAAGAACCACTGAGCGCAATTTGGGGAATTAAGGACAAACGGTATGGATTTCTTTAAAGAACAAACAGAATTTCATCTTTATATGCATAGATTATAGCTGTATATAAAGAAACGGTCGATTTCGTAAAAAAAAACATTGTAAAGTGAGATTATTATGAGTTTTATAACAATAAAGAATATCAGCTGAAGATATGCTATTTTAATATGAACAGGAGTTCGCACCTGGTCTGAAAGAACCACTGAGCGAAATTTGGAGAATAAAGAATATCAGCTGAAGATCTGCTGAAGTTATGCAATTTTAATATGGACAGGTGTCCGCACCTGGTATCAAAGAACCACTGAGCGAAATTTGGAGAATTTGGAACAAACGGTATGGATTTCTATAAAGAACAAATAAACAAACAAACAAACAGAATTTCAACTTTATTTATATAGATGAAATATTGAACAGTTTCAGAAAAATGTTTATAAATTATTGATATGTGATGAATGGTACAAGAACATAATGTACCATTGATCCTTTGTTCCTTGGCTAATCAACGTCATGTACCTATGAAGGTAAATATGTATTAAATTCAACATTTTACCTGGAATTCTTTCTCATGAAAGTACTTACTCTCCTAATAAAATTAAAAAAAAAAAAAAAACCATACGTTTGTATATAGTAAGCCTATTTACTTTATATTATTTTAAGAGCCATATTTTTAAAAATTAACAATGGAAAAAATATCTCATGATAACACCACTAGTCGTTCCACACTATGAAATATTAAATAGCTCTAGAAAAAAATTTATATTTGTACCATTGATCACATCCTGGTCATCAACGTCACGTACCTAAGAAGGTAAAATGTAGGCATTAAAGACAAAATTTTTATATAGAAATTATTGATTTATTTTTTATTATATATATAAAAAAAACTAATGAAGTAGATAAATTTTCATTTTTGGACATGTGTACAAAAAATTATTACATGAAATGTACCTACTACTAATAGGCAACAAAAAAATTAATCATGTAAATTACCTATTGGCAAAGATATTACCTATCAAAAATACCAGAATGAACTAACATAATGTATCTATGATTATTGATCAGTGGTTTCTATCCTTGGCACACGATGTATTTTTACTAGCTTAAACTTCTTAACATCCTAGGCTTTTTTACAAACTGAAATAAGACATAGAAAATCACTCATCAATAAACAGGGATTGAAGTAGGATATGATAAAAAACTCTAAAATAATCGTCAACTGGAAAAAACCATCAGAAAAACAAAAAATCTGTTACTTATTGAACTAAAAAATATAATTTTATTTTATTAGAAAACAATAACACCTGTATAATCAATCTCTTCTCTCTATTGTATGAACATTGTATTAATACAGTGACTTAGAGTGCCCTTAAAAAATTAATCAACCAAAACAATGTGTTGATTGAAAGGTTTAATAAGTTATGATCCAACGAAAATTTGATTGAATTTCGTTTGCCAATCATAAGTTTGTATGGCCCAATATCATCAGACATTTAATATAACCTTTTTTGCAAATAAAATAGCCAGTCTCAATTAAAATTTACTTCATCTCAAATGATAAAAAAAATTCATTTTCTATCTATTTTTATTTTTCTTGTTATGATTTACAAATAAAAACAAAACCTCTTACTTAAAAACCACTATAATAACTTATCGTTAGTAAATTAGGTGTACAATTGCTCCTATTTTTTGGTCCGGAACACTCTGTATAAAAGTCGTCTATGTGAATTTGAATTTTTTTCTTCTTATAGCAAGTGAAAAGCATATAACAAAATTGAAGAGTAACTAAAACTGATTTGCTGTAAATATTTTTTTCTCTTAAACGCTATTGAGCCCTGCCACTGAGAAAAGCAGTAACTTAAAAATTGTTAGATAACGGTATCGTTGGATTCGTTTTGAAATTTTCCATTCGAAAAGCATTAAAAAGGCTAAACGGAAAGTGTGAACTAAAATAATCTTTATATATATTTTCTTTGCAGCATCGAATGAAAAAAATTCACTACGCATCCAATGATCTCATAAACTCACAATTTTCGAATTTTCATTTCAAAATTTTGCTAATTGTCTCATTGGCAGGGCAGTATAAGGATGATGTAAAATTAAAGTTTATTCAATTATTTCAATGTAATATGTGAAATCCGACTTCCAAACTGGAATCTTGTCCTTCGACCACGGATCCAACCGAACACATAATAAAACACGGCGAACACGTGCCGAAACAGAAACTCAAGCAGGAATATCAGTGATCCAATTAGAGAACCGATGGCTTGTACACTGAGTTGTAAACTAGAGGATTTAGGAAGGAGTGGCGTCCTCGGGACAGATCTAACACTCCCTTCTACCTTTAACTAGAGATTTCCTCTATGCCTTTAATTAGTTTTCTCCAATTCTATTTTGTCCCCCCCCCTCTCACTCTCTCGCTCTCTATCTATCTATCTCACTTGCAATGAGAGGTTTTAAGCACTTGGCAAACATGAATTAGCCGTTTAAAAGCTCCAGTTGGCATCGCGTTGTTTGTATTTGAAGCGAAACAAGTTTGATACCAGACTATTTCAGCTTCCTCATTTACAAATGGCCGTTTTCAAAAAATACTTTTTTTTATTTCTATCTCACTGCCAAATCTCTCCATACAGCCTTCATGATAGTTATTTCACGCCACATTATTTAAAACTAAATTAATTAAGTGTTAATTTTAAGGTATTATTAAAAATGAACCCTTAGACATTGGTCGTAATTTCGGCATTATATGAACTTCATTTAATGTGCTATGAAATAGGTAATATATAAACTGTTTTTTTTTTTTATACTTAACCACATTTTTTAAGTTATTGTTGATTGTTTGGAATCTCCACCTCACAAAATCTCAAATCCTTCCCGTGTCGCTTTTCGATAAAACATAATTTGGTTTCGAAATTTTGATTTGTTTTTTTAAATTTGAGATCTAATTTTCTCGAATAAAACGTATGTCATGTCCTCATTAACATTGACAGGGCGCAATTTCTTCCTCTAAAGTACCTAAACAATCAATGGTTAAAATTTTGGTGTATGATATACCGTTTCTGACTAAATGCTTTTTAAATATCAATATGTGACACATGTAAAAAGTAATGAAGAATGGTGAAAAACTAATTGCATTGTATTATTGAAATTAATTATGGCTACTTTAATATAATTGGAAGGAACACGATCGTTTCCAAACTAACCTTTTCTGATAACTTTCGGTTTGACATTCAAATTCATATTTACACATATGTACTGCACAGAATTATCATACTATATATTTTTTAAAAATTAAATAATCTGCTAAATTTTGAATCTTTTACAAAAGTTAAATCGATTCAAAACGATCTGGAATGGCACTTTTAGTACATAAGCATTTGTAATTATAATGAAAATTCTAATTACAAATGCTTATGAGTCAATTTTTTTTCTTGTTTTTTACTTTCACTAATTTTTTTCCCTTAAAAATAGGCATAGACGATATCTTTTTCAGAAGATCAGAAAAATCTATAAGTGCAAAATGATTGGGATATTTCAGACAGGCGAGATTAAATACAAATGTAGACTCGTAGAGGAACTGTAATAGACTATAATTACAGTCTTTTATAGCTCCTCTACAGGACTCAGAATTTTATTTCTTATTCAGTATCATTCTAAAAGATAATCCTTGTACACAATCTAGCAAAACAAATAATGAAACACAATAAACCTAATGAGCTTACATATAAATAAATAATATAATAAAATATAAGTTATATATATGTGTGTGTGTGTATAGACTGTGATAATTTTTATGTTTATAGAACTAAATTGGATCGCTGGAGGAATAATTGCAGAACAAATTATTTCCATTAAAATAAGCCGGGAGGGGTGTAGCCGAGGGGATTTTGTTGTAAATAAAGGTCTATATATTGCTAGTATTTCATCTGTTTTGTATATACTTTTGTCTGCCTTCCTCTAATCCTTTAATGTTGTTATTACCACTTGCTTAAATTTTCTTCATCGTTCACATCCCCGACCTAAGATCAATTTATTTACTCTGGCCAAGCAACGGTCAAGATTTGAGTGTTCTGCTCCCCAGTACATCTTCGTTTCTTTTTTAAAATTATGAACCGAGGTGAGAAGGCTTAAAATCTTTTACGTAACCTAGATTATTGAGCCTCTGATAAAAGAGTTAAATATAAGTTTGAATTTACTGCTTACATTTTATCTAGTTTGAATTTTTTTTGTTAAACCTTCACGTAGCAGATTTTAGTAAAAAGACTTTTGATTTGTCCGATTAAATAGGTGTTCCTATCAACTATAATTATTAATGTTATACCAGATATTATTACGTTGTACAAGTTAACGAAAGATGATGTAGATGTAGTAGACGATAATATAGTGACTTCTATTGACTATATTCTGGGGCAAGAAGATACAACCGTTGCCGACTATTAGCTCAACTAATTTATGCTGATTTAGGAAAATGGAAGGGGAGGGAATATACCGGAGATTGAAGTTTTTCCAATGGTTATTTCTTCTATTAAATATGATTGTTTGAATTATCGACAAGTTTATTTTTTTAAAGTAAAGATGATGTTAAGGAAAAATTGAAATTATTGTTAGCCTTATTTGAAAACCCAGCAGGTAAGAACATACGGTTATTTGTAAATTTACCCTTTTACTGGAATATTTAATTGTGACGTCACCATTGAGTTTAGTTTTGGTAAGAGTGTGTTGCCATGGTTATTAAATATAATGACCGTGTTCTGAAAATTGTTAAAAGTATTCTTGAAATTTATCTATGTACTTCTGTCGCATGCTCTGGATGAAATTTATTAGAATAGAAGATAGATCCCAATGAACCTATTTCCACTTTTTTTGTCAATTAATTCCACCTCGGTTGGTTAAATTATATCACTTTTCATGTATCGGTATCGGTATACACAAGATCGATATTTTTCTTCCGATAACATCGAGTATCGATACTCGAAGAAAAGTATCGTATCGAAAGAAATATCGATTCTTAAGTAGTGTCGTAACGTCCCTACGTCGGACTGCAGCTTAAAGAGTATTTAAACTTTAAATTACTTATAAATTACTAACAAGATTATTTCCGTTTATTTTTTAATTTACGACTCTGGCCCTACACACGAAACCCAATACATGCCAGAAGCTGTATGTTTGATTCTTTTTTTTTTTTTTTTTAATATTTTTGGCATCTGATTCTGACGATAAAACACGGGTGAATAAAATTAAATAGTCCTCGATGGTATTCCTATCTACTGAATATCATGTTTTAGGTTTTACTTGAAATATTAAATTAGTTATTTTTTTTGTGAGTCTTGAGTATTATAATAATTGTATTATTTCTTGAATTTCAAAATGTATTTGTAATATTAAATAGAGCAAAATGAGTTTACTAATTATCAGTGGCGTATTCTAAGAGAGGGGTTAAAGATAAAAGACTAAGTTCTGACTTATTAACTATTAATCATTAACAGGGGCGGGGGACACAACAGAAACTTTTATTTTTAATGATAACATTGTAGCTAAAACAACAACAATTTTTTGAGAGAAGACGAGACAATTTATAATGTTTTTCTTTAAAAAAATTATCTTATAATGTAGTGGTATCAGCATTGGACAACTCTGATGTAGACCTATCCGTAATCCGTTACAAAGTTTTAAAGAATTTTGTTTAAAAATGCACATCTTTTGTTTTAAAGTTAGCTTATTTCAGTCTATAAACTTTTCAAAGTACCTATTTACTTTAAAGATACCTTGAAACTGGCATAGAACCTTTATATTTTTTCACGCTTAGATTGCATTTCAATTACATGTTAAAAGTTTTAAATATCCTCAACAAAGATTGCCTCTGCTAATATCAAAAATCATAATTTCAAAAAATACATTTTGGTCAAAAGTATGGAACGATAAATTTTCGTGAAGTGAACAGTATACTGATGAATTGCCCTCAAAGTTAGAAAACTGTATAAGCAATGAAATATTAGAATTTACTAATAATTGTAAATAATCCCGAAATAAGTCTAAATTCCACCTAATTTATAAAAAACTGGACACAGACCTCAATAATAGCTGTATTGGTGATAACCACAAATTGCAATTTATGAAGTTAATTTTTAAGGCAAGGGGGGAACTTCTGAATTTAAACGCTAAGCCGTGGGACCAGAACAGAACTCAAGAATGCAGTTTGTGCAATCTAAATGAAAATGAAACCATAATTCATTTATTAGGAAAATGCCCTATACTCAGTGAATTCAGGAGAAAATGGTTAGGAAAATCGGTTCTTGACGAGAATTCAGTTATAGGGTAACTGAATGGTGAAAACTGGGTTAGATAAGTTTTTTTTAGGATTAAAACTCTAATCATAATAGCCAAATTAATAACTGTTAAATTATTTAAGACCACATTTTAGCATTTATATTCCTATTAATTATTATTAATAATCTATTATAAAAAAAAGAGGTCATACAATTCTGCACGATATGGTCCTAAATACAATTGAATATATATATATATATATATATATATATATATATATATATAGATACATATCCTGTTTAAGCTTTGTCCTCCTGTCCTCCCGGCATTTGGGGGCAAAATGATGAAAATTCCCGCATTTATCGCGATTCGAATTTAAAAATAAAATTTTGTATGACATTTGTTTCAAGTCATATTAAATGAGAATTAGACACTTAAATAAAGACAAGATTGTTTACTTTAACCAAGATAGTTTTCTCAGCTATTCAAAATTTCTTATTTTTCCTTTGCTCTAACTTTAGTGGGGAAAGAGTTTTTTCCCACATTAACGGACAATCGAGCGATGAGAGAAAGCTACTAAATATTGAAGCTTTTTAAGGACCATTAGAACTAAGGATTAATTTATTAATAGTGAAATAAGATTTTAAACATATGACATGCACAGAGTTTCACAAATATTGAATTTCTAAATCAGATTTAGTAACATAAATAGTCAGAAGAAATTAGATAGAGAAAATAAAATAAGCCCAGTTATATCCTATATTAATATTTCTATAACTTTTTTTATACATGTACTCAAGTATTGATCGGTATGCTGTGTAAGGTAGCAACCCATTGTATTTGGGCAGCATGGCTTATTATTCAAATAAAGCATTTCTCTCTCTTGTTACTATTCTACTAAGCGTTTTGATAAACAGCTTTTTACTTTAGTTTCCTCTTTTATTTATATTATAAGAAAAGAGGAACCCAATATAAATAACATAGGAATCTATAACTAGAACTAGAAAGAAAGAGGAAGCTAAGTGAGGGGTCTATCATTTCTATATTAAAGTATTTGAGTTTTATATTTTTCCTCCTTTTTATACCGGTGTCGTCCTTTTTAAAAAGAAACGTCCTCCATTTCATAAATTATACCTTACCCTTGCCAAGCTAAGACTACGGAATTCAAATTTCACGTCCCTATTAAAGCCATGTACATAAAACACAGGATTTCGCATTTACATTACTCGTAGAAGAAAAAAAACCGACACACTGACGGACAAAACTATTTATTTATTATTTTAATTCAATAATATCAATAAATTTAAGCAGAGTCTGAAATCAGGTCCTTAATATATATATATATATATATATATATATATATATATATATATATATATATATATATATGTGTGTGTGTGTGTGTGTGTTTATATTTGTGTGTTATTATTTTGCTTTAAATATTCTCTTCAATGTTATTATATAATCATATTAATTTATCGATTTTAAATTTTAAAGAGAAAAACCTATCTTATAAAAGTGTTTGTGAACGGAGTCAACTAGTAGCCACCGATTTTTTATGGAATAGGTAATAGCAATGTTTTTGAGATGACTGTACTAAGATGTGGAAGATACTGTACAGAGTTCTGTGTTTTAGAACGCCCTGGCCAATGAGATGACAGCATTCTCTATAACTTAATTATCTGCGACATTCACTCTCGCCTCCTCGCATCCTTTTCTCTTAATATTCAGTTCATTGTAAATATTCGTGCGGTACGGACCGGTCTACTTATTTCGATTATTTTTATTTTATTTTTTTTGTATGGATTGTGTTTTTAACGACTTCAAAGGAATGTTTAAGTGTTTTAGTTTCTTTTAGATTTAATTTATTTCTTAATTTTCTTTTTAATGTGAACATTGAAAAAGAAGACCCTCATCATACAAGAAAGTCTAATGTAAGTTCCAATTTGTAATATAGCACTATATCGTCCTAAATACATATATACATATTATTATTATTATTATTATTATTAAATTAACAAGTATAATACCAGCAATAATAACAGCAATGCTGCATCGAATTTCCCAATCAACATTTTTCTATAAAAGTATGAGCTAATATATATATATATATATATATATCTGTTTCAAATAATATCAGTTTTTATAATTTTTCAAGTGTTTTTTTTTTTTTTTTTAATCTTATAGAGTCGAAATAAAAATATGTATAAAATTTCTTTTTTTATCATTCAGAATTTCACCAATTTATTTCAAACCAAGTTTCACCAATTTTGATGTTAGCCTGAAATCCTTTGGTTTAAGATAATACGAACACTCTTAGGCCGTATTAATGTAATTTAATACGAAATAAGAAATAAATAAAAAACGTCACAAACAGGCTACACCTAAGTTAATCCTGAATCTAAATAAAAGCTATTACAAAACGCGAGATTGACAAAACTAAACTCCAGCGTGTTCAAGTAACTTTTGTATACTGTTGTTAAAGTAAATTATGTTAAAGTTTGATAGATCTGACCTTGGCCTTCGTTAATAAAAAAATAAGTAAATAGTTAACTAAGGAATCAGTGATTACACAAAGAGAATCACATGTATCATCTCCATAAATTATAAATTTAAATCCTACCTTAGGCAAGACGAACAGTGAGTCCTCATTTCACATTTATTTACCAATCCTTTCTGTCTTGGAATAGAGCCAGATCGCATAATTGCATAGCCACATCAAAAACATTAAAATGCTCCGATGGAAACCGATTACTCACAAAAGTATGTCATTTCCAGACATAGAATGAAAAGTAGTGACTCACTGGTTTTCCTTGTAGAACATTTAATATTTTAATCAAGTAAAAGTGCTTCCCTTTGGACGTGATCCGACTTAACCTAGCCGTTTTCCAACAGTTGGAGAGGATTTGTTATTCAGGCTTCATATTTGTTGAAAGAACCTATATCGAATTGTGAAAAAAATGTTTTACTTACTTGTTTATCACTTATAGGTGTCAGGTTCAAGTTTATAGATAATAATAAAATTATTTGATATACCCTTATCATTATTATTATTAACACCTAATGGTAGTCATTCTGTGGTAAAATTAAAAAAAAAAAAAACTTTTTGTGAAAGGATCAAATTGAAACTTCCTATAGCTCTTCTTTATCTATCCTTATAAAGATTCAAGAAGTTTTTTTGGATCTAAAGTTCTATAGTTTTACCGTATGGCAATATTTATTGTAAAAAGCCCCAAAACTAGTTATTGATACCCTGTGGATTTAATTGTGAAATTTTCCCTATGGTTAGTTTGCTAAACACTTACTTCATAAATGACTTAGAGGACCCTTCAAACATTAGATTAATTTATATCTTGAAATAAAATTAGGACTTGGTTACTTATTTCTTTAAGTTAAAGTTTGGGGTGTCAATAACTGCCTGGTTTGGCCTACTACATTACAATCAATTGTCATTATATTTATTTTATTCCATGTTCAATAAAATCTATCGGTATCCAGCACCACATTAATCTATGTTGAATCACTTAAATTATTTAATGTATGAAGGAAATATTAGCAGTAAAAATAGAATTATGTTTATATTGATATACTAGCTTGAACGTACCATCGTATTTTATTATTTTAAATATGAAATATTAAAAAAATCAAGGAAACATATATAGGAGAAAAAAAAATATATTCCGTCATATATAAAATATATTAAAGCCGTTCTGCTCATTTAATGGAAATTATTTGTTTCATGGTAACTAAATGAAGTTTTCAACAGTTACATAGAGAATTATAAAATCAGACGATTTGGAGTATTATGCTTGCATTGCCGAATTATCACAAGTAAAAACTTTTATTTAATAATACAAAATTTAGTGTACTTAAGAGAGAAAATAAAAACATAAATAGGAAATGAATGTGAAAAAATGTGCGACTTTGAGAAATGGCAATTTAAAAAACACGTCAATTTCTAATCTAAGTAAGCTGGTAAGTGAAAGTTGTGTGTTGCGCGCATCGCACCAGATTTTAATGATATACATATATTGTCTTATGGCCGCAATACGTGAATGTCTAGCGAATCTATCTATTAATTTGTCTTATATATTACTAACAAATTAATAAAAGGGCCTCTTTGTTACTACATACGTATATCAGTTCATCAGCATCTAGTTTTATAAATACAATAATAAAGAAATTATCATAAATTAGATTCTGTAGTGGAAACGGTTGGGGTGCGATCAGAAACAACATAAATAAGTAAAATAAAATAAATAAATCTTATAAACTATATAACATAAGGAAAAATATATAAAACATATCAAAAGAATATTAACAAGGTAGAAAAACTGTAAATGGTAATGATGAATGAGTAACGATTAGAAATGAGAATGGTATTTTTCAATTCTTTGTTTAAAAAACATAAATGAAAACTTTGAGATTAATATTTTTCTTTTAATATGTTTTCATTGATAATATTTGCTAATATCAAAGTTATAATTCCTCTTGTTAATAAAAAAAAAAAAAATGTTGTGATGTAATGAGAAATCTATATAGAAAGTAAAAGAATTAAATTTAAAATAATAAATTGGATAGATGATAGTTGACCGGATATAGAATTAGGTAGAAAATAGTCCGGGGAGGCGGTCAATAAAATACAAAATAGTATAAAACTTACTCAAACAAGCGGCATAATCAATATGAAAAATTAATTTAAAAAATGTAAAAAACTTCATTTGACTACGTGGCGTGTCGATTCCGGTTCTTTAACATTTTTAAGAGGAACGTTTGGATTCAAAATTTTATCCTATTTAAAAATATATATATTAAAGAACACTGAACGAAGAAATAAAGTGCACGCCATTCAATTACAATCATTATTCGTTTTTTTCTTTTACACATATAATTCACACATAATATCTTAACTATTTTACAAATATTTTGGGTATATCTCTCCATATTCAGTGGTATTTTTAAAATTCAACATAACAAGAAAATAGAAATTTAGCCTTATTGAATATACCCTGTTCAATTTTATATTTGACTAGCTAGGGTGCCCGGCTTCGCTCCGGTAGTTGTGTGGCAGTTTTAATAACAGAAAAACTTTAAAATCAAAGGAAATATAGAACAACATTAGCACTTTCTTGAAAATTTTAACATTATATCAATATTAAGATTCGAGATCTGCAGTGTCCGCCCAAATAAGGAACCCTATATACTTTATAGGGTGTTGAAAATGGTGGATGAACAATTCATTTTGCTGCAACTTTGTCGAGTCATGCATCATTTTTGATGGGTTCTGTGATTATGAATCCTATAAGCCCATTCCAAGTAGTCAGCAGATAATAAGTTATTAGATTATTAGTTAAAAAAACTATATTTGGAGTACAACTTAAGCGCCGACTACTGTGATGGTCCCATTAGATCCAGAAGTTTAGAAAATACCGAAGATTCATAGAAGCTTTTTTTGTAAGACCATTCTTCCAGTTCAACCTCCCTTAATAAAATTAATTTTGTAAAGTATCCAGTCGATTTTCCAATTGATTGCAGATATGTAAAATCATTAATTTATTTTAAAAGAAAAGGTGAAACTAATTATTTTCGCCTGATTTTTAAGTAATTTAAAAAGAACAGCTGACAAAATATATAACCTTTACAAATATAACGGAATGAATGAACAATAAAGATTGAGGAAACACACCCTAGCGCTTCCTGGTGGTCTGCAGCTCGAACTAAATTTTTCATTCATAAACTCGTATGTCATTCTCAGGTAGGCTAATTACATGTTGCGAGAGGCTTAAAATTCCAGTCCTTTTCTCTTCAATTTCACACCCGGGTCATTCCATGTCAAATCAACACACTGATTCAGACTTGATCTCTCAGATTTTCATGATTTTTGGTATACAGCAATATATCATAGACTTATAATAAAATACCAAATTTCAGTTATGTAGCACAATTATTTTTGAAGTTATTAATTTTTAAAGATTTAAATTTTTATGAAAAAATTTCAGGTTTTGCTACCTTTAGATGCCTATAGACTGTCAACCAGTGGTGATATAAACCTAGGAGTGGTCTCATTTTAAAGCTGTTGAATGGGGCTTTAATATGGTATGCCACAAGACAGGGGTTACAATTTCAAAAAATTGAAACTTTAATCTAAATTTTGAAATTTAAATTTCTCAAAAAGTGGCAATTTTAAAAATTTAAAAAAATTATCAAAAATAGTTTGCAATGACTTGACCCAAACAGCAAAATTTTATCATGGGATCTCAATGGGATCAGGAGGTACAGGGCTTCAGAAATACACATGTTTTGGAAATAATGTACCAAATTAGTAAAAAAAAAATTTTTAATTTCCTATTTTGCTATGCAGTGTGTAGGACACTATTAAATTAATAAAATACAATGATTACTTTATAGTACCACATTTGGAAACCCCTCCTTAATAGAAAACTGAAGCTGATTGGCCTACAAGTCGAGGGAAATACCCTTTTTTTCACAAGCTACATTCGACATTTATAGGCAGTGTAGCATCTGAGTTATTTATTTTCTTGTAGGAAATTCATTTGGCAGTTCCTATGATATTTTATCTTTAGAACACAACCCATTTCCTGAGCACTTCAGGTTAGCAGCTAGGGCAAGCCTACAATGACCAAATTATGGATGCAAGGCATCTGCTTGAATGGTCACATCAGATCATATCTAACATAGACTTTGTATTTATTAACATTGAAGAATAGAATAAAGCTGAAGAACAACTGGCCAATCGCTGCAATACAGTGGTAACTATATCAGGCACCCAGAGATTTCATGTCTACATACCTCTCAACTGTGGAACCAAATTTAATGTGAAATTATTTTCTTCTGCAGTTGTTTCAGTGTATTTCCAGTTACTAAGGACATACAGCAGATGTAGGTGGGTATGTAACATTAAACTGTGGTGACACTTAGTGTTTGAGTTATTTTGTGGATAAAGATGAAGATTCCAGTAAAGTGCAAGATACATTCCTCCATCCTTCAGGTCTGTCACCCTCATTTATATGTCCCACTCCACCTGATACACTGTGGATACCTTTTGCAGATATGATATGTAAAGTAAAACTCACCACAGAAACTAACTGAACATACAGTTTACCAAACAGTGAAGAGAACAACAAATGTGTGGGTATCTTCCAACAATTGAAATCTCGATGAACAGATGTGTTAACTTTACTCATAATATTAGATTGTTATAAGTGTCTATATGAACTTTCCAGTATTAATAAAATGTGAAAATAATAGCCACTGCTTGTTTAATTGTAATGTGTTGCTTGTTTCATTCAATAAACTATTTAAAATTTTCAGAAACGATACTGATTCTGGTATTTTTCTATCATTGAAAAATTCTATCATGGGATCTGTTGATCGAGATTTCAATCGTTGGAAGATACCCACACATTTGTTGTTCACTTCACTGTTTGGTAAAATGTATGTTCGCTTAGTTTCTGTGGTGGGTTTTACTTTACATATCATATCTGCAAAAGGTATCCACAGTATATCAGGTGGAGTGGGATATATAAATGAGGGTGACAGACCTGAAGGATGGAGGAATGTAACTTGCACTTGACTGGAATCTTCATCTTTATCCACAACATCAACCATTAAGTGTAACCATAGTTTAATGTTACAATAGGGGTTTCCAAATGTGGTACTATAAAGTAATCATTGTATTTTATTAATTTCATAGTGTCCTACACACTGCATAGCAAAATAGGAAATTAAAAAATTTTTTTTTACTAATTTGGTAAATTATTTCGAAAACATGTGTATTTCTGAAGCCCTGTACCTCCTGGTTCCATTGAGATCCCATGATAAAATTTTGCTGTTTGGACTAAGTCATTGCAAACTATTTTTGGTAATTTTTTGAAATTTTTAATATTGCCACTTTTTGAGAAATTTAAATTTCAAAATTTAGATTAAAGTTTCAATTTTTTGAAATTGTAACCCCTGTCTTGTGGCATACCATATTAAAGCCCCATTCAACAGCTTTAAAATGAGACCAATCCTAGGTTTATATCACCACTGGTTGACAGTCTATAGGCATCTAAAGGTAGCAAAACCTGAAATTTATTCATAAAAATTTAAATCTTTAAAAATTAATAACTTCAAAAATAATTGTGCTACATAACTGAAATTTGGTATTTTTCATAAGTCTGTGATATATTGCAGAATACCAAAAATCATGAAAATCTGAGAGATCAAGTCTGAAAATCTCCCAAAATTGTGTTGATTTGACATGGAATGACCCACCCTTAAGAGAAAAACGGAAAACTTCTTCTCCGTTAGGGGACATACAGTTACTCGCTGACATAAATTTCTTAATCGTATGTGGAGTCGTTTCTGAGCCTTTTCGGCACGCACATTGTACACTTTGCTTTATAATATATATTGATTACTATAAACATATTCAAGTCACTACAAAACATATTTAATGGGCATGGTTGAATTATTACATAGTTGCCATACCATTAATAAATTTATTATGCTATTTTCATTATCTGTTGTTGGGAGCCTGAGTATGGTGGAGTTAAATATTTACTATGAAACTAAAAATGCAATAATCATTATATTATTATGACGATTTTAGATTAACACTATTTAGTTGATAAGTATTACATTCTACTACAATTGAGATAATGTATTGATGTTTTAACACAGTCACATCATATTTACAACATATAAAATACCGCTAATAGTTACATGAAGTTATATAACTAGATTACATAGGGTACATTAATATATATATATATATATTTATTTTTTTTGGGGGGGGGGGGGTATTTGGGAGGCCTCATCATAAAATACATCTTCTGGGACATTATTATTGGGGTGGTCTGATGGGCGTTCCTTTAATCCACTCAAGCCTAAATACTTTAGGTATGGATGTAAGTTGAGGCAGTTGGGATAATTTATAACTTCTATGTGTCGAGTAATAACATAAAAGGTAAATGTACCAGTAATAGACACTTTAAGAAACATTTTCAGCATTTTTGCTAAGTACTCCGATTGTATCCATTGGGAATTTCTAAAAATTGTTTTAGGTGGTAGCAAATTTACTCTCCTCTTGAATTCAGTGTATCACATGACAAAATTATATAGCTTTTTATTAATAAATTTAATAATTCTAATACCTGACTTTGCATCAGTAATTGACACTTGAAATTTTCAAATGTATTAGTATCAGACATATCATTGTACTAGTAATACCATAGGCATTGTGGGTTTTACTAGGAAATATTGGCAAAAAATATGCATTAAAATGAAAAATTTCATTTCTAAACAATAAATACGGATAATACATAAATATAAAAAAATTATAGAATGAAATAAATATATTTTACTAAAAGAATAAAAACCAAAACAAACTTAGTAAGTAACATACATATCGGTGGATTCACCATTCTACTTCAACAGATATCGGCAATTGATATTTCTGTCTAAAGTTGAGCGGGCTAGGCAGTTTTTATAATATCAGAGTGAACAATTTTGATATTATCATTAGAATGTTGGATAAAAACTGTTCTCATTCTGTTATAAGATTGTACATAACAGCTTTATAATTTTCATCTTCTTCCACATCTATTATTTCGGCAACAACTTTCAGTTTCTTCCCTTTTCCTCTCACTAATGCAACGACAAAATCTCCTTTGCTGGCCCTTACGTTCATATAATTCATTAAGTTTATTTGCTGCAGGACTTTTTTAGAAGGCTCAACATTTTGAGAAAAACCCTCTTGAATGTTATTCACTTCAGGATGAATTTGCTGAGAATTTTCCCCTTCATATGGGGAGATATATTTTGTTGCAACTTCTTCCCTTTGATTACTTTCTTCGGTTGTTTCATTGTCACAGACTTCTTCTTCACTGTTTAAGTTCAGACTAACATCATCTATGCTGTCACCTGATAGAACCCATTCCGCTTCTTCTTCAGGTGATGATATTTCTTTCCTCCTATTTCTTACGTTTCTTTTTTGCATGTTTTTTGTTGCCTTTTCTTCACCTTTCTTCCTGATTTCGTCCATTTTTTCTTCTTTCTTTTTGAGCCTAGACAAGGCTCTCTCTTTCTTCTTTTCTTCCAACTTCAATATTTCTCCTGCTCTTCGTTGGTACTTTTGCCAGGGCAAAACCCGGGTTTATGGCCCAAAATGTCCCCACCAATCTTCTTAGGTATTTCCCTTGGCGAGTGTCGGTAGCATTTTCGGTCTTCGGTTTTACTTATTTTGAATTTTTAACAACAGGTTTATGGCCCCCATAACTTCCAAGGCGGTATTTCCAGGACCTTGCCGCCTTCAGGTAAAACTGACCACCGGGTTTGAACATATACAGTACTTTACATTATTATATTAAATTAATTATTCAATTTAATTGCCTGGTAGCACCCACTATACATAGCAGAATCTATGATTAATAATTCAGTGTGTTACTTATGATATACACAATATTAGAGAGATGTACAAACAAATGTTTTTTCTTGATTTAGTATTAGACAGTCCCATGCTTCAGAAATTGACACCCATGTCAATTACTAGTTCCCATGGTCAGAATTGAATAAAAATTGTACAGAAAAGCATATTAAATAAATGCGAACTCATGTGAAGCATATATGGAACGAAGAATAAATATAATGAAATGCGTCAGTATTAGACAGGGTTGTCTATTACTGGTTACATTACTCAAGAAGTATTTCAATAATAGACACCACTGCTAACTGGCATACAGGTTAACTTCAAGATGCCAGGTCACTTAAAAACAAATTCCCGATTGTTTACAACTAAGATATGATGACCAGCTGTTTAAATAATTTTCTTTTAAAAAAATTATCAATACAATTTTGGAATTACCTCCTTAAGGAAAGTGGTAAGAGACAGGCTAACTTCACATTACAAATCGGCTCTCCCATAGCCATTTTGGCTTGACATCATCTATAGTCCTGTGGCAACCCACCAGAATGTTCTAGCAATAAATTTAATTGAATTTGGGGCCTCTAGGTAGATTAAATAGGTTATTATTTGAATTTGAATCTCCAAGTGTCGATTACTAGTACATTTACCTTAGCATTCAACCTTTATGTTTGCTGTTTATCAAATGTTAAATGTAGGTGGGCTCACCCCTCCACTAACTAAAAAGCATGTTGGGAGGAATTTAGGCGCTACAGGAGACAAAAGTATGAGGTAAGAGTGAGAAACCGGAAAAGCTTGTTACTTAGACAGCCGCTTGCTGTCACAGCTCATATTTAATTAGATTTAAAAAAAAAATGAAATTTTCGTTAATTGTTGGGTCAGTTTGTGTATACATGAGTGTGTGGTTAGTAAACTTAAAGCGCTTTTTCGGGAGGGACTGAGGAATTTTCAGTTTCGATCAATTTTTTAAAGTTAAATGTAATTGCAGCTATTAGCCTATTTTTGCCCTTAACATGTTTGTCCTTATACAATAAATGAAAATTAAATTGAAATCTAAATTGCTTAAAAATACAATAGGATGAAATGTTTTATAACACTGTCATAGCACAAATTTAATTTATATAATTTTTCTATATGAATCTATATAGATCCAAAAATAATTTTTATTTGAAAATTATATTTGTGTCTGTATCTGTTATAAAAACATGAACATACGCTCAGCTGGGCTGCTAGGCCCTCAGACCGCTGTTGAGTTTGAATGACGTCATTACCACTTGAAGTGATATGACGTCATTCCACTTGGTAGAAGGCGGTTTTCGGGCTCTTCTCAATATTATTAACCAACTTGCAACTTATTCCCACCGATATACCAATAAAGATAAAAATAAGAAAGGAAAGTATTTTAATATTTACTAAAATTCATGAAATCGAAAAATTGAATTAAAGATCTAGTAATTAGATATTGTATTATATTAACAGTTTAGAAATTGATTAAAGAAAGCAGTGATTTTTATTTAATGGCACAAAAAAATAAAGAAATAAAAGTGTGAATAACTATGAACTTTACAGTACTACTCCATTATTAGTTCCATACTGTGGTTGGATGTAATGGAATTTTTGCGTGTCCTAAAAATGTACACTAGATCTCCCATTCACTGTATTTCCAAGATCTTTTTCCGTGGATTACTTGAATGGTTAGTCTTCGTCAATGGTTGTCTAATGAATGGTTTTTTTATAATCTTATGCTTATGCTAATTATTATTAGATTTCACAACAATATATTTGTAAAGTTGATTAATTTTATGTATAACACTTAAGCAAAAGTAATAAAACATTTAATTTACCCATTTGCACAACTTCATATTGCTCGGAATCGTGTATGTTAACAAAAGCATGTGAATATATTGGCACTATCAATAGATTTTCGTGCCATATCCAACTAAAATCGAGTTTCAATTTATTTATAAGAAATAAATTAGGGGATGAATTTCTCAAAGACCTCTTCGAATACTTAAGAGAAAGAGAAGAGGCGAAAACCTGAAAAATGAGGACGAAAAAAATGTCCTCGGAAAATGAGGACGATAGAAAATATATGAAAACTAAGATCTAACGGAATGAAACTGAGGATACAGTTTCAAAACTCAAATTTATAGTCATTTATTTTTTACTCTGCTAGTATCAAAGTTTACTTATATCATACTATCCGATATTGTGCCATTTTCTTCTTCTTAAACATTTTGTCTCTCATCATGAACTATGCCTTTTTTGATTTTAACCTAGGGTTTTGCCATTCTTAAAATCGATTCAGACATGAATAAAATCATCAAGTGACCTAAATTGGTCGCAAACACACTATCAACGGCTCAGGCTTACAAAATATTCGTTTGAGAGGATATATGTTGGACAAAGAGTAGTACAAACAAAGCCGCAGTTTGGTTGGTTGACGAACCTTAATTAACAAAATGCTGGCCTATCAGGTGCTAAGGCTGGGACAATGGGCTCTGATTGGCTGACAATCGATTGTTCCAAACCGTGTTTGCAGATACCGACCGTGTATAACTGCCCCCCGATTGGAGGAGAAAGGTTACGTCAATGCCTGGTGATTTGACAATGGCCGAATCGGCTGACATGCTTTAACTCCAATGGCCATGTCTGTCCTCCCATCAACGATCCATCTCTACACATCCCATCACCAGCGGATTTTCAGATAGCAAACCACCAAGAAGATATATTTAACTAAACAAGGATCATAACAGTAACAATAAAAAAAGTAATAAATAACATCGCAGTAATGAAATGGCAAAAGCTGAAATAAATACCGCTGGACTGGCTTAAAATAGAATTTGTTTGGGTAATTTTTATTTTAAAATGTTTTATAATTTTCTAACAGTTTGGCACGCATTTGATAAAATTAATATATTAAAATATATAGCTGGTAAAAACATTTATGAAATATAATTTATGATTATGTTATTATATCCCTAGATAATTATGCATCAGAAAATCGTTGACCAATTTTATAATTTTTTCCATATTTCTCTAATTTATTGCCACATGAGCTGCTATTCTTCCATGTATTCTGTGATACATTTTAATCTTAAAGTATTTTCATATAGATATTTTCACTAATTCAGCAAAAACTGCTGACTGTAACTGAACAGTCCATATCTCAAAAAGTCAAGTTTGTTGAAACGGGCAGTAAATGTAGTTCTTAACCTCTACACGACAATGAATGCTTCAACAGTAGGTCAAAACTTAGTTGGATCAATAAAATAAAGACATTGCTGGGATTAATGTTACAAAATTGAAAAAAGCTAAAGATAGGCAGTTGTAGAGAAGCCTGCTGCAGGCGGCTAAAGATATTCAAGGTCTGTAAAGTCAACAAAAATAAAATAAATATATAACTTAGGTGATTAGGTAACTTTATCAAATCTTCGTATAATGCCTTATTTTAACTGGAACCAATATGAAATTTAAAAACTCTAATACTTTATCTGCCGAAATGCTAAAAATCATTAAAAGATTTTCTTAATAAAAAGTTTGGATTAAACAATCCAATATTTTTTCTCCAACGAGAGGTACTAACAAGTTTCTTAACATTTTATATGAACACTAATAAATTTAATTTATTAGTGTTCATATTAAATGTAAATTTACATGCTTGATGAGATAGATCGAAGTTGTGAGTTTCTGTCGCTATAACGTTTGTTTTCATTAAAAATTATTCTTCAATTATTATAGAAAGTAGTTTGAATGTGTGAGATTTGGTAATTATGTCATCTCATGTGTGAGGGAACTAGATTAAACAAAATTAAAGTTTACTTATTTTTCTGTATGTAAAAAGAGCAATTGATAAATATAATAGTAGCTTGTCTCTGTTTAGAAATAGTAGGGTAAAGTTGGGACATTTTTTTGTCTTCTTGTGAATCCTTCATTTATCACTAAAAATCGAATATGAATTATAATTTTGGAACTTCTACTACTTATCTTTATGTTTGCTTAGTGCTTTGGATTAAATTGGAACGGTTTGGCTGTAATTAATAAAAATACAAAATAAAAAATATCCCCACTTTACCCGCACCTTCGGGTGATGTGGGGTATCCGTTTTGAATTGCATAAAAATGCTTTATTATTGCTATGAGTACTATATAAAGCATACATTTATGCATTAAAATGTTGGAAAATTTGTATGGAACCTGCTATTATAAAAATACATCAGCACAGGATTAATAAAAAATTGTTAAGTCGTTTATTACAAACTAAATGGAATATTTCCTTATCTGAACTATAATTATTACCACAATGACCAAAATTATTCATTTTAATATAATTGATCAAATCATAATTAATTAATAACAACTAAATATATTTTAAAACATTACGCAGGGGGAACTTTGTGATTCTTAAAAGTTCTGCAGAGCTGGCATAGAACAACGTCAAGTTAGAATTGGCACAACTCGGAACACTTTTCGTGAAATTCTACATTTGAACATAAGCACACTGTGCAAAAATCATTTCTTAGCTCTATTTCTTCAGTTTTCTCTTCTTGACTTTTTTTTTTTCATTGTACATTTGCTAACGAGTTTTCATTGATTTCTAACGTTTTTTCTTCTGAAGATTTCTTTTTTCAGGTACATTCTTTCTTTCTTTAACGTACTTCTTTTTTTTTTGCTTCGTTTTTTTTTTTCGAGTTTTTGTTTGCAAGCTGAACAAGTTAAAATGGCCACTGCCCAAAGTTTTCCATCATTTAATATTCTTAGATAATAAGTAACTTGCAGTTTGACGAAAGGTAAAACTAGAAAATTTGATGGCGAGATTCGTGCGTTTTATTTTTGGAACTGGAAGATATGGCATGATCCGACTTGTAGTCGGTTATTGTATTTCTATTTCTATGCACTGACATTATTGAAATAAAATAGGGAAATATATTAGGCATACAACGTAACAACAATGAGGTAAATGATTTGGTAAATGTAAAAGTTAGGTTAAATAAGACATCGTCGGCTAAAGTGGGGACGTCCCCACTATACCCAGCCCTTAACGTCCCACAGTGGGACGAATCGCCAATCTAGGCGGAAATAGTTAACATCAACGAAATGAAAAAATCTTGTCGGTTTCTTGAAAACAATAGTCTAGCTAAGGCATTTACAAATTATTAATCACTTTAAGCAAGTATTAACAGAATAATGGGGGTTTGAATACGGTAGTTCGCTCATAATGCTTAGTCAGCGTATTTCCAAATTATATTGTAAAATCAATAGAATCATAGAATGGATCGTGTTTTTTTGAAAAAAATTTATGCTAGGCAATAGAAGACGATTCAGAAATTAAGTTTATATAAGTTCTTGGTTCTTTAAATGTGGATATAATACAGAGTATCCTCCTTTCTTTTCAATAGTCGATAAGCTATATTTTTTTCTTATAAAAAAAGGGGTTACTAAAAATCTACACCGATCTACACCGAGATATTTATACGGAATATAGTCCACACTATATAGAAATAAAGTATTCATTATGAACTGCTAATACCTGCTAATAAAGGTGTGCGCTTTTTTTAAAGGTATAAATCTCTCATTGTTGAGAGCCTATATTTTTAATATTTTGAGGCAATACGGAGGTGCTAATGAAATTTATAGATATATAGAAAACCAGTTTCATTGGAATACACTACGGCAATCTCCGAAGCTATGAAAAAACGAGATTCGATGACCATACGTACAACAATTAAAAGCAAATAGCAAGATTTTTTCCTTTCTAGGAATAAGAAAGAAATAAAGCATGAAAACAACAGTGTACCTTAGGTATCTACAAACCATTAATTCCTTAAAATAAATACCAACGGAATAACAAAAGAATAAACACGCCACACTCGTCACAATAAGTCAGATAATTTGAACATCTTATTGATGAAGCGGCAACATAGATCAGCGAATTTCATATTGTTTTGGAAAAAAAATTATAACACGGTATGGAAAACGATTCGGCAAGTAAGTTTATATTTATTTGGCTTTTTAAGTGTGATACACTTAAGGATACATAGTACCCTTCTTTATTTCCAGTAGTCAACTTAGTAAGCTACTTACTTTAAACTAATACTTATTTAATTTTTATTAATAAAAATGCGATAGCTAAAAATCTATAACGTCTTAGATAAATAGACAGATATTTTCACAGAATACAATCAACATTATATAATGACAAATTTTTCATTACGCATTTCTTATTCCTGCTAATGTATGGTACGGTGTTTTTTTTTTCAGGTGTTAACGTGTCATTATTAAGATCCGATATTTTTAATATGTGGGAACAGCACGGTCGTATAGATGAAATGTATATTTCGGTTTTTTTTTTTTCTTTCCTATCTAATTACCTCTCGCATAGGTAAATATTAAAAAAGTCTTTATTATGTAGTAGTGGGGGATCGACATCAGTAAGGAAAGATTGGGTACGATTACTTGACTCAAAACGAACAATAAATAGGTTCAGGGAACATACCAGGTCTAGAATGTATACCGTAAGATACCGGAAGATTATTCCGATACGTCTGGAATCATCCTTTTCTTTAATATTTCCCGAATATCTGTGTTAATTCCAAGGACTAGGGAGCATCTGAAGGTACAAGTTTTAAGGGGTTCAATTTATTTTAGGATGGCAACGAGATTGGATGTAAGGCATTCTACCATGTCGTCAATTGATTCATAGGAATAGATGGGTCCTATACAACGGGATAGTAGATCAAGGATAAATTTATTTCATCTGCTGTCAGGTAATCTAGGTTTTTCCAAGATATATATATTTTAGAAATAAAGTAGGATTCGAAATATCATTGGAAATACGTATTAAGTCGTGGCTAAGTACATATGTAAGTCGTCGCTCACAGATTTTATGAGTATAATACTAGTTGTTGACCAAAGTCCTCGAAAATATGATCGATATCAGTAAGGAAAGATTGGGCATGATTACTCGACTCGAAACGAACAATAAATAGGTTCAGGGAACATACCAGGCCTAAAATGAACTGTTTTTTGGGAGAATTGGATAGAATATTTGTATTGAAGTCGCCGGATGTATGCATTCAGATGGATGGATCCAGATCCATCAGATTCAGATGATTCGGAATGAAAAACAATTTTTTTTACATTTCGATATTAGAATTTAATAAATAAATTTTTAAAAATGTATTTGACAGTTAATGTCTTTTTTTTCTTCTTGAATAATTGAAAATTGAATAAAGAAATATAAATAGAATTACTCCATTATTTACAATTTATCTAAATAATTTTATATTGGTTTCTAATTTTTTTTTTTTTTTTTTTTTTTTTTTTTTTTTTTTTTTTTTTTTTTTTTTTTTTTTTTTATAACCATTGCCAAAAACCACTATTTTGACATTTATTTATTAATTCATGCTTAAATGCAATTTTCTACAAACATAACCATAAAATAAGTCGCTTCCAGAATTATTTCCCCCTAGATTGGCGATTCGTCCCACTGTGCGTCCCCACTTTAGCCGACAGGGTGTTTAATGAAAATAAAAATCGTAAAACGGTAATAAATATTAATAGAAACGTTAAAACAAACGGAAACACATATGAATATAATGACCAATCCAATGAAATAATAAACTTAGAAATCAAAGAATATGTGGTTGAGTTATACCATTTGAAGTCAGTACTAAAATGAGAGAAAATGCACTCAAAATATATATTTAACTCTCAAATTCAAACAGAACAACTTTTCACTCTAGAAACCCTTGCTAAACTAACACCACAACCAGAGGAAACAAATATACCATTCAGTTGATAAGCAGCGCCAAAAGACATACTTTGAAGTTTATAATTTTTATTGAATTGTTGAACCTGAATCGGTGATTTTTTCCATCTGTGCGCTATCTGCCGGTCAACGTTCAATTTTCCCATCCACCTTTTGCCATACCCCTCGTCCGTTTAACAATCAGCTAAGCGCATTTCCACCCCTATATTTATGTAACTCTTAAAATATAGGACCTATAATAAGCACAAATTCACTAATCAAACCGGACTAGTGAAGTTGTGCTAATTAACAGTCAGGATTCTCTATAGATTTTTTTTTTTTTTTTTAATACTGTGAACTTGACTGTCGGGGTCAGTTAGGTTAGATATTCTGCTTAATAGATAGAAAGATCAGACAGGTAAAAACTCCTGATTGAAACTAAATTAATAATGTTAATTTTAAAAAATATAAATAAATACCAGTCAAAAGTTTACTTAAGACTCACCCTTAGACTTTGTAAAATATATAAATAACAACATTTTATTTATTGAACAACATAACAACTATAATTTTATTTTTAATTTATTGGTAACTAGCTGTATATCCCGGTTTCACCCAGGGGATTTGGAAAACAATGAGAAAAGCCTTGGGTCATGAAAAGTTCGTTAGGACAAAAATGAGATTTTTTTCGATTCCAACGGTTGATTTCGTAAAAATCTAATGTAAAGCGAGATCATAACGATTTTTATAACAATAAAGAATATACCCAGAGATTGGCTGAAGTTATGCAATTTTAATATGGACAGGTTTTCGCACATGGTATGAAATAACCACTGAGCGAAATTTGGAGAATTTAGGACAAACGGTATGGATTTCTATAAAGAACAAACTAAAAAAACAAACAAAAAGAATTTCATCTTTATTTATATAGATAGTATTCGAAACAATCATGTAATTTTTGAAATGTTTTCTCTTGAGTTACAATTATTTTTTTAAACTTGAAGATTGTGAATTAAATACAAGTGAGTCTAAACTTTTGACTGGTACTGTATATCATTTGGAACGTTAACATTTGCCTTGATAGCAGTCATAATTTTTATTTTATTTTATCGGAATTAAAAAAATAAATAAAAAATACATAAATAAATCTAAAATCGGCTCTATATGTCTTGTTTTGAAGCTTTTACCAATACCGTCATTCATTGAGGGCCCAACATTGTTTTCAGGAAAAGCGGGCACTAAATAATTTGTCTCTGGGCCATTCCACGTCAAATCATCCAGCCCAACTTCAAAATTTTACATTCCCCTCTCAGATTTTGATAAAAATTAGTAGGTATTTATTGCATACAGAAATAAGAAAAAAATGCCAAATTTTACTCAATTGCAACTAGTGTTTTCAGAATTTTGGTCATTTGAACTTTTGAGATATTTGAAGTTCCGATGACGACTTGAGCTCAAAACGAACTTTTACTCTGGATTTTTATGAACTTTCCTCTGTAGAATGGGTATTAAATGAACTGAAGCTTTTAAAATTTATTCATGAATTTCGCATTGCATACAGAATCGGATGATACCATAAATATTAGAGAGATTGGTTTTCATCATGGAAAAAAAAATTCTTAAAAATAAAAATTCATATTTTTTTCACTTGGTAAAATAGTCATCGAAAAATGCCATGAGAAAAAATCTCTCTCCAACCAGCCTTCTAAACTATATATCAATAGAAAGAGGATAAAATTCTCTATCTAATGATGGAATAATATTAGTGGGTTATTGACTTATAACAGTTTTATGTCGATTTGAATCTAATATAGTAAAATTTAATTTAAAAGTGGCGCATACAAATTACAACTTTTTGATATAAACTTATATTTTTTAATTTTTCCGTAGTTTCATTAAAGTATTTTTTCTTCTTTTGTTTACATAATTGTTTATAATATTTATGGTATTCATTATATAATAACCTATCCTCCGGTGAATTACTTTTCCTATATTTATTAAAACATTTAAAGGACTGTTTACGAGCTTTTATACAAGCCCTATCAAACCATACCTCTTTTCCTTTTTTTATTGGGACATAGTCATTGTTAATTGCTGACTGATAACCTCAACTAAATTATTTATTATTTCTATTGGTGAATCTCTTGACGGAATTTTAATTTCCAAATTAATTTTAATTTTACTTTGGTATTTTTCTTTTATTTCTAATGCCCAGTTCAACTTTGGTGGCAATAAATGTTACCTGATCCGAGTGGTTCACTTAAACCATTCCTCTGGTCAAGGTATAAAAAAAATAAAATAAAAAACAAAAGGCTCTGGTATGAATATGACTATAATTAAAATTAAAGATTATTCTTTGGAATAAGCAAAATAAAATACAAACAATTGAACTGATACAGTTAAGGTAATAGACAAAAAATAAATGAGTAAAATAATTTTCTAATGGTTTAATATGTTGAAGAGAAATAAACTAAAAATAATTATTAATGAAAACAAAATAAAAGGAACCTTCTTAAGTGAAACAAAGAAACAAACATTAAAATAAAGAGACTGTTTAAATTAAAGGATATTTTCCTTAATGACGGTAATTATGATTAACAAAATAAAGAAAAATATTTAAACACAAAAGGTTCTTATCTGTGAAATGTCCTCTAATGGCCCTTGGGGCGAAAATGATGTCCGATGTCAGGATGGTGATGCGAAAAAGGACTGCTTTTCAAAGCCATGTACTTCGCCAACAAAAATGTGTGCTCCTGGAGCGTGGAGATGCTTTCATCTGCAGTTGCCTGGCAACCAGAGTTGGGCACTATCCGAGTAAAAAAGTACTAGTTTCGGATACAAGATACTTAGTTACAGATACTTTTTTACTCGGATACTGTACTCGAATCCCTCCAAAATTTTCAAATGTATCCGAATACTTCTCGTATCTGTCAGATTCGGATACAGTGACTACTCGTATCTGTCCGGACAGATACCCGAGTATCTGTGAGTACTTCGGTATTTAGTTATTTTTTTCCGGATACTATTTCGGATATTTCTACTTCTGGGGCTGGGAATGTTTATAATTCAATTATTATCCTAATACGAGGGTCGTCCAGAAAATAAGTTACTTTTTTTTTTTTTTTAAATCAAGTTTTTATTAAAATAATTTGAAACTTACAGGTATTGTACTTGAAAATATTTATTATTTTTCAACGTAATCCCCGGCGACGTCAATACATTTGGTATATCGCGAAATTATTCTAATATTCTATTAAAATTATAAACAAATTATTAGTATTAAGCCGTCAACATTTTATCGATTCGAAATAAGGGTGCAATATCCAAAGCGTTAATTTTGACAAAAAGTAATAATTTAAAAAAAATATATAGGAATATTCCATTGTGAAAATTATTTACTTTTTTTATCTTTTCGGATTTTTAAAATTGTAAACTACTGTGATGATAATAGTGGCTTATAATTGGAAAATACTACCGATTTTAAAATTCGGTAAAACTGGGGGGACATTTTATTAACTTTCCGTTTTCTTCGAGATGAGTCTTTATGGTAACGGCAGATTTTGAAAATAGTAACATTTTTAAAATTTGGTTGGGGAGGGCGTTACTACGATTTTTTTTTTAACTTCTGATTGATTTGTTATGAGTGTCAGTCTCTATTTTTACGTGTTCGTAGATTTTGAAAAAGTATTAATTTTTAAATTCAATCTTGGTGGTGGTGGCGGTCGGGGGGGAGGGGTATTCCTCATTCCACAACTTTAAATTCACGGAATATTTTGAAATGTGGGAATATTCTTCATGTTTACCTAAGCATATTATATCATGACCAGGTAACCATTAACATTAATATTTATTTTAAAGTTCGAGTGGGGAGGGGCCTATAATATTGAAAACGGTAACATTTTCGAATTTCTTTTAAACGGGTGTCCATTACTATGTTATGGACGGTATTTTTGAAAAAAATATTCATTTTGTATTTTAATAGGGGTGGAGAGGGGGGGAGGGCGCACAATAAAGAAGTTAGATTTTCGGAGTTCGTTCACACAGAGGTCCAATATTATGTTATCGGGGACGTTGTTTTTGAAAAGAATATTTATTTTGTTTTTTAATAGGGGTCGAGAGGGGGGGGGGGGGGCGCGCGCGAGAATCACAAAAACTCACCCATAAAACATACGATTCATTCTTGTGCCAATTTATTCAAAAAGGTTCCTAAACACGAAATTCGGTCGTCTGGCTGGTTAAAAATTCTTACTAATACCCGCCAGACGCGTTTATAAGTTAAAAAATCGTTCCGATCCAGGTGAACGTTTGCCTTATTTTTCCATTTAAGTTTTATTAAAAACTCACCCATAAAACATACGATTCATTCTTGTGCCAATTTATTCAAAAAGGTTCCTAAACACGAAATTCGGTCGTCTGGCTGGTTAAAAATTCTTACTAATACCCGCCAGACGCGTTTATAAGTTAAAAAATCGTTCCGATCCAGGTGAACGTTTGCCTTATTTTTCCATTTAATTTTTATTTATGAGCATTTCTAAATGTTCTAAGAAATCATTTTTAGGGGCTTAACATTCACATTTAGCAAAAATAATTATTACTATCGATGCTAATTATTTATATCGGACTTAAAAAGCATACTACCAAGGATTATTTCTTGGGACGAAGAGGACTTATTGTCCAGTCCATGTATTTTTGTTGCTCCAAAATAACTTCCTCTATGATCATTGATTAGTCAATGTGAATACATAAATGTAATGTTTTAAGCAAATTCTTTGTAGTATTGAAGTCACCTTTTAAAAGTTATTTTTTTATTGATTCACCAGATTTTTCTAGAATTTACGTTTAAAATGTTTAATTAATTATAAGATTATAAGAGTAGATTTAATGTACAAATTTTCATTCTGTCATAAAAAGAAATATTGTTCTAAAAATATTAAAAAACAAAAACAAACTATTTTATTATGAAATGTGAAAAACCGGAATCATATAAATAATGCCCAGGTCTGCTTGTGTGTACTCTCAGTTTTATCTAATTATTGAGTCCAGATATGAACAATTTGTATACTGTACCATCTATTGTATATTGCTAGTTTTACAATTCCTTATCTTAAGTTTACACCTGATCGTTGTGTACCCTTTCACTTCAAAAGGGTTGGGTTTCCCCGCAGTAAACCCTTTGAAGTCGGCAAATTAACCTCTTCTACCTCTACCCTTATAATTTTGCCCTAGTCTCTGCAACACTCTTTACTCAGAAATGAAAACAGGAGTTTTTTTATCATTGAAATATTCATTTTTAATTTCACTATCTTTTACATGATTATCTTTGTAAAGTACCCATGTCAATGCTAACACACCATCAGTTTGATGAGGTTTCCATTATTTTGTTACTTCTTGTTGTTACCAGCCTATGCGACAATGACAAAGATTCCTAAGTCATTTTTAAGTTAAAAAGATAAAAAGTTGAATAAATTATTAAAATGTAAGATAGTATAAATGTTTTTCCATATAATTTAATTGATTTGTAAAAAAATTGAAATAGTTTGGGAATTGCATTTTATTATCTCAAATAAACTGTTCCTGATTCTTTTTGATTTATAGCGTCTCCATTTTAGATAGGAATGTTTCAATTCATATCTACTCTTATTGTGTGTTTCTTTATATTTTGATTATAATAAAACGTACTGTAATAAAATTTATGTGCAACTAATATAGACCCTCACAACGAAATAATCAGAAGTTAAAAAAAATTGCGTAGTAGTCCCGCACCAAATTTTAAAATTGTAAATATTTTCGAAATCTGCTCCCCCAATATCTTAAACGCTCATCCCGAAGAAATCCTCCCTCGCTGCATCGAATTTTAAAATTGATTCCATTCACCAAATCCATACCCGTATGAGCCCTCATTTAGTGTATATTAACAAAAATATAAATTCTATTCGTATTAATTTTAGAAGTTACAATTTTCTCTTAAAGGTGGACCCCCCACAATATAGTAATTTTAAAATTATTTCTATTTTCAAAAGTTAAGCCAGCCTAAACATAATTATGCTTCTTTATTGTGAAGAAATAGAAAGAAAAAAAATTTCCGTTTAAATATTATTAATTTTAAATAATTACAATTTTAAAAGTATGATTATTTTTAAAATTTTCGATAGGATCCTTATTTCGAAAACATAAAATGTTGACAGCCTAATAATAATAAAAAAGTTTAATAACAACATTTTAAATATTCCTAACCTCAGAAGTAGAAGTATCCGTAAAACATTAATACTTTTTCAAAATCTACGAACGCGTAAACATAGATATAGACAGACAATCATAACAAATTAATCAGAAGTTAAAAAAAAAAATCGTAGTAACGCCCTCCCCAACCAAATTTTAAAAATGTTACTATTTTCAAAATCTGCCGTTACCATAAAGACTCTTCTCGAAAAAACGGAAAGTTAATAAAATGTCCCCCCCCCCCCCAGCATCGAATTTTAAAATCGGTAGTATTTTCCAATTATAAGCCACTATTATCATCACAGTAGTTTACAATTTTAAAAATCTGAAAAATAAAAAAAGAAAATAATTTTATATTCCTATCGTTTTTTTTTTTAAATTATTACTTTTTGTCAAAATTAACGCTTTGGATATTGCACCCTTATTTCGAAGCGATAAATTGTTGACGGCTTAATACTAATAATTTGTTTAGAATTTTAATAGAATATTAGAATAATAATGGAATTTTAAACAACCCAGCCCCAGAAGTAGAAATATCCGAAATAGTATCCGGAAAAAAATAACTAAATACCGAAGTACTCACAGATACTCGGGTATCTGTCCTGACAGATACGAGTAGTCACTGTATCCGAAGCTGACAGATACGAGAAGTACTCGGATCCTTCGGAATCCGTCCGTACGGATACGGATACTATCTGTATCTGCTCTCATGAGTACTTTCCACGGCTACAGTATCCGATATCTGTATCTGCAGATACAATTTGCCCATCTCTGCTGGCAACACTGACTTGGCTCAGGCCGATAAGGGCATTTTAGGTATTACGTACGTATTGTATATGCCCGTAGTCAACAAACAATGTTGAGCGGTTTTTTATAAATACAAATGGTGCATTTTAATTTAATTATAAATAATAAAGAAATTTTTTTTCTTAAATTAAAAAAATCTGGTGCGTGCGCGCAACACACAACTTTCACTTACCAACTTACTTAGATAAGAAATTGACGTGTTTTGTTAAATATCATTTCCCAAAGTCACACATTTTTCTACATTCATATCTTATTTTTATTGATCCTTAAAGCCGTTTTTGAGTAAATAAAAAAACCCGTGAAAATGATACAAAATTTATTAAGTAAAGTCCCCCCTTCGGTTGATCAATTTTGATGAAATGTTGGCTATCACATATTTGGCATATACATACATGAAATACCCAGTTTGGTCACAATCGTGAAAGCCGTTTTTGAGTAAATAAAAAAAACACGTAAAAATGATACAAAATTTACTAAGTAAAGTGCCCCCTGCGGTTGATCAATTTTGATGAATTTTTTACAGACATATCTCGGGCATATAAATAGATCAAATACTAAGTTTAATCAAAATCGTTAGAGCCGTTTTTGAGAAAATAAAAAAAAACACGTGAAAATGTTACAAAATTTATTAAGTAAAGTCCCCCCTCCGGTTAATCAATTTTGATGAAATTTTTACAGTCATATCTAGGGCATATACATAGAAGAAATACTCAGTTTAATCAAAATCGTTAGAGCCGTTTTTGAGAAAATCGAAAAAAACCTAAAAAGTTATAAAGTAAAGTACCCCCTCCCTTTAAGTAATTTTGATGAAATTTATGCTGTCACATCGCGGGCATATACCTACACTAAATACCCAATTTCAGGATCGCACGGTTTATAGTTTTTGAGCTAGTCTGTTCACACACACACAGACTATTTCGCGGGACTTGGTCATTTCGACTCAGGGGACCCCAAAACGTGTATTTCCGTTGAAAACCGGAAGTCGGAAAACCTATATATTTCATATATAGGTAAGTGAAAGTAAAAAAAAAAGACAATTGAATGTTGCGTCAACAGTTATTTATTTCTATTTCTGATGTCACTAATAGCGGCATGTGATCCGAGAATATTTGTGTTTCCAGGGTGAAATCTTTTATTAATGATAATATTTCCCTAGAAACGCAACAATAGTCAATTACTGAAGAGCCCCTTCAGTTGATAAAAGTTAATGCTCCTTCCCAATCACTTTTATTTCTTCCGTTTAATATCAAGTCATGTGTATCCAGTGTTTCAACCAATTTATTTCCTCTGTTGTCAATGGTTTTATCTTTTGAGTTTCTACATGGTTTAATGTTGGTAGATTGAAGGGTTTGGCAATATTTTGGAATTTTCTGTATATCACCTGTTCTGGCGTTTTGATCTCCGATCACTAAATAGTTTAGATTTTTTTCACTTTACATCTCTACCAACTTTGAAAAATCCTCCTCCCATTTATTTAAGTAAACTGATATTACGTTAACTATCCTGTAATTTATGTTAATTTTTATAATATTCTTATCTAAAATTGAGTGAATGTTGCTATATTTTTATTTTTCAAACTTTCGTTTATACCCTAAAACAGCCTCCAATCGCTCTACCATATTCTACTTCCCTTTTGGCCGAGGTCTCTTCAAGTTTAAAATTTTAAAACCTAAAATTTAATTTAAAATTCAAGTCCATTAAAGTTTTATTACCTAAACCATGTAGGTAGGTACATTATAAGATAATATTTTTAATTCATGATTCTTTTTAATTGAGTTCCTTACCTCACACCCTTTTGTCTGCATTATATTTACTTTGTTGGGAACCCTTTTAGGTAAATAATTTACACCACCTTGAGTATTATCAAAATCCCTTTTTTTTTTTTTTTTTCCGAAAAAGCACTTCTTCACATTGTTTTGGGCTGCTACCTTCCTGTTTTCTTTTTTTTTGTTAGTTGATTATGATGTCTGTTATCTAGTATTTGCCACAATTTCTTCTGCATCTTCTGCAAGTAGAATGACCCTCTAAATTTGATTCTCCCATTTCTTACACTTATATTTGTGTCGATGTTCTTCAAAGACTGAACACGTTTTGGATGTTTAATTAGAAAAGCACAACATTTCAGGGGACATGATTTACAAAAGATATTTGAATTTCATAAGAAAAGGCTTATGTTTTTACCACTTATTTTTTCTTTGAGTTGATTGAGTCATTGTAAAAATACTTCAAGCTATTTTGTTTCAGTATTTTTTTACATCGTTTTGAAAAATTTGTAAAATTTTGACCAATTTTACCGCTAAACTTAAAAAAAAAAAATTAAGCACACTTCCATTGCTCAGAATTTCATGGAGTTTTCACCCAACAAATGAAATTCTTAAAGTCTAAATGTATTTTTAGAAGGGAGGAAATACTTATTCAGGATCAACCTAGGGTACAAACATTTCTTTTTTTTTTTTTTGTTCATTTTGTTTCAAAATCTTGTACTGCGTGTTTAATGTCATGTACTACACAAGTGCTAACACTTTAATGTAGGTAGCACAAATGCAATGAACCCTTAGGCCAGTGTGAAGAGAGAAAAGCCAGCCGCCCGCTTATGCTTTGCAAGGATCTCACCCTCAAAGGTAGCTGAGAAACTCAGAGCTTTTTTTAAGTAGGATTTCTTTTTCCCTCTTGACATTTCTTCTCGCCGGGAACAAGGGACATAATCGCCCTTGTTCCTAATTAAAAAACTGAGTGAAGTTCAAAGGAAAAATAATTTTAAGGAAATTAAAATGAGGAAAATATAATAATTAACCGGTGATCTGTCATCATTTATTTTTTCTTTGCTACAGTTTTTATTTTCTTTGAAGATTTTATTTATAATGATACATATTCTATAAATTGGTATACCTTTCATAATTATTTATGGAACCTTAATTATATACACAGACAAAGGCTTAAGATTAAAATGTAAATACAGGATATATTTAATAATAATGAGAATAATTAGAAGAACTTAGAGAAATATAATAAAAATAAATAAATTCAGCCATATTTCATCTTTATATATCTGCTGCGCAAAGATTATGCAAAGATACCTTAATAAATAGTTATTCTTTTCTTTTTTATCATTTTTCTATATTTATTTCGATTTTTTTTTCATTTTTTTGCGTAATTATGTTGTTTTTTTTGTATATGAGTGAGTCTACATACAGCACCAATATCAAATTTTCCTTGGGTTTGGCAGAATGCTTTTATTTTTCAATAAATGGAGAACATATGTAGGTACTTACTAGTCTTTAGTGATGAGATGTTCATTCTCTTCGACAATTCTAAAACTTCTGGACTTTGGTTCGACAAAGTAGAAGAAATAAATTTTCTAGGAAAAATAAATTTCTCCAACTCATCAAAAGAAAGTAATGATTACTCTTTGGTGGTAGGTGGCTTCTTTTCGGCTAATTCACTACAGCTTCTTGAATCCTGGCGAAGCAATCTATGTCGATTTGTGTTGTTCTCAACTTAATGCTTTGCATCATAAATTGGTAATAATGAAGCCGTTTTTTTTCAATGGGAAAAGCCCTATTCTGTTCACGATGAAATTCGGCCACATATCTCACGAAAATGGTTTGTTCTTGGTTATGAGAATCCGCTTCATCTACCCTACTCTACAGAACCCCCCCCCCCCCAGTAACGACGCCATCCAAGAACTACGTCGATATAAAAAATAATCATAATTAAAATTCGATAGAAAATGTGATTTCAGAATTCAGTTATACCAAATACCCCAAATTCTATTTATAGGGGATAGAAATGTTAATGATTCGTTGGCAGAAATGTGTTGGTAAATGGTATTATATAAATATAATAAAATATAATTACTTCAATGGATAATTTTTTTTATTTTTAAATTATAAAACTGCAGTTATTTTCGAACAACCTAATAAATATAAATGTATGGGAAAATAAAAGTGACAATAAAGTTTGAATATCTAGGCGAGATAATATGTAGTAACGGAACGGATAGGGCATCCATAGAAGAAATAATAGCCAAACTGGAAAGACTGAAGTTCGCTACTAGAAATGTCTATAAAAGAAAATTTTGTCCTCAAATGCAAAAATAAGGCATTACTGTACAGTGGTAAGACATGTAATACTGTATGGTATAGAAACAGTCAGCCTTCCTAGCCTTGAGAAAATTCTGAGGATTTAGAGGAAGATTCTGGGGAGGATTCATGGACCCAAGATAACGCAAGAAGGGGACAAACTAAAATCTAATAAAGAAATATACTAGAATGCGGGAGATTTGGAAACTGTCGTCAGGATCAGAAGACTGAAGTTCTACGGGCACATGATCAGAATGAGTAATGATGGACAAAACAAGAAACTTTTTGACAAAGTTTGCAACTATAAAAGTATGGGGGGTTATGTTAAGCAAATAAAAGAAGAACTGGACAGGCTAAAAATCACAGATAAGGATTGCTTGGATAGAGAGCTTTTTAGGGAAAAACTGAAAGGGATTGGGGTTCTTGTGGGTAAGAAGGTGAGGTGAGGGAGAAAATGGACTGAGGAAGAGCGAAGGGAACATTCCAGGAGGATGAGAGAGTATTGGAGTAAGAGGAAGGCAGAGGGTGTGAAGAAACAGAAATGATATTCGCGTGGTCCTTCGTGTTAAAAATATATATATATATATATATATATATATATATATATATATAAATGTGTGTGTTAAAGAAATTGCGTTTGATAGATTGCAAAATAACTTAAGATGGTTCATTTCCATGTTTTGACATAATGGGTGAAATGACCTCTGATCCACCCATTTTAATCGAATCCAGCACTTAAAATTATTTCACATCAATATCACTTCAAAAACAAGCTTTGTTATTTGGCTTTATTGGAATGGGCCGAAATGGCGGGGCGTAACACATTCAGTTAAGCGTTTTAATTGACAAATATTTATACTCACCATAAAAATTAGATATTTTAATTATATTTTGAATGATAAAAATTAAAATAATACTATCATATTTTAGACCAGCTGGTTGAAGGGAGGAAAACATATATTCTTTAAAGTTAAATAAATTTTGTCACCTTTTTTCTAATAATAAATAAATGCAATAGTTGCCTAACAGATTCTAAACATTTATTAGGAATTCTAAAAATCCACCCTAGGATGCAGCGGCTCTTTTCTTGGGGTGCCGTGAAATTTTTCATATGCAAAGCATTATATTAATAATATTATTACATAATAAAATGTAAAGAGAACGTGTCCACCCACCATTAAGTATTTTAATGTCCATAAAATAAATTACTTATGAATTTGAAATACGTGTTCATTTTTTAAACTAACAAAATGACATGTGCAGTTTAACTGCGTTCAGTGGCTCCATTGAGTGCAATTGTGAGCCACCAGAAACGTATTTTATATTATTGCGAACAAATAGTATTCGCCTTTAATTTTTCACTATTAGTCGAAGAAGTAAAGTTGATTGACTAACTATTTCGGTTTCCCAATTTTTTTATATATTTATTTTGTGGATATACCTTCCCTAAAAATGGATTTAAACCTGCGCTCTGCTCCGTTTGAAGAATATGGATGACAAAAAAAAAACTTCACTGATAAAAACTAATTATTATGTTAAAAAAATTTTTTTTGTAAATTATTTTTCCATTATCGATTTTAAAAGTCTGGTAACAAGTCTAAAATTCGGAATATCTCAGAATAAATGTTTATAATCTGTCAGGTCACTAATGCATTAATAATGAAAAGATTTTTGTTTTACTAATTCGTTAAAAAAATTACTCTTCGACCCCTGTACGGCATCATAACAGAACTGTTGTCTTGTCAGCATTTTCTTTTTCCAAGCAAGAATATTTACAAAAATTGTATATTCTTTGACGATTTTCATTTCAACACACACCTCAATAACAATTTTTTTCTCTAGCGGTTTAACATAGTACATTTTCGTTTTTTTCAAAATATCGAACAACACTGAAATTAGATATTAAGACGTAAAACATTTGGGGGAAGATTTTCATAGAATTTTAAAACGTTAGCATTACTTTTTTTTCTGTTTAAAGTTTCTACTCAAGAATTTGTTAACTATGTTTCCGAAATGATGCAGATTCACTTGACATTTTTATCATCATTCATCCGGTACATTTATATTACGGGTGTAAACGCGACTGCGGAAAATAAAAGGAAATTACACCGATATATATAAAACAACAGAAATATCAGGATAATCAAACCCAGAACAATCAAGGATTGTAAGATCTGTGACTTGCGTTGTCCATTTTCACTTATTTTATTCAATTAAAAGACTATTAATTCATAAACGACCAATTATTAATTTTACGTTTGCCCCTCCTCTAGCCTCAATGTTTCACTCATATAGGTGTCCAAAACAATGTTCATTTTCAATTGTGGTTTCGCCGCTGTTGATACGCCCATAGCAACGTTGCGCAGCCTTTGAGTCACAACACCCAGTTCCATCAAAACATTTTTTCTAAAAGTGCAATTCTATTGATTATAGGCTCATTAAATCTTCGGGGATTTATTGTCCGTGGTGCCCGGGGACAAATTTTTATAAACACATTTATAAAACAAAAATGGATGGAAGTTTCGTGGTAGATTAAAGGCTAAACAGAATCATTTCAATAATTCACTGGCGAGCAATGGGAAGCAATTTAAAGTTTTTCGGCCTTTATAACTTCAGCCTAATCCTACGAGAGACGTCCCCCCCTTGCAATGAACTAACTGCTTATGCCACACGCCCAACCGTCTCGTAAAATATAAGGAATAATATTTAAGCTTTCAAATATTACTTGGCCTTTCTGGGGATAAAAGCCGGGGTGTCGGTGTAAGATAAAGATATCCTTGCAAGCCTAACATCCTCCTACTTCTTGGAGCCGTTGAGTCCTGTTACGAGGGCAAGGGATCTTCGCCCCACAACTTGCACACCGCTTTATTCCCTCATCTGTATTTTTCAAATTTAACTTAAACATCCTCTTTTACAGTAAGTAAACTTTCGAGCTCTAGATACACAGTAGGTGTCTATGGCGCTTAAACGGCTTTCCAGATTAACCGGCTGTAGTAGTAAGAGAAAAAATAATCCTTTTGATATCCTTAAAGCACTTGTAACTTGGTGAGAATAGATTGAAATTTAGATCAAAACTTTCTTTTTTCATTATTACAACTGACCGAAATTCAACAAAACAAATCCATTTCGAGCAAAATTGATTCTTGGAACAAAAAACTTATCCTTTATTTATTGCATTGTAAAATGTAATAAGGAATGAAGAAATAACAGAGTACATTATTTAGCTATTAGTACATTATTAGATGAACTAGTGCATCAGAGGAAAGCAAAGAGAGACTTCTCTTCGCGGCACCTGGGCTGGGGCGACAATGAAGCATTCCGGATCTACGTTAGTGAAGCTATGACTCCAGCCAACAAGCATCTCTACTGGTTGGCCAGGCAGAAGAAGGCAACGGCTAAAATCAAATACGTATGGTTCAGTGGAGGCCGAGTTCGCTGTAGGCAGGCAGACGGTCACCCAGCGGTGATTATTGGTAAGCCCAGCGACCTGGACGTTTTCAGCTGAATGTCGTATGTGAGTCTCATCAAGCTTGCGAACCCTCCAGTTTTTACACAAGATATTTTTAGTTTTATTTTAACCTCAGATAATTTTATTTTCGTTTTAGAAATTTTCATCCTTATTATTGGTATTTATATTTTCATCACATATATTCAGATTTTTACTCTCACTTTTTTAATTAACTATAGCTATTGGTATTTTTATTTTAGATATTACAATTTTCGCCTCTATCATACCTCTATTCCCTATCATATTAATTACCTTGTGCAGCTAGAGCCCGGAATTTATTTGATTAGTTGTGTTTCACTGGATGTCTACCTTCAAATTCGAGCTAGTTTTATATTGAGCAATGACTTGAATTTTCAATACCCATTCCAAATCTCAGAATTTTACCATTTCCCATTCTATTCTCGAATCATAACCACGCGTGTACCTTGCCAAAATACCGTTTTTGCCAAAATACCGTTTTTGCCAAAAAACGTTTCAAACTATCCTTTCCTTCATCCACGTACCTTTTTTCAAGTACTTCTACCACTTTTAATAGCTAAGCTATGACTAATATTTTAAGCGTATGTCACGTAAACGCACAATCCCTCATTGCTCACTTTGATGAATTTCAAAACTACTTCTTAGACAACTTTCATCACATAATCGCTATATCCGAAACCTGGCTAAAACCGCACATCCCTTCTTCCCAGATTTCCCTTACCAATTACTCTTTCTTCCGCCATGATAGATCTAATCGCACGGGAGGTGGTGTCGGACTATAGGTCCATGAAAGCCTTAAGGCCAAAGTTCTCCTTCAGTCCCCCTCCCACGACCTCCCTCACATTGAATACATGTTCGTTGAAATTTCCTCCTCCTCCTCTCCTCTTTTATTCGCCGTAATTTATAGACCACCCCGCGCCCCATTCGACAACCTTTTTGAATCCTCCCTTGTCAATCTGGTCTCCAATTATTCCAATATCATTATAACCGGCGATTTCAATGTAAACCTACTTTCTGAATCCTCGGAGAAGTCCTTTATAATTGACCTCCTGTATTCCCTCAATCTTTACCTAGTTCCCTACTATCCAACTCATCACACGCAATACTCGGATACTTGGCTAGACCTGTGCATTTCTGATTCCCCCGTCAAAATCATTTCCTCTTCGCAATGTCCTGTTCCTTTTCTCTCATCACATGACCTTATCCAGATTTCATACGACATCCCCGTCAAACGTTTCTCTCCTAAGGTCATATCATCACGCAATCTAGTCCACCTTTCCTACGAATCCCTTCAATCCGATCTCGACGCCGTCCAATGGGATATCATATATTCGTTTGATTCTGTCGATTCCATGGTCTCCTTTCTCACCTCAAATTTGAAATCCATTTTAGATATCCACGCTCCCCTGAAAACCCGAACCCTACGTCGCCCCGCTGCACCTTGGCTGACTTCTGATATAAAGGATCTGATGAAAAGAAGGGAAGCTGCAAGACGCAAGTTTCGGCGTACCCGTTTGGCAGCTGATTATGCGTCTTTCAAAAAGCTTAGAAATGTGACCCAATCCGAAATCCGACGAGCTAAATCCCTCCACTGCCACAATGCCCTCTCCAATGCCCACGATCCTAAAAGTAAATGGAAAATTCTTCGTCAATTATCCTTCCTTGGTTCCAATAACTCCAGTTCCCTTCCGTTCACTCCAGATGATCTCAATAACCATTTCTCATCCTTCACTCCTTTTTTATCCCCACCTGCAGTTATCAATAATCATAATTTCAATCCGGAAAACTTCTTTTTTTCCCACATTACATACGATGACATTCTTACCGCAGTCCTAAAATCCCACACTAACGATTACGGTCCTGACGATGTTCCAGTAAAGCTAATAAAGTCCTGCCTTCCCTCACTCATTCCCGTTCTCTATCATATTTACAACTTCTCGTTACAAAACTCGGTTTTCCCTTCTTCCTGGAAAACCGCTCTAGTCCGACCTCTGAACAAAACCTCAAACCCCTCCACAATGAATGACCTCCGTCCTATTTCCCTTCTCTCCAATCTCTCAAAACCGTTAGAACACCTTGTTCAAAATCAACTATCAAAATTCCTTGAAGAACGCTCCCTCCTAAACCCACTCCAATCCGGTTTCCGATCTGGTTACTCGACTCAATCTGCTCTCCTAAAAATTACCCATGACCTCCAAACTTCTATCGAACTCCGAAAGCTAAATATTCTTATCCTTCTAGATTTTTCCAAAGCCTTTGACACAGTCGATCATAACATCCTTCTTACAAAACTGAGAAAACTCCACCTATCTAGCAGCGCCTTACATTGGTTCAGGTCCTTTCTTTCGGATCGGTCACAGTATGTAGTCGTTCCTGGTCAACCTCCATCCAAAAAACTTCCCCTCTCCTGCGGAGTCCCTCAAGGATCCTCTCTATCCCCCACTCTATTTGCTATTTATATTAACGACCTTCCTCTCCTGATTCACCACTCCCAATACCATATCTATGCTGATGATTTGCAAATTTACCTGTCTTTCCCACCTTCCGAGTTGGTGCCAGCGACGAAAAAGCTTCAAGAAGATTTGAATCGAATCAGTCTCTGGGCAGAGGCTAACAAGTTGAAGCTGAATGCAGAGAAAACAAAGGCAATTTTAATAGGCTCCAATCACCTCCTTAAAACCGTCCATAACATCCCACCCCTGTTCCTAAATAACAATCCCATCAAATTTTATCCAACTGTCAAAAACCTTGGTGTAATCTTTGACCAAACTCTTTCCTGGAAAAACCATATCTCCAATATCTCCCGTCGCACCATCTCGACCTTAAAGCAACTAAACCATTTCCGTGACCTTTTCCCTTTCGAAACACGCAGACTTCTGGTCACCTCCTTGATATTCCCCCACCTTGACTATTGTTGCACGGTATATGGGGGTATCTCAGGGGATCTCGACGCAAAACTAAAACGTTTAATAAATTGTTCCATCCGATTTATATTCGGGATCCCAAGAGACGTCTCCATATCGCCTTTTTACGAAGAGTTAAAGTGGTTATATCCTTCCTACCGCCGTAAGTATTTCCTGGCAACCTTCCTTTTCCAAGTTATCCGATCCCGCCGACCACCATATATCTCCGAACTCCTTCATCCCAAATCCTCGGTACATTCCCGCAATACCCGCTCTAGGCCTTCAGATCTACATACACCGGCCCACCGAACGTCAGCTTTTGACAGATCTTTCATTATCCGGTCTACCTCGTTATGGAATTCCATTCCCACTTTCATCCGTAATTCCAATACCCTCTCCACCTTTAAATCCCGTCTCTATCATCACTTCATAGTCATCCAGCGTCCTTTTTAAACCAATGGAAGTTCTCATTCTCCTTATATATTCTATTCTATTTTTTTTTTATTATTATCTGTCTTTTTTTCCTCCTTTAAGAAAATATAAATACTATTTAACCAATCTGTAAATAAATGTGTAAATATGTATATATTATTAGATGTGAAAACTAGTTTCTTTCACCTGAGCAGAGGTTATCTAATTATTTTTAGTTATTTTAATTTGTATCATTTTAATTTGTTTATTTATACTTTAAGGCTCTAAAGCCCCCTTTGTATACTATTTACATTTGTTCTTAAGGGACACTGTCCCAGAACAAATAAATAAAGAATTTATTTATTTATTTATTTACATTACAGAAGTTAGACGACACCGACTTGAAGACATCTAGTTCGTAGAAACAAAAAAACAACTGATTTAAAAAAAAAAACTGGCAAGATAGTGTTGATAGAATATTTTTAAAAACTTGAATTGAATAGGCCGAAAAATGTATCTTCTTGCATTAATATGTATATAACGTTTATAGATTAAGGTGCATGTTGTATTTTGATTTTTCCGAAACGTGAAAAGTTAAAATAATATTTTATTTAATTTAATTAATTATTTTATTGGATTTTTTATTTTGTTTATTGTATACACTCCGTATTAACGAAAACGGGTAATTAAATAAGAATTATTAATTTGTTGTCAATTTATCCGATCTTAACGATTTTTAACACACAATTATTACACAAACTTATCAACTTATTACACAGACAAACTTATCTCTTTCATTAAATCCACTTTGATCTCTTAACCAATCAAAGCAGTAGCATTCTTACTAATATATATAATATATAGCTCGATTTTCTCAAAAATTTTCAAGGTCCAATATATAGTTTTTGTTATTTTAATGCAATTTTGCCTCAATAACTTTTTACAGAAAATTATACTTGATTATATCGTGTTTTATAGTCCATTTTATACTAAATATGTCGATTTTTATTGCTAAATACAAAATTCGCCTAGTGATAAGTGAACTGTATGTGAGCGCCACTTAATCTGATTTGAACTAACGGAAATTTCGATACTTATATTCCAAACGAATTCACGGTATGATTTGGAATAAATAAATAAGCTTCGTTTGTTTTTTTAATAAAAGGATCTTTATAGTATTTCTAAAAATTAATTTGTTTTAATTATTAAAGATATATTACATTTTTTTTTAATTGGTAAAAACTTACTTTACTTCCTACGTGGGCAAAAATAGGGCTGTAAACTAGAAACGAGTAACTGTGAAGAAAGAACAATAAAATATGAGACATAGTAAAAAGCACTTTGTTTGTTATTTTTATTGGGGTATAACGCCCTTACGTATTCTTTTAGGAATCCTTCCCACAGCTTTCCAACCTCTTCATATCTGGGTTGAAAGTTCGTGTTAGAAATTCTCGTGGATTCATCAAAAAATAAAATTGAACCCGGTATCCGGTGGGTGTGGGGGTCAGCCCTTGATTGGTGCACAAAAATAAAATCCATCATAATTTAGTGTTCTAGATTATTTTGAATTATTATTTTATGGAAACTGGTCACCCCTACATTGAGTTGGTTAGTTACGTTGTTAATTAAAAAATATTTTATCTAGCTTTCCGGGTCATATAAATTTAATGATACAATAATAAAAACATTTTTATTGCTACATAAAATTCCTTCGTTGGCCGATTGATTATGTTCGTCCTATGATATTCTATGTCATTATTTGTATAATTTAGTCTTTTTTTTCCTTCTACATATTTTATTAATATATTTTTTTAGATCCGTTATTATCTAACTTAATATATATATATATATATATATATATATATATATATATACAGGGTGTTTCGGAATTGCACGGCACTATTTTAGTTACGTGTTCTCTAACACAAAATAAACAAAAAAGTTCATATTAACATATATCTCAAACTCGTTTATTAAACAGATATCAAAGGTTAAAGATTTATTATTTATTTACTGCATTAAGACTGACTGTACAACGTTTAACGTGTTTAATACTAAATAAAAGGTTTTAATCACCTGATAAACAAATGAACGATAAGCAATGACAGTAGTTGCTCATCTGTTTGTCTTGTTCTGTGTGTTTTAGTGTGAGTGAATCTTGTGACACAGTTCAATTTATGATTATCATGGGAGATACCACAAATTTATTCACTTTTGATGAACAAACAGACATGCTTTTAACTTATGGCGAGGTACATACAAACGGTGCTGCTGCTGTTCGAAGATATCGTGAAAAATTTCCTAACCGAAGAATACCAAATCGTAAAACGTTTGAGGCCATTGAAAGACGTCTTAGGGATAATGGTACGCTAAAACCTATACGAGTGAACGCCGGTCGACAACGATTTCGACGAACTGCAAACGTAGAAGAAGAAATACTCGATGCTGTTCAGTTATCTCCTACTACTAGTACCAGAAGATTGTCACGTCGTTTCGATGTTTCCTCTACCAGCGTATGGCGAACTTTACGCGAACAAAAATTATATCCATTTCACGTATCAAGTAGGCAAGATTTGTTACCACAAGATTATAACAAGCGCAGAAATTTCTCCCAGTGGTTAATTCGACAATGCACACGAGATCCTAATTTCCTGAACTGCATTTTGATTACTGATGAATCTTGCTTTACAAGAAACGGGATTCTTAATTTTCGAAATACCCATACTTGGGCCGAAGAAAACCCTCATACGACTACTGTTGGACATTACCAACATACATTCTCTTTAAATGTCTGGTGTGGTCTTCTAAGCGACAAAATCATCGGCCCCTTCTTTTTGCCACCTAGGCTGTCAGGTATATCTTACTTGCATTTTTTGCAAAATAATCTGCATGATATTGTAGAAGATATTCCGCTAGGCATTAGGCAAAGGCTGTGGTTTATGCATGACGGTGCTCCAGCTCACTTTTCTCATAGTGTCACTGATTATTTAAATGCAACTTATGGAGACCGATGGGTTGGTCGAAACGGACCTGTTAAATGGCCATCACGATCTCCGGATTTAACACCATTAGATTATTTTGTGTGGGGCTGGATGAAGTCTATGGTTTATTCTGCGGCAGTTGACACGCAAGAAGAGCTAAGAAATCGGATCGTGGAAGCCGCAGTAACTATCAACCACCATCCTGATGCTATACGAAGAGCCAGAGAAGCATGGATTCGTCGTGCTGAATGTTGCATTCAACAAAACGGAGGCGCCTTTGAACATTTACTCTAAATGTTGTAATAATAATAAATAAATAGTAATAATAAATCTTTAACCTTTGATATCTGTTTAATAAATGAGTTTGAGATACATGTTAATATGAACTTTTTTGTTTATTTTGTGTTAGAGAACACGTACCTAAAATAGTGCCGTGCAATTCCGAAACACCCTGTATATATATATATATATATATATATATATATATATATATATATATATATATATATATATATATATATATATAATTAACATTTATATTTTATTGTTCTCTCTATTTAATCAAATAAAATTATAAATAATAATATGGAACTTAAATATTTCTGCAATATACTTTTTTTTATTTATTAAATTTGAATTCCGACCTTTTTTAATTTTATTTGTTTATCTTTTTTAAACCTCAGAAACATTGTTAAGTTTTGGACTCTTCGTCAATTATGATTCTGAGATACGATTTAGTTTATTCCTGTATAGCTTTTTAAAATTTAATTATACCCTGATATTATTCTCGAATATTTATAGAGAAAAGAAATACAAGCAAAAGTGAATAGGCCAAAAACGTTTACAAAAAAAGTTAGCTGTTACAAAACCGGTGAAAAAATGGGTTAAAATATATGAAATTTTACTACAGTGATTGAGGAGTTGATTTTAATTATTGATTGTTTTTTTTTTTTAAGAAAAAATAATGTCTCGAAATGCCAAAACGGCGGTCGTATTGTTTTAAATTTATTAAAAATAAAATTAAAAAGGAAGTAAGTAGTTAATACTTTTATATCAAAAAGTGGATTGATGTGAATTTATTTAAATATTGTGTGAGTCTATAGTAATGTTTTTAATCTGATTTGATTAATAAGTAAAATCTTTATTATAATATTAATAAGTTTACTAGTTACCTACCTAATGCCTGCGGATAATTTTTATATAACGGAGGAAATCCAGGTAAAAATCTAATAAAATTCAGGTATAAAGTCTGTATATGTTACATATTGCAGAATTTATATCTTTATTTTTCTATCCTGTTAAATGAGCTGTATATCTAATATTAACTAGGATACCTTCGGAGAAAGTACAGTTGTTAGTCATTCTGTTCTTTTTACGGTCTAGCGCGTTTAATAATTATACTTAAGGGGGACAAATAACCCGAACACGGTTACAACTCCTTTGGAAATGAACAATTTATTTATTCAAAAAAAGTCACAGAAAGTATCATTATCTGATATTACACATTAACGATATATTTAAAAAAATAAATAATTAATACAAAATTGTTTCTTGCATGATCTCATTATATTACCTTGACATCAACTATCTGGTATCTTCTTTACAAATCATGTAAACGTCAATGTTGATTCCCTGTTAATAAAATTCATTTTTAGTTTTTATAGATCTGCTAGGTAGGAATAGAAAGATTCATTTATTTTGACTAATTTAATTTAAAAAAAAAAGGATTGAATTGAATGTTTCATGTGATGAGCGCAAATTATCATTGTTAGTAACGCCCTTCGGATATCCCTTTCTGTATAAAGTTAACAATAGATTCAAGGCAACGCAAGTTAGTCCAACCATGATCACTCTTTTCGAATATTTCAACATTTCCTGTTACTGAAATATGGGTCGGTTTGATTTATGCATTAGTAGAACCTCGATAAACCGGGGTAGTGTTTAGGGGGGGGGGGAGGTGCATGGATAATCCAAAGCCGCGGATAATCAATTTTATTTCTATATATTTACCATCAATGATTATCAATTATAAATATATATCTATATATTTATTCTATATATTTCTATGTATCAGGTTAATGAGAATTCAAGAAAAATCATAATGCATGGCACTAATCATAAATTTATGAGCATCTTAAAAAAATAATATGTCTTCATATTATTTTCAAAATATTAACGAAAAATTTATTTCACCGAACGAACTACAAGTCTACAGTTAAAACTAAAATCTATAATTGCTTTTTTTTGTTTGTTTGTTTTAACGTTCCTTTATGCCACTAAGGCTAATCGGACGATGCTACAGTGGGAGTCCTAGGTATAATTAGGATAGGGATCGAATATCTGACATCGCACAGGCTCGGGACCTCCATTTTACGTCCTATCCGAAGGGCGGCAAAGATAAGGATTTTTTAATATCATTAAAAATCCTAGGGCCACCGCGCGACCTTCAGTATTGTGGGCTGCTATGCTAACCACTACATCTCACACGTAATCCCTATGTTTTTTTGACAGTTCCGACAATTTGTTCACCTTTTCTTGGCGATTTTTAGTACTTTCACCGTTATCAACAACACGACTAATTTCGATTGTTTTCTCTAGGTATGATACAGTATGCTTTAGCTTTGTCGACTTTTTCGATTTGAACGGTTCAGATTATTCAACAACACTAAAATAAGACGTTAAGACGTAAAATATATAGGGAGATTTTTTCGTAGAAATTTAATACATAAACATTAAATTTGGGGGAGGGGAGTCATTACCCCCTCTCTCATAATCACGTGGCTGACAGCACCTTTTTTTAATGAGATTATTACCTTGTATTAAGAAGGACGGCGATTTAAACAAACTAAAGCCTTTTGTTTAGGGCAAAGTAAATACCTAATTGTATTATTCGCTTAAAAATCCGAAAACATTGAAATGCCAAAATATTTGGGGAGGGGGGGGGTCATAACCCCTGTGATTTGATTACACGGAGGACTTTTTGTAAAAATTGTTGATTAAATGATGCCGAATTATCCTACTTGCAAATTTATTCTGTCATCCTTCCGGGACATTCAAATTTTATCATAATATTTTAACACAATGCCAAAGAATACAGTGAACAAAATTAAATAACAGAAACATCCGGTTAATCGAAAACCCGGATCATCAAACCCCTGATAATCGAGAGTCTAATGTATATCTATTTTTTTGTTTGAATTTTGAATGTTTTAATAAGAATGTTCTCGTTGAGAAACAGATAGAAGTAATATTTTTTTCAAATTTTCTCTGTGCCAAAATGCCTGTATTTTTATTTATGGAAATAACGCGAGCTGTACCAATCTAGAAGACATTATCAATGTGCAATAAGCATAAATATTGTAATTGGCGTCATGACTCCTACCTGTTCAATGAATACATCAATCTTAATTAGCCAGCTCGGGCACTGTTCTTGCTAATTATGTCAAATATCCGTTGATGATGTCTACTATGATTGAAATATACCTGACAACTCCTCCCATTCTCCATTCCCCCGATGATTTCTCGAGACTAAAAGTGACGGCTGATAATTATTGTAAGAGTATTCATCAAAGTAAATTTCACTTTTGATCCTTTTTTCACTTACCCAGTTCGGGGAAGAAACCTATATTAATTTTCATCAATATTCAACCATATATTGCTGAATTTGGGGGTCCTTACTTTTGATCATACGGACGATCCTTAGAAAGCGATTTTTTTATTTAGTAACTGCTATGTACTTCCCCTATAGAGAAGGTTATACAGATTTTATTTTTTTGTTCGATCTGGTTATCATTAGAATAACCTGGTTGTAATTTTGTTTTTGAAATTAATAAATTATATTGTTTGACATTGTGTTCATTGAAAACATAAAACTGGCGACGAGGATAAACTTTTATCTGTCAAGAAATGTCAATGAATGAATCTGAAGTAAACTAAAATTCGACGGTTTCAGAAGAAAAAATGGCCACGATTGGGAAACTTCCAGAATTTCGTCCTGATGGAAAATGGGAAGACTTTCTTCAACGGTTCGAGTTTTATCTAGAGCTCAATAACATTACAGAAGAGAGGAAAAAGAAATGTACCTTACTGATGAGTGTGGGAGGACACATACTTATTCAGTGATAAAATCTTTGTTTTCACCATCCCCACTCAAAGATGTGAAACCATTATTGAAAAATGTAAGAAGCATTTTGGGGTTTCGATAAACGAGTTATTAGGCAGGGTAAGGTTTCATAAAAGAGACCAATTGGAAGGTGAGTCTCTTCAAGAGTTTATTAGAGAAATAAGAAAGCTTGCCCAGTGCTTTGGTAACGATAGTGAACTTTTGCCTTTTGAAATAATGCTGCGTGACAGATTTGTTGCAGGAATTCGGGATCAAGAGATGCAGAGATATTTATGTCGTAGACTTGAGGAATCAGTTTCATCTAAAAAACCATAGGTTTGTCATTTGATAACGCAATTGCCATCGCAACAATCATGGCATCAACAGAAAAACAACAGAAGTTATTGAAAGGTGAGGATCAATCTATTTATTAAGCTGAAAGCTGTAGTTCTAATTCCATACAGAAACCTAGATGTTATCGATGAAATAAGGGCAATCACTAAGCACCATATTGCTATTTTAAGGATCACGTTTGCAAGGTCTGTAGAAAATAGGACTTCTAGAATCTATTTGTAGAGGGGAAAAAGGCAACCTACAAAAATTTAAAAATCAAAAACAGAACACTAACCTTATTGAAGATAATACTGATGAGGAAGATACGCAATATGTTTTTCATATTACTAAAAATATTAATAAAAATCAAGAATTTTCCACTAAAGTAAAGGTAAATTCAATAGTTGTTAATTTGAAGTAGATAATGGAGCTCATTTAACTTTAATTAACAAATTAACTTTCTCATCTGTGGGAATGCTACCTCTCGTTGTATTGAACGAAGAAGGTGATATGATATATGATATTTCCTTTATTTGTTTTTGGGGAATACCCCATACAAATAGAGTTGGCCAAGCAAGATGTATTAGAGCCAACAACAATATTTAACAACAATTATATTTAAGCGATAATATAGAACATAACAAGATGTGGCAACATCATCTCCACATAGCAATTTAAAAACATTACTCATTAAATACATTATTAAAATAAATACTTGACAAAAAAGCATTAAATATAGACTTAATATAAACAATAGATAACTATATAAATATTATAGACCTAAAAACCTTTTTCCTAAATATAAATCAAAGTATCTATAATCAATTTAATTTTTTATAACATTAACAAATATAAATATTAAGAATTAATAACATATAAAATTAAAAATAGATGTTCGATCTTAATTAGCCGTTATTCATTAACAATGAATGATTTCAGTCTACAACATTGCCTAATGTAACAAAAGAGATTTTTGAGGGATTGAATGTTCTCGATTTTGAGCAATTCGACATAATTCGACCTGTTTAAACCGATTGAGTAGGGCAGATAGTGATGGCGGAAAGCAGAATAAATCGGGCACCGGACCAAAATATGAAAAACATCTTCTAGCTCTCTTAAGTTGCAAATAGTGCAGGTTTCCTTCGGCTTGAAGTAATAATAAATATTATTAAACGTTAATTTTATAATGTAATTACCGGATAGTCTTAATTGTGCTAGTGTTTTGGTCATAGGGAAGGGGGCATCTTGAGCAAGATAAGATATACTGATTATCTAGAAAGGGTAAATTTAAATTTTTTCAAACGTTTATTCTCCTTAAACAAAAACATGCCCTTTTGGTTAATGCGATTAGAATTCAGTATCCCTCACTGCTCGGTGGCAATTTTGAAATTGGCTTTAAATTGGGTCCTAAAAATTTTAAAAATGAGTAACCAAAGACTTCCTAAAATTTGCTTTAAAGAATTGAGGAAAATACATATAAAGGGCAAATCGGAACTAAAGTTTAATTGGGTGAGTCAGCTGTGCTATTTGTTATCTTTAGTAAATAAACAAGGTATTCTGGAGTTAGAGGACGCAGGCGAATTCCTGTTAGAGATGAATGAAACGTTAAGTCTATTTAAAAGTTATAGGGAAGAGCGCGATAAACAAAGATTGACTAGCCCTACAAGGTACAGTCCGCTACACCCCGATATGTACATAGACAGGGATCAGGCCCAGCCTTATCTTGAACGAAGAAGATGGACCTAACCTCTTAGGGAGAAACTGGTTTAAACCTTTGGCATAACCATAAAAGGGATAAATTCTGTTCAGCTAGAGGCTGGAAACCATATTAAAAACTTTCCTACACTTACTCTTAAAACTTTAGAGGGGCATAGCGGCTCACCAATTCATGTTCAAATTAAGGAAGGAGCTCTACCTAAATTTTGAAAAATAGACGTGTTCCCTATGCATTTAATGGTTCTGCCACTTCAGCTCTTCAATGGATGGTGAACCAGAAGATGCTACGTGCTGTCGACCATTCGGACTGGGCAACTCCTGCTCACTTCGTCCAGAAGCAGAATGGCGAGGTAAGGGTCGTTGGCGACTACAACAATACTGTTAATCCTGAGACTGAGCCTGATCAGCTTGGAGCAGATGAGCCAGATACGCCGCCGGGGACTGCATTACCTTCTGAGGCGCACATAATATAAGAAGACCGAGGAGGAAGTCCGTGCTTGATGGAGGTAAGAACAGATACCGCGAAAGCAGCGCTGAAGCTTCTACAAATATAATTGATGGTTTAGAGTGAATCAAATTCATTTGTTTGTTCTTGAATGATTGTATTTCAATTATCATTTCATCTTAAATGGAATTTTCTTTGGGGGAGAGGTGTTATGTACTTCCCATGTTGAGAAGGTTATACAGATGTTATTTTTTTTTTCGATCTGGTTATCATTAGATTAACCTGGTTGTAATTTTGTATTTGAAATTACTAAATTATATTTGTTTGACATTGAGTTCATTGAATACATAAAAGTAACTATTATTTTTTTTTTAAATATTAGTTTTAGTTTTAATTTAATGCTAAGTATTAATCGGTCATTTGTAAAAAGAAGCTATTATCCATCCTACCTGGCTAGAGAGTTTTTTTAACAGCTGTAAATTAATTTTTTTTATATCATGGCGTGGGGCGTGAATGCTGACATCTACCTCCTTGCATGACATGACCATTGGTCACCTTAACAGTATTTACAAGTGTGTACCCGTGAGAAGGTGTGTAAACCAATATCTGTGTTTAAACCCAAGATAATGAAAAAATAAAATTTATAATAATTTATTATTTTGACGGAATAAATAAAATAATTTCACTATTTCATTAGTTTTTCGGGTTAGGAGTATACTTCGCTTCAATATATATTTTATTTAGATACTGCCATTTGATTAAAAATCTTATGTACAATAGACGTTTCGGACTGAGAAATAAGGAAAAACAAAAAACGAATTGTATATTATGACTTTTCCTCATGTTACAAAGAGATCATATTTTAAAAAATCATTAATTTCAACTGAGGAATGCCAAAAATGTAGTTTTTTCATAAATTTATTTTATTTATCAGTTTGAATTCCAATTTTTATAATAGCGTCAGTCTTTATTTAAAGAATATCCACTTAATATTATCCAAAAGTATTCTATAACTTAATAAAAAATTGGATTACATAATTTTTGTGTGTTATATCTGCTTGTATTTCTCTTATTAGTCATTGTTAGTACTTTTGAAATAATTCTTCAATATTAATTTTTATTTTTTAGATAATTTAATTCTTTTTATGATAATGATTTTTTTTATAGGTCACATATATGAGTTTTTTTTTTATTCATTTCATTATATCGAAATTTGCAATAAATATAATACTTTTTTTTTTAGTTTTCCTTCCAGCAGTAACCCTATCAGAAGGGAGTTTGTTATGGAGTAGTGTACATAGCATACTATACAGTATATGGTACATACAGTATATCATGTACATGTTAGCTGTATACCGCCTCTAGCACCGTACCCCACCCCACACCAAGCGCTCCGGTGCCCGGGCAGCGACCAATGTCATGAAAGAGTTGGCCCAGTCCAGGCAGGGCATGGAGCGATTACCTCCGCAGCATCAACAACGACACTATTTATCACATACATTGATAAATATTTTCTTTTTAATACAGTTATAAACGAAATTAAATATAAAACAAAATAATATGAAGCAAAAATTAAGAAATACCTAAATGGTTCACTTAAAACCTAGAACATAAAGCAAATTAAAATTAAAACAGCATTCAGCAAAAATTATTTAAATACTTATTGTATATACTTATACATTCACCCTTAAACTTATTCAGAAATATGTTACACGTTCACACCTTATAATATACACCACAAAAATACGCAAATACAAATACTTAACATTAAAACCGGTTGTTGTTTGTTTTTTTTTCCTATGAGAAAAAGTTTGCCGAAAGTTTTATATTAGAAATACATTTCGTTGATGTCTTTAATTTTTTTTAGAGCATTTTTGAAGAATAATTTAAGATATAAAAACATTTTATCAATTAATACAGAATTATCCACCGGCCATTGTCCCAGTTTCTGTATAGTTTTATTTATTAACGAATATCTGGAGTCTTTCAGTAATCGGCACTCGTGTATTATGTGCTGTATAGTTTGTTCTTGTGTGAAGTCACAGGGACGCAATGGCGAGTCCCTTATTTTAAACCTGTGAAGGTAACTGATCACAGCCGCGTGTCCTGTGACTCCTTGTGTTGTGTAGAAGTCTATCCAAGTGTAGCTTTATTGAGGTAGGTCTGTAAGTGTGGGATGAATTAATATAAATGTCGAGCTTTGTGCGTTGTGTTCCAACGTGTTTGCCATCTTTGTACTGCTTCTTGGTGTAGCATGTGTATTAAGTGTTGTTTCGATATCTGTGTGTATGATATATGCAGGGAAGTGTCTTTCGAAGCAGCTTTTGCATCCTTGTCTGACAAATCATTCTCAGGTATATCTGAGTGTCCTTTATCCAAGTAAATTAAATCCAATTATTTCCATCGGTTTGTAGGTTTCTTAATTGTTTGTGAATTTCCTCGATAATTCGTGTTTGACAGTGTGTGTTCGCGATCATGTATAATGAACATGGGCTATCGGCAAGTACGTTAATAGCTTTATTTGTGATTTTTAAGTTTATAAATGTTCTAGGGACTTGAGAATGGCGTGGTGTTGAGCTTGGTTATTAGTACAATCCGCGCCAAGTCTAAACTTCATGATTTTCTGTAGTATCCGATTTTGAAATATTAGGCTAGCACAGCCTACATGTTCGCCATCCTTACTACCATCAGTGTATTTAAAATTTGGTACATGTGTACTATTTTCATCAACTAGAATGATAGTGGAATATTAATGCAATAGGTCTACCCGTTTTCGAATTATGGACCAGTAAATTCCTCAAAAATGGGGATAGGGTTATCAAGAAACATAAAAAATCATGATTAAAAATAGCTGTAGAAGTTTTAATCTCATAGTTAGCTGGAACTATGAGATTGGTATCGTTTCATAGCGCATTCCATGCCATTTCTTATAAAATACTACTTGGTGTACGTTGTTACTAAAGAAATTTTCTCCAAAACAAATTCAAAATTTCAATTTCTCAGAAAAGGCATTTTTTAAAATTTTAATGAATAGGCAATAGTATATCCAATAATTCAACAAAATAAAAATGTAGCATGACAATGGCCTCAGTACAAAAAAATTGAAAACTAGTGATAAAGGTTCCATAAATTATGAACATGAAAATGGCTTCAGTACAAAAAAATTGAAAACTAGTGATAAAGGTTCAATAAATTAAACTTTTTATTCAAAATAATTCTAATATTTACATTCTCATAAGGAAAAAAAATGAAAGAAATGATAATAACGGTTCAATGTGAGAGATGTCAAACTACATAACGGCCAACTGAACTAAACCAAATTTCAAATTTTCAGAAAACTGAAGGCTAATTAAATTAGAAATCTAATAATTTGGTTTACTTAAAATATGTTTCCTTTAACACTTTTGAACTTACATTGCCTCTATCTAAAATCCAAATAATGACTTTTTTAGCCTCTTCTCTCAATTATTAATTTAAATTAAATGTTAAAAGATACCTCATCTGCTCGGGTCTGTATGGCCTGAAATATATTTTTTTCTTGTTCTCATTTTAATACTAAATAAGCCATTAGTCGTGAAAAAAAATATTTAGAGCGATATTTTTATCTGCTATCTCCTGGGGGCGTTATATGTGTTCTTATCTAATATATACACACTCTTTATTTTTTTTTAATATATTACTTAAACCATCTAGTTCCACCTCTGTTAAGCTTGGGTTATCTTTGTGTAATTCTTTGCGTTTAGTCTTGGGTATCTTATATGTTAAAAAAATATATATACTTCATAATCTACGCATTCACTAATTTCTTCCTGGTAAACATCCATTATTTTGTATATGATATGAGGAGGGAAATAAGCCGAATTTCATACTGTAATAAAAAAATTAGTTTTATACTGAATATTGCGGAAGTTCGGTTAAGAAATTACGATGTGTTTAAGTATGCTTGATTTTTAAATATTTAACGGTTACCAATGCCTACCCCATTTATAAATTGATTTCTCGATTTATAGATGAATAATTTTCTTTATTAGAAGTCGGATTCTTTTTCAGAAATGAATAGTTATATTATACATTACGTTTTGAGACTTTGAACGAATGTTCGTTGGTTAGGTGAATGGTAAACGACTATGCATGAGTGGCCGAAGTGTAGAGATCAATGGATTTGACTGAATCATCGGTGGGAAGATAACATTTTTAAAATGGCTGAATTGAGGCGATAAATATAAAATAAACTGACTACTATCTCGAGAAAAATATGTTAGTTGAAGTCATCTTACATCTCCTTATATTTATTACTCTGCGTCAGCTCACTAAAGCATTCCAACGAGAACAAAAATAAACTTTACGACCAATGGTGAAACAGGTTTCAAACATAATTCCGTTAATTAAGTTATTTTATGGCCCTTAAATAATTCAACTATTAAACGTAGTTAAAAATTATGTAAAAAAAAAAAATAATAATTTATCAACTTATGAGAGATTTAAAACCGTTTATATCTGTTCTATGTAATAGCCTCTTAACCTATGTTCTGAGTCAAACCTGGTAAACTTCTGACTTTGTAAGGCTCGATTGATTTTTCAAATAAAACTTAAATGTATTAGAACGTTAAATTTTTAGTTTATAATTGTTTAATACGAATTTAATTTGTTTGCAGTTTTTGTTTCTCACAATTCTTCTATAAAAGTAACATATCATTTTATAAAAGTAACACAATACTTCTAGAAATGACATGATACTGATACAATTCCATTAGTAGGCATTGAAATCAATAGATGGAAAGAGGAGATCCATTTAGAAGATTTTCATAATGTCTAGTGTTAAAAATTTTAAATTTTGCGCCGCCTCCGAAAAGATTGTGTTGTATTTTTGTGTGTGTAACATAGTATTTAATATTTTAATTAAATAATTTCTATTAACAAATGTGTGTCATAAAAATCAGAAGGTAATTATTTCATACTTTTCAGTGCATTTATTTTTACTGGTTCCTAGGTTTCGAGATCGGTTTAATTTTTTTTTGTAAAATATTTTTTATTTCATGAAAATACAAAAATACAGATAAATCTATATTTTTAATAATAAGCATTATAATTTTCAGGTTACTTCTGACCTCATCAGTATAGGCAACGCTAAGAGGTATGTAGAATTAAAAGTTGTTATTAAAAAAAGTAGGAATTTTGTCTAACCGTCATTAGGCCCTTTGCAACAAATTGTGATTATCTTCTTCTTAAACATCCGAACAACCATCGATATTGTTAAAAATATCCAGAAATTCTTCTTTCACTCTTGTTTCCAATATTGTTCAATATTGTTTTCGATAACACCAGGCCACAACCTTTTCCGTACCATTATTCTCTTCCAGCCTGTAATGTACTTAAAAAATTGTCAATTTTTATAAACTCCTAAATCCTTGAATAAACGCTTAACATAGATTATTTTTCTTAAGAGATCTAAAAGTTAAAATAAAATAAAAGAGATCTAAGTGAACGAGGTTCTATTGCATATCAATTAGAATAGCATATAACTATTACACTGGTACATTTTATTGTATCAAGACAAAATAATTTTTAAGAAAATATCTCAAATGGATATGTTTAATCTGAAAGGGTGCTGACTTAATAATACAAATGATGTCCTTTTTTTTTATAATTTAAAGCGAATTAATAATTACTTATATGAAGTGTTTTATCGAATTTGTTGTTTATTTCATCCATCGTACTGTCAAAAAAATAAAAATCAGTTAAGATATACATATAGAAATCACGTTATTTGAGAAAGAAAACAAAATGAAACAATATTACTAAGGAACATTTGATTTACTCATAACACCTCAATTTTAAAATGAAACATTGTTCTCCGCGGTTTTCAATAAAGTAAAAATTTTAGAAATTATGTTCATGTATCATGTCCTCTCTGCATTTTGTAGACACTTTGAGACTGAATAGTTTTAGGTAACATCTGTCAATTAGGATGTCCGTGGTTTCTTACATATTCTGATTTCTGCTGGAATCGGGCATATTGAAATAAATTGAAATGTTTTGTCTATTTTGTTTAGGTTGTACATAGAGCAATTATTTCCTAGGTCAACTGCTTGTAAATAGTTTAGTAATTTTCCTCTTGCTTTGAATATAATTCTAGGGAAATAAATATCTCTAGTATCATAAATATTTATTATCGCAGTACAAAGTTACTTAGATCTGGTAATATTGTGCCGCTCTAGCTCTTTCTAGCAATTTTTCCCTTTTTTATTCAATAATTTACACAATTATTTATAATAATTTATTTAATAATAATAATTTATTTATCTATTTATAATAAAATTTTAGAGTTCCCTTTTATGTTCAATAATTTAAAGATGGACAAAAGATTTTGTTTAGGAATGTCTCCTAAAAAATTCAACATACGTACCTATATCACTCGGACACGGCACTGTCCCAGAGGTACTGGCACCTAGCGGCGGCAAGGAAAAGAAAAGACCGACAAGAGTTGGCAAGGCGGTATTGAGGGCTTTTTGAAAGAGTTAGCCTCATCTTCGTTCCAACCTCTTCCATTCTTTATTTTATCTTATAATTTACTTTACAATGTATGAGTAATGACAACCACTTCACTGAGCCACCTGGAGCCAGAAAGAGAAGAATGGAAGAAGAAACTTAGGAGGATGAGTACAATAATCTAGTTAAATTCACCTTCACTTACAATCGACCCTAGAGCAGTTGACATTCTCAAAGATGCAATAGCCTATATCCAAATTAATTAACTTATTAACCTTTAATGTATCCCGTGTTTGGCAAAACCCCCCTACTTCTTCATCACTTGTAGCAATGAGCATATTATATACAGTTATTATCATACATAGTTTTATTCATTACACAAATCCAAATTACAGTCCACTCCACAATAACCAGCTACGTTCAATGTTATAGGGTAATATCTCCTTTAAAGAGAATAACTTATAACAGATTTTATTTAACAAACATTTATTTATTTGTTATAATTAAGCCGTGCTTTGATGCTCCCGACCTCTTCAATGATCCCAGGCTATAATGTTTTCCATTATTTTTGGAAATCATTCGTACGTATTTTCCCTATTGTAATATTTTAAACTCAGTTGTAGGATCAACATATAAGATAACAATAAGCGTTATCTGGTTTCTACGTGTAATTGGCGGTGTTCTGAAATAGACCAATGATTAATATCAATATTCTTTTGATTAAGCTTCTTTGTAATTGTTCCAATTAGCCTATTTCTTCATATCACCGTGACATATGATGGTTTTAATAGTTATCAGTTGATTATGATTTGGATCATTTGATCTTAGTATGTAATAATATTTGGCCAAATGGTATTTATAGCATTATAAAAATCAGGGATCGGATTTTTTACTTTCACTTACCTATATATGAAATATATGGTAAGGGGAAGTATTGCGATCGTGAAAAATTTCGACTTCCGGTTTTCAACGTTTTGGGGTAGGTACCCTGAGTCCAAATGACCAAGTCCCGCGAAATGGTCTGTGTGTGTGTGTGTGTGTGTGTGTGTGTGTGTGTGTGTGAACAGACCAGCTCAAAAACTATAAACCGTGCGAACCTGAAATTGGGTATTTAGCGTATGTATATGCCCGCGATGAAAAAATTGCTCAAAGGGAGGGGTTACTTTATTTAATAACTTTTTACATTTTTTTTTATTTTCTCAAAAACGGCTCTAACGATTTTGATTAAACTAAATATTTGATGTATTAATAAGCCCGAGATATGACTGTAAAAATTTCATCAAAATATATCAACCGGAGGGGGGACTATACTTAATAAATTTTGTATCATTTTCACGTGTTTTTTTTTATTTACTCAAAAACGGCTTTAACGATTTTGATCAAACTGGGTATTTGATGTATGTATATGCCAAAGATGTGACAGCCAACATTTCATCAAAATTGGTCAAACGGAGGGGGCACTTTATTTCATAACTTTTTTTCCAATTTATACCCTTGTTTCGATTATCTCAAAAGTATTTATTAAATTTAGTAAGTTTCAATTTGATCCCTTCATAAAAAGTGTTTTACTTTCACTTACCTTTATATGAAATATATAGTAAGGGAAAGTATTGCGACCGTGACAAATTTCGACTTCCGGTTTTCAACGGTATTACACGTTTTGGGGTACCCTGAGTCCAAATAAGCAAGTCCCGCGAAATGGTCTCTATTCTGAACAGACTAGCTTAAAAACTATAAACCGTACAAACCTGAAATTGGGTATTTGGTATACGTATATGTTCCCGATGTGACAGCCAACATTTCATCAAAATTGGTCTAACGGAGGGGGCACTTTATTTCATAACTTTTTTTCCAGTTTATACCTTTCTTTCGATTATCTCAAAAACGACTTTAATGATTTTGATCAAATTCGCCATGTTTAATGAAAATAAGGTGTTCTTTAATATCAGGTAAGCTTTATCGTTATTAAAATTTTCTGAGGAGGCTTAAATGGGGAAGGGGCCTTTTTTGTTTTCCTGTAAATTACCCATGTTTTTGTTTATATGGAGAAATTAACTGTTACACCTAAAAGTAAGAAATGGCTAAATATAAAATATGAAAAATGAAGTACACATATAAAGAAATTTTCTCCAAAACAAATTCAAAATTTCAATTTCTCAGAAAAGGCATTTTTTAAAATTTTAATGAATAGGCAATAGTATATCCAATAATTCAACAAAATAAAAATGTAGCATGACAATGGCCTCAGTACAAAAAAATTGAAAACTAGTGATAAAGGTTCCATAAATTATGAACATGAAAATGGCTTCAGTACAAAAAAATTGAAAACTAGTGATAAAGGTTCAATAAATTAAACTTTTTATTCAAAATAATTCTAATATTTACATTCTCATAAGGAAAAAAAATGAAAGAAATGATAATAACGGTTCAATGTGAGAGATGTCAAACTACATAACGGCCAACTGAACTAAACCAAATTTCAAATTTTCAGAAAACTGATGGCTAATTAAATTAGAAATCTAATAATTTGGTTTACTTAAAATATGTTTCCTTTAACACTTTTGAACTTACATTGCCTCTATCTAAAATCCAAATAATGACTTTTTTAGCCTCTTCTCTCAATTATTAATTTAAATTAAATGTTAAAAGATACCTCATCTGCTCGGGTCTGTATGGCCTGAAATATATTTTTTTCTTGTTCTCATTTTAATACTAAATAAGCCATTAGTCGTGAAAAAAAATATTTAGAGCGATATTTTTATCTGCTATCTCCTGGGGGCGTTATATGTGTTCTTATCTAATATATACACACTCTTTATTTTTTTTTAATATATTACTTAAACCATCTAGTTCCACCTCTGTTAAGCTTGGGTTATCTTTGTGTAATTCTTTGCGTTTAGTCTTGGGTATCTTATATGTTAAAAAAATATATATACTTCATAATCTACGCATTCACTAATTTCTTCCTGGTAAACATCCATTATTTTGTATATGATATGAGGAGGGAAATAAGCCGAATTTCATACTGTAATAAAAAAATTAGTTTTATACTGAATATTGCGGAAGTTCGGTTAAGAAATTACGATGTGTTTAAGTATGCTTGATTTTTAAATATTTAACGGTTACCAATGCCTACCCCATTTATAAATTGATTTCTCGATTTATAGATGAATAATTTTCTTTATTAGAAGTCGGATTCTTTTTCAGAAATGAATAGTTATATTATACATTACGTTTTGAGACTTTGAACGAATGTTCGTTGGTTAGGTGAATGGTAAACGACTATGCATGAGTGGCCGAAGTGTAGAGATCAATGGATTTGACTGAATCATCGGTGGGAAGATAACATTTTTAAAATGGCTGAATTGAGGCGATAAATATAAAATAAACTGACTACTATCTCGAGAAAAATATGTTAGTTGAAGTCATCTTACATCTCCTTATATTTATTACTCTGCGTCAGCTCACTAAAGCATTCCAACGAGAACAAAAATAAACTTTACGACCAATGGTGAAACAGGTTTCAAACATAATTCCGTTAATTAAGTTATTTTATGGCCCTTAAATAATTCAACTATTAAACGTAGTTAAAAATTATGTAAAAAAAAAAAATAATAATTTATCAACTTATGAGAGATTTAAAACCGTTTATATCTGTTCTATGTAATAGCCTCTTAACCTATGTTCTGAGTCAAACCTGGTAAACTTCTGACTTTGTAAGGCTCGATTGATTTTTCAAATAAAACTTAAATGTATTAGAACGTTAAATTTTTAGTTTATAATTGTTTAATACGAATTTAATTTGTTTGCAGTTTTTGTTTCTCACAATTCTTCTATAAAAGTAACATATCATTTTATAAAAGTAACACAATACTTCTAGAAATGACATGATACTGATACAATTCCATTAGTAGGCATTGAAATCAATAGATGGAAAGAGGAGATCCATTTAGAAGATTTTCATAATGTCTAGTGTTAAAAATTTTAAATTTTGCGCCGCCTCCGAAAAGATTGTGTTGTATTTTTGTGTGTGTAACATAGTATTTAATATTTTAATTAAATAATTTCTATTAACAAATGTGTGTCATAAAAATCAGAAGGTAATTATTTCATACTTTTCAGTGCATTTATTTTTACTGGTTCCTAGGTTTCGAGATCGGTTTAATTTTTTTTTGTAAAATATTTTTTATTTCATGAAAATACAAAAATACAGATAAATCTATATTTTTAATAATAAGCATTATAATTTTCAGGTTACTTCTGACCTCATCAGTATAGGCAACGCTAAGAGGTATGTAGAATTAAAAGTTGTTATTAAAAAAAGTAGGAATTTTGTCTAACCGTCATTAGGCCCTTTGCAACAAATTGTGATTATCTTCTTCTTAAACATCCGAACAACCATCGATATTGTTAAAAATATCCAGAAATTCTTCTTTCACTCTTGTTTCCAATATTGTTCAATATTGTTTTCGATAACACCAGGCCACAACCTTTTCCGTACCATTATTCTCTTCCAGCCTGTAATGTACTTAAAAAATTGTCAATTTTTATAAACTCCTAAATCCTTGAATAAACGCTTAACATAGATTATTTTTCTTAAGAGATCTAAAAGTTAAAATAAAATAAAAGAGATCTAAGTGAACGAGGTTCTATTGCATATCAATTAGAATAGCATATAACTATTACACTGGTACATTTTATTGTATCAAGACAAAATAATTTTTAAGAAAATATCTCAAATGGATATGTTTAATCTGAAAGGGTGCTGACTTAATAATACAAATGATGTCCTTTTTTTTTATAATTTAAAGCGAATTAATAATTACTTATATGAAGTGTTTTATCGAATTTGTTGTTTATTTCATCCATCGTACTGTCAAAAAAATAAAAATCAGTTAAGATATACATATAGAAATCACGTTATTTGAGAAAGAAAACAAAATGAAACAATATTACTAAGGAACATTTGATTTACTCATAACACCTCAATTTTAAAATGAAACATTGTTCTCCGCGGTTTTCAATAAAGTAAAAATTTTAGAAATTATGTTCATGTATCATGTCCTCTCTGCATTTTGTAGACACTTTGAGACTGAATAGTTTTAGGTAACATCTGTCAATTAGGATGTCCGTGGTTTCTTACATATTCTGATTTCTGCTGGAATCGGGCATATTGAAATAAATTGAAATGTTTTGTCTATTTTGTTTAGGTTGTACATAGAGCAATTATTTCCTAGGTCAACTGCTTGTAAATAGTTTAGTAATTTTCCTCTTGCTTTGAATATAATTCTAGGGAAATAAATATCTCTAGTATCATAAATATTTATTATCGCAGTACAAAGTTACTTAGATCTGGTAATATTGTGCCGCTCTAGCTCTTTCTAGCAATTTTTCCCTTTTTTATTCAATAATTTACACAATTATTTATAATAATTTATTTAATAATAATAATTTATTTATCTATTTATAATAAAATTTTAGAGTTCCCTTTTATGTTCAATAATTTAAAGATGGACAAAAGATTTTGTTTAGGAATGTCTCCTAAAAAATTCAACATACGTACCTATATCACTCGGACACGGCACTGTCCCAGAGGTACTGGCACCTAGCGGCGGCAAGGAAAAGAAAAGACCGACAAGAGTTGGCAAGGCGGTATTGAGGGCTTTTTGAAAGAGTTAGCCTCATCTTCGTTCCAACCTCTTCCATTCTTTATTTTATGATATGAGGAGGGAAATAAGCCGAATTTCATACTGTAATAAAAAAATTAGTTTTATACTGAATATTGCGGAAGTTCGGTTAAGAAATTACGATGTGTTTAAGTATGCTTGATTTTTAAATATTTAACGGTTACCAATGCCTACCCCATTTATAAATTGATTTCTCGATTTATAGATGAATAATTTTCTTTATTAGAAGTCGGATTCTTTTTCAGAAATGAATAGTTATATTATACATTACGTTTTGAGACTTTGAACGAATGTTCGTTGGTTAGGTGAATGGTAAACGACTATGCATGAGTGGCCGAAGTGTAGAGATCAATGGATTTGACTGAATCATCGGTGGGAAGATAACATTTTTAAAATGGCTGAATTGAGGCGATAAATATAAAATAAACTGACTACTATCTCGAGAAAAATATGTTAGTTGAAGTCATCTTATAGAATCTAATTCTAGGGAAATAAATATCTCTAGTATCATAAATATTTATTATCGCAGTACAAAGTTACTTAGATCTGGTAATATTGTGCCGCTCTAGCTCTTTCTAGCAATTTTTCCCTTTTTTATTCAATAATTTACACAATTATTTATAATAATTTATTTAATAATAATAATTTATTTATCTATTTATAATAAAATTTTAGAGTTCCCTTTTATGTTCAATAATTTAAAGATGGACAAAAGATTTTGTTTAGGAATGTCTCCTAAAAAATTCAACATACGTACCTATATCACTCGGACACGGCACTGTCCCAGAGGTACTGGCACCTAGCGGCGGCAAGGAAAAGAAAAGACCGACAAGAGTTGGCAAGGCGGTATTGAGGGCTTTTTGAAAGAGTTAGCCTCATCTTCGTTCCAACCTCTTCCATTCTTTATTTTATCTTATAATTTACTTTACAATGTATGAGTAATGACAACCACTTCACTGAGCCACCTGGAGCCAGAAAGAGAAGAATGGAAGAAGAAACTTAGGAGGATGAGTACAATAATCTAGTTAAATTCACCTTCACTTACAATCGACCCTAGAGCAGTTGACATTCTCAAAGATGCAATAGCCTATATCCAAATTAATTAACTTATTAACCTTTAATGTATCCCGTGTTTGGCAAAACCCCCCTACTTCTTCATCACTTGTAGCAATGAGCATATTATATACAGTTATTATCATACATAGTTTTATTCATTACACAAATCCAAATTACAGTCCACTCCACAATAACCAGCTACATTCAATGTTATAGGGTAATATCTCCTTTAAAGAGAATAACTTATAACAGATTTTATTTAACAAACATTTATTTATTTGTTATAATTAAGCCGTGCTTTGATGCTCCCGACCTCTTCAATGATCCCAGGCTATAATGTTTTCCATTATTTTTGGAAATCATTCGTACGTATTTTCCCTATTGTAATATTTTAAACTCAGTTGTAGGATCAACATATAAGATAACAATAAGCGTTATCTGGTTTCTACGTGTAATTGGCGGTGTTCTGAAATAGACCAATGATTAATATCAATATTCTTTTGATTAAGCTTCTTTGTAATTGTTCCAATTAGCCTATTTCTTCATATCACCGTGACATATGATGGTTTTAATAGTTATCAGTTGATTATGATTTGGATCATTTGATCTTAGTATGTAATAATATTTGGCCAAATGGTATTTATAGCATTATAAAAATCAGGGATCGGATTTTTTACTTTCACTTACCTATATATGAAATATATGGTAAGGGGAAGTATTGCGATCGTGAAAAATTTCGACTTCCGGTTTTCAACGTTTTGGGGTAGGTACCCTGAGTCCAAATGACCAAGTCCCGCGAAATGGTCTGTGTGTGTGTGTGTGTGTGTGTGTGTGTGTGTGTGTGAACAGACCAGCTCAAAAACTATAAACCGTGCGAACCTGAAATTGGGTATTTAGCGTATGTATATGCCCGCGATGAAAAAATTGCTCAAAGGGAGGGGTTACTTTATTTAATAACTTTTTACATTTTTTTTTATTTTCTCAAAAACGGCTCTAACGATTTTGATTAAACTAAATATTTGATGTATTAATAAGCCCGAGATATGACTGTAAAAATTTCATCAAAATATATCAACCGGAGGGGGGACTATACTTAATAAATTTTGTATCATTTTCACGTGTTTTTTTTTATTTACTCAAAAACGGCTTTAACGATTTTGATCAAACTGGGTATTTGATGTATGTATATGCCAAAGATGTGACAGCCAACATTTCATCAAAATTGGTCAAACGGAGGGGGCACTTTATTTCATAACTTTTTTTCCAATTTATACCCTTGTTTCGATTATCTCAAAAGTATTTATTAAATTTAGTAAGTTTCAATTTGATCCCTTCATAAAAAGTGTTTTACTTTCACTTACCTTTATATGAAATATATAGTAAGGGAAAGTATTGCGATCGTGACAAATTTCGACTTCCGGTTTTCAACGGTATTACACGTTTTGGGGTACCCTGAGTCCAAATAAGCAAGTCCCGCGAAATGGTCTCTATTCTGAACAGACTAGCTTAAAAACTATAAACCGTACAAACCTGAAATTGGGTATTTGGTATACGTATATGTTCCCGATGTGACAGCCAACATTTCATCAAAATTGGTCTAACGGAGGGGGCACTTTATTTCATAACTTTTTTTCCAGTTTATACCTTTCTTTCGATTATCTCAAAAACGACTTTAATGATTTTGATCAAATTCGCCATGTTTAATGAAAATAAGGTGTTCTTTAATATCAGGTAAGCTTTATCGTTATTAAAATTTTCTGAGGAGGCTTAAATGGGGAAGGGGCCTTTTTTGTTTTCCTGTAAATTACCCATGTTTTTGTTTATATGGAGAAATTAACTGTCACACCTAAAAGTAAGAAATGGCTAAATATAAAATATGAAAAATGAAGTACACATATAAAGAAATTTTCTCCAAAACAAATTCAAAATTTCAATTTCTCAGAAAAGGCATTTTTTAAAATTTTAATGAATAGGCAATAGTATATCCAATAATTCAACAAAATAAAAATGTAGCATGACAATGGCCTCAGTACAAAAAAATTGAAAACTAGTGATAAAGGTTCCATAAATTATGAACATGAAAATGGCTTCAGTACAAAAAAATTGAAAACTAGTGATAAAGGTTCAATAAATTAAACTTTTTATTCAAAATAATTCTAATATTTACATTCTCATAAGGAAAAAAAATGAAAGAAATGATAATAACGGTTCAATGTGAGAGATGTCAAACTACATAACGGCCAACTGAACTAAACCAAATTTCAAATTTTCAGAAAACTGATGGCTAATTAAATTAGAAATCTAATAATTTGGTTTACTTAAAATATGTTTCCTTTAACACTTTTGAACTTACATTGCCTCTATCTAAAATCCAAATAATGACTTTTTTAGCCTCTTCTCTCAATTATTAATTTAAATTAAATGTTAAAAGATACCTCATCTGCTCGGGTCTGTATGGCCTGAAATATATTTTTTTCTTGTTCTCATTTTAATACTAAATAAGCCATTAGTCGTGAAAAAAAATATTTAGAGCGATATTTTTATCTGCTATCTCCTGGGGGCGTTATATGTGTTCTTATCTAATATATACACACTCTTTATTTTTTTTTAATATATTACTTAAACCATCTAGTTCCACCTCTGTTAAGCTTGGGTTATCTTTGTGTAATTCTTTGCGTTTAGTCTTGGGTATCTTATATGTTAAAAAAATATATATACTTCATAATCTACGCATTCACTAATTTCTTCCTGGTAAACATCCATTATTTTGTATATGATATGAGGAGGGAAATAAGCCGAATTTCATACTGTAATAAAAAAATTAGTTTTATACTGAATATTGCGGAAGTTCGGTTAAGAAATTACGATGTGTTTAAGTATGCTTGATTTTTAAATATTTAACGGTTACCAATGCCTACCCCATTTATAAATTGATTTCTCGATTTATAGATGAATAATTTTCTTTATTAGAAGTCGGATTCTTTTTCAGAAATGAATAGTTATATTATACATTACGTTTTGAGACTTTGAACGAATGTTCGTTGGTTAGGTGAATGGTAAACGACTATGCATGAGTGGCCGAAGTGTAGAGATCAATGGATTTGACTGAATCATCGGTGGGAAGATAACATTTTTAAAATGGCTGAATTGAGGCGATAAATATAAAATAAACTGACTACTATCTCGAGAAAAATATGTTAGTTGAAGTCATCTTACATCTCCTTATATTTATTACTCTGCGTCAGCTCACTAAAGCATTCCAACGAGAACAAAAATAAACTTTACGACCAATGGTGAAACAGGTTTCAAACATAATTCCGTTAATTAAGTTATTTTATGGCCCTTAAATAATTCAACTATTAAACGTAGTTAAAAATTATGTAAAAAAAAAAAATAATAATTTATCAACTTATGAGAGATTTAAAACCGTTTATATCTGTTCTATGTAATAGCCTCTTAACCTATGTTCTGAGTCAAACCTGGTAAACTTCTGACTTTGTAAGGCTCGATTGATTTTTCAAATAAAACTTAAATGTATTAGAACGTTAAATTTTTAGTTTATAATTGTTTAATACGAATTTAATTTGTTTGCAGTTTTTGTTTCTCACAATTCTTCTATAAAAGTAACATATCATTTTATAAAAGTAACACAATACTTCTAGAAATGACATGATACTGATACAATTCCATTAGTAGGCATTGAAATCAATAGATGGAAAGAGGAGATCCATTTAGAAGATTTTCATAATGTCTAGTGTTAAAAATTTTAAATTTTGCGCCGCCTCCGAAAAGATTGTGTTGTATTTTTGTGTGTGTAACATAGTATTTAATATTTTAATTAAATAATTTCTATTAACAAATGTGTGTCATAAAAATCAGAAGGTAATTATTTCATACTTTTCAGTGCATTTATTTTTACTGGTTCCTAGGTTTCGAGATCGGTTTAATTTTTTTTTGTAAAATATTTTTTATTTCATGAAAATACAAAAATACAGATAAATCTATATTTTTAATAATAAGCATTATAATTTTCAGGTTACTTCTGACCTCATCAGTATAGGCAACGCTAAGAGGTATGTAGAATTAAAAGTTGTTATTAAAAAAAGTAGGAATTTTGTCTAACCGTCATTAGGCCCTTTGCAACAAATTGTGATTATCTTCTTCTTAAACATCCGAACAACCATCGATATTGTTAAAAATATCCAGAAATTCTTCTTTCACTCTTGTTTCCAATATTGTTCAATATTGTTTTCGATAACACCAGGCCACAACCTTTTCCGTACCATTATTCTCTTCCAGCCTGTAATGTACTTAAAAAATTGTCAATTTTTATAAACTCCTAAATCCTTGAATAAACGCTTAACATAGATTATTTTTCTTAAGAGATCTAAAAGTTAAAATAAAATAAAAGAGATCTAAGTGAACGAGGTTCTATTGCATATCAATTAGAATAGCATATAACTATTACACTGGTACATTTTATTGTATCAAGACAAAATAATTTTTAAGAAAATATCTCAAATGGATATGTTTAATCTGAAAGGGTGCTGACTTAATAATACAAATGATGTCCTTTTTTTTTATAATTTAAAGCGAATTAATAATTACTTATATGAAGTGTTTTATCGAATTTGTTGTTTATTTCATCCATCGTACTGTCAAAAAAATAAAAATCAGTTAAGATATACATATAGAAATCACGTTATTTGAGAAAGAAAACAAAATGAAACAATATTACTAAGGAACATTTGATTTACTCATAACACCTCAATTTTAAAATGAAACATTGTTCTCCGCGGTTTTCAATAAAGTAAAAATTTTAGAAATTATGTTCATGTATCATGTCCTCTCTGCATTTTGTAGACACTTTGAGACTGAATAGTTTTAGGTAACATCTGTCAATTAGGATGTCCGTGGTTTCTTACATATTCTGATTTCTGCTGGAATCGGGCATATTGAAATAAATTGAAATGTTTTGTCTATTTTGTTTAGGTTGTACATAGAGCAATTATTTCCTAGGTCAACTGCTTGTAAATAGTTTAGTAATTTTCCTCTTGCTTTGAATATAATTCTAGGGAAATAAATATCTCTAGTATCATAAATATTTATTATCGCAGTACAAAGTTACTTAGATCTGGTAATATTGTGCCGCTCTAGCTCTTTCTAGCAATTTTTCCCTTTTTTATTCAATAATTTACACAATTATTTATAATAATTTATTTAATAATAATAATTTATTTATCTATTTATAATAAAATTTTAGAGTTCCCTTTTATGTTCAATAATTTAAAGATGGACAAAAGATTTTGTTTAGGAATGTCTCCTAAAAAATTCAACATACGTACCTATATCACTCGGACACGGCACTGTCCCAGAGGTACTGGCACCTAGCGGCGGCAAGGAAAAGAAAAGACCGACAAGAGTTGGCAAGGCGGTATTGAGGGCTTTTTGAAAGAGTTAGCCTCATCTTCGTTCCAACCTCTTCCATTCTTTATTTTATCTTATAATTTACTTTACAATGTATGAGTAATGACAACCACTTCACTGAGCCACCTGGAGCCAGAAAGAGAAGAATGGAAGAAGAAACTTAGGAGGATGAGTACAATAATCTAGTTAAATTCACCTTCACTTACAATCGACCCTAGAGCAGTTGACATTCTCAAAGATGCAATAGCCTATATCCAAATTAATTAACTTATTAACCTTTAATGTATCCCGTGTTTGGCAAAACCCCCCTACTTCTTCATCACTTGTAGCAATGAGCATATTATATACAGTTATTATCATACATAGTTTTATTCATTACACAAATCCAAATTACAGTCCACTCCACAATAACCAGCTACATTCAATGTTATAGGGTAATATCTCCTTTAAAGAGAATAACTTATAACAGATTTTATTTAACAAACATTTATTTATTTGTTATAATTAAGCCGTGCTTTGATGCTCCCGACCTCTTCAATGATCCCAGGCTATAATGTTTTCCATTATTTTTGGAAATCATTCGTACGTATTTTCCCTATTGTAATATTTTAAACTCAGTTGTAGGATCAACATATAAGATAACAATAAGCGTTATCTGGTTTCTACGTGTAATTGGCGGTGTTCTGAAATAGACCAATGATTAATATCAATATTCTTTTGATTAAGCTTCTTTGTAATTGTTCCAATTAGCCTATTTCTTCATATCACCGTGACATATGATGGTTTTAATAGTTATCAGTTGATTATGATTTGGATCATTTGATCTTAGTATGTAATAATATTTGGCCAAATGGTATTTATAGCATTATAAAAATCAGGGATCGGATTTTTTACTTTCACTTACCTATATATGAAATATATGGTAAGGGGAAGTATTGCGATCGTGAAAAATTTCGACTTCCGGTTTTCAACGTTTTGGGGTAGGTACCCTGAGTCCAAATGACCAAGTCCCGCGAAATGGTCTGTGTGTGTGTGTGTGTGTGTGTGTGTGTGTGTGTGTGAACAGACCAGCTCAAAAACTATAAACCGTGCGAACCTGAAATTGGGTATTTAGCGTATGTATATGCCCGCGATGAAAAAATTGCTCAAAGGGAGGGGTTACTTTATTTAATAACTTTTTACATTTTTTTTTATTTTCTCAAAAACGGCTCTAACGATTTTGATTAAACTAAATATTTGATGTATTAATAAGCCCGAGATATGACTGTAAAAATTTCATCAAAATATATCAACCGGAGGGGGGACTATACTTAATAAATTTTGTATCATTTTCACGTGTTTTTTTTTATTTACTCAAAAACGGCTTTAACGATTTTGATCAAACTGGGTATTTAGCGTATGTATATGAGTAGGGTGATTTTGGGGATTCTGGGACACTTTTTTGCGCGCCCGTCTACTCCGTAAGTACCATGTACACCATTCCTAACGTCACGTGACCCCTTGCTGGGTTCTACTTTACCTTGACCACCTAATTTGAATGAAGTGCAGTATTTTAACCCCCCCCCCCCCCACCACCCCCCCCCCCCCTTCCTAAGGTCAGATACCTATAGAATATTGTTATCTCAACATATACGTTTCTCTTGCTTATCCCCCCTCCCCTACATAGTAATCAGGAACTTGTCCGCCATTTTGTTTTTTTGGCCTCTCTGAGACTATATAAGGAGAGCGCGATCTCACTCTTCCTCATTCTGTTAAGTGCTGCGCTAGAGTGAACATCGACTAGTCTCCTTAACGGCTTTTTGTAAAAAATCGTTTCTTCTATTTATTTTTGCTAAGTTAAATTATTTTGCTTCTTGTTATTTTTTTTTTTCACTTTATTATATTTATTTCGCATTTTCTTTTTCTGGTGTAGATTCAAATTATTTATATTAGCGGTTGCTTTTTTTTTTCTTAGAAGTAATTTACAATTTTTTCTTTTCTTTGTTTTAATATCTTCGAAAGTTATTTGATTTATTAATTAATTATTTCGTGAGTTTAAAAATATATTTTTTTTTTTTTAATCATGGAATGCAAATTTTGTGGAAAAGTATTCAGTCGCGAACGTGATGTTAGTGGCAGGCATTTAGCCATATGTCAGGCACGTGAGCAACAGCGTAAATGCTCAAATTGCGGTGAAAAGTTTACATCAAAAAAGACGCTCATTGCCCATATCCGTCGCTGCGGTTATGAAATATCCACCATGGCAAAGAGGGCCCGTATCGATGCTGCTAGGGGGCATCTCTATGAGGTGGAAACTTCCCACGGGGGTATCCTGAAAACGTTCTTTCTTCCATCCCCTGAAAGTACAGATGCAATGGAATTCCTGAATTCCCAGACGGAGACTATACAAACCTTGCTTAAAAATTATATGGAAGAAACTATTTCCCCCGTCAAATACAATTTGGTTCTGGAGGCAACTTTCGAAAATATTGTGGGTGAAACTTGTGACAGAGCATTTAAAACAAAGAACATAATATTATATGAAGACTCATCTATTTTGGGTAGCTTGAACTCCAGCTACAACAAGATAAAAACTGAGATGGAGGAATCTACTTTGAAGGGAAGCGGTTGGACTCTTAAAAACATTGACGGTGTCCTACTCCGTATTAACCGGTTTAAGCCGATAGGAGGATCTAGTTTCATCCCTTTACCCCCACTTATAGCAAATAGGAAAGCGATAATTAATGTAAATAACAACGATGACCGATGCTTCATGTATTCCGTACTATCTCCCCTTGTGGAAATACACCCAGAACGAGTGAGCAAATATAAAAATCTTGAGCACGGGTATGACTTTAGCTGCATTTCTTTCCCCACTCCTCTCCACGAAGTGAAAAAATTTGAACAACGTAATAATATAAGTATTAATGTCTTTGGTCTTGGAGAGAAGGAGGAAGTTTATCCCCTAAAAGTCGTTAGGCAGGAAAAGGAAGATCATAGAGACCTACTTTTATTGACAACTGATGATGGTCGTAGTCACTACACTTACATAAAAGATTTTAATAGACTCGTGTTTGCTCAAATTACCAAACATAAAAGTAAGGTACAAGTTTGTAAACGATGCTTCCAGCATTTTTCATCAAATCGAGAAGGTACTGCCGAATGGATAAAAGAACACATGGAATACTGTGGAGAAAACAAACCGACCCGAATCGTATTACCTGAACCTAATGAGGACGGGAGACCACCAACTGTTTCTTTTACGAAAGTACAAAATCAGATGAGGATTCCCATCGTCATCTATGCAGATTTTGAGTGTGTGTTAAAGAAAATAGATAATAACAATCCCATACATTCCCATACAACTCCCTACCAACGCCACCTCCCTATGAGCTTCTGCACTTACATTAAGGTTGCAGAAGACATTCCTCGTCACTGCCTACCCACTGACTTCCCTATGGAGCCCTACATTTATACAGGCGAGGATGCAGCAGAAAAATTTATGAAACATATAAAGTCCGTAGCTGAAAAGGTTTCAAACGTGTATTCGATGAAAAAACCTATGCTACCCCTTACACAATCTCAACTAGCAGCATTTTCAAAATCTCAGCATTGCTACCTTTGCTCCAAACCTTTTGTCTCCTCCAACAGAAAAGTCGCGGACCATGACCACATCACTGGTCTTTATCGTGGAGCAGCTCACTCGCAGTGTAATATTCTATACCGGTCTCCCCGATTTCTCCCCGTCTTTCTCCACAATCTGAGTGGTTACGACTCTCATTTCATAGTTCGAGAATTGGGCTATGATAACAGTCGTATTAACGTCATACCTAACAGTGAAGAAAAATATATTTCCTTTAGTAAACAGGTTGGGCCGCTAATGGTTAGATTCGTGGATACATTTAGGTTCATGGCATCTAGCCTAGATAAATTATCGAAAAACCTCCCACGACATAAGTTCGTCGACACGGCTAAATTCTTCCCTGCTGACAAAATGGATCTAGTAATACGTAAAGGAGTGTATCCCTACGATTATACAGATTCATTTGAGAAACTAAAGGAAACCGTTCTACCACCTAAGGAGGCATTCTATAGTACCCTTAACGAATGTGATATCTCAGATGAAGATTACCATCATGCTAAGTCAGTCTGGAATGCATTTGAAGTTAGAACCCTAGGCGAGTACAGTGAGCTCTACCTTAAAGTAGATGTTATGCTCCTATGCGACATATTTGAAAATTTCAGAGATGTTTGTATGGGAGCATATTCTTTAGACCCTGCTTGGTACTTTACGGCTCCTGGCCTGGCATGGGATGCCATGCTCAAGTATACTGGTATACATCTTGATCTCTTGACTGATTATGATCAGTTACTTATGATCGAACGCGGGATCAGGGGAGGAATTTGTCAATGCAGCCAACGTTATAGCAAAGCTGATAACAAAAATCTTAACCCCAACTACGACCCTCAACACGAATCGAAGTACATCGCCTACCTTGATGCGAATAATTTATACGGATGGGCAATGTCAAATCCCCTTCCTTATGGCAGTTTTGAATGGATTGAAGATCCCAATGCTCTAAAATGGGAAAATATACGAGAAGACGGTTCATACGGCTACATTGTTGAAGCGGACATTGACTATCCCGAAGAGTTACATGATGTTCACAATGATTTCCCTCTTCTTCCAGAGAATAGGGTCCCTCCAAAAGGTACCAATAAGAAATTATTAGCTCCTTTGTCTAAAAGGGAAAAATATGTCGTACACTTTGCCAACTTAAAACAAGCGATGAGCCTTGGTCTCCGATTAGTACATGTACATCGAGCACTACGGTTCAGGCAGTCCCGTTGGCTAAGTTCATATATCGAACTCAACACCCGAATGAGACAGCAATCGACCAACGATTTCGATAAAGATTTTTTCAAACTTATGAATAACGCCGTATTCGGAAAATTTATGGAAGATGTAAGAAAACGTATAAAAATAGAACTGGTTACTAACGATAAGAGATTACAAAAACTCATTGCCAAACCCACTTTTAAGGACAGGACAATATATAGTGAAACTTTAGTAGCTGTACATCTCGACTATGAACAGATCACAATGAACAAACCTATTTATGTAGGAATGGCCATTCTCGATCTGTCCAAAGTCAGGATGTATGAGTTCCACTATAAGACAATGTTAAAAAAGTACGGATCTGACAAACTGAAATTACTGTATACCGACACAGACAGTTTCATTTATGAAATAAAAACTGACGACTTTTACATGGACCTTACCACTATGTTGGACGAATTGGACACATCCGATTATCCCAAAACCCACCCTTGCCACAGCAATAGAAACAAAAAAGTGTTGGGGAAATTCAAAGATGAAACCAACGGCGAACCCATCTCTGAATTTGCAGGCCTCCGAGCCAAAATGTATGCTTTACGGGTTAAAGGACAAGATATGAAACGAGCAAAAGGGATAAAGAGGGCAGCCGTTGAGAAAAAAATAACTTTCGATGATTATGTGACTGCCCTATTCGATAAAAAAGAATTTATCACATCTTTTCGAACGATCTTGTCGAAAGAGCATAAAATATTTTCTGTCGAACAGAAAAAAGTTTCGCTTTCACCGTACGACGACAAACGCCATCTTGTAGATCATGTACATACGCTTGCTCATGGTCATTATTCCATACAGGATGTATAGATGAGTTGTGGGAATTAATTTCTGCTTCTGAAATCTTTCTCCCAATACTGTAAAAGACTTATAATATAAATATTTTTTTTTGTTTTATACGGTTGTATATAAAAGTAGTTTTTTATATTACAAGTTAGTTTTTTCATTAACACATATAGAAAAAAGAATATTTCAGTTAAAATATTGCAATGTTTATTATTCAAAGCGCCTTTCTGAATCTACACTCTGAAGAACATTGTAAAGTGAAAAAAAAAATTGATTTTTCGTTTCAAAATGTTAATTTTTAAAAGTACTTTTTTTTCTTTTGTTGATATATTATTGTTGTAATGAATGTGTGCAATGGTCACTGGCGAGGTATTAGTTTACCCGTAAACCGATTATGTGTATGTGTATGGTCACTGGCGAGGTATTGATTTACCCGTAAACCAATTATGTGTATGTGTATGGTCACTGGCGAGGTATTAGTTTACCCGTAAACCAAAGTGTGTTGGAAAAAAAAAAAAATAAATATTAACAACAGTATTATATCAACTGACCTTCCCGATGCACTCACACCTTGACGCGGTGGGAAGGCTTATTTCTAAATAATATTTAGAAAGAAAACTAAGATGAGTGCAATAAATAATTCCAGAGCCTTAGTACTTTTATTTCTTTCTTTGGTGATTTACAACTGTTATTATTCAAGTAAATAACGTATAGACAGAAGCTGCACGTATAGTATCAACATATTTCTTACTTCATCATTCTTATTTTAATTTCATATTTCTGTTGTCATTTTATATGATTTTAAACATACTTAGGATGTATTCTCCTGCTTTTTGTTAATTTTTTTTCAACTTTTATAACAAATGAGGACGTTTATAACAACTAAACATATCATTTCTTACATTTCTTACTTCTTCGTACCGTTGTGTTTCTTTTAATTTCGCATTTTTCCAGTCATTTTGTTAGATTTTAACAATTTTCGTTCAAATTCTAATGCATTTTTTCACTATTTTTAAAGTTTTTTATATAAATTTAACAAAGTTTATAACAAACAATCATATATTTTCTTACTTCTTCGATCCAATATTTTTCTGGGCTTTCGCATTTTTCCAGTTATTTTGTTAGATTTTAGCAATTTTCGTATAAATTATAATGCATTTTCAACATTTTTACATATTTTATATAAATTTAACAAAGATTATAACAAACGATCTTATATTTTCTTACTTCTTCGAACCAATATTTTTCTTGGTTTACATATCTTTTCTTATAATTTTATAAGATTTAAACAATTTTCGTACAAATTCTAATGCATTTTTTCAACATTTTTACAGATATTATATAAATTTAACAAAGTTTATAACAAATGACCATATATTTTCTTACTTCTTCGATCCAATGTTTTTCTTGGTTTACATATCTTTTCTTATAATTTTATTAGATTTTAACAATTTTCGTACAAATGCTAATGCATTTTCACCATTTTTACAGTTTTTATATAAATTTAACAAAGATTATAACAAACGATCTTATATTTTCTTACTTCTTCGAACCAATATTTTTCTTGGTTTACATATCTTTTCTTATAATTTTATAAGATTTAAACAATTTTCGTACAAATGCTAATGCATTTTCACCATTTTTACAGTTTTTATATAAATTTAACAAAGTTTATAACAAACGATCTTATATTTTCTTACTTCTCCGATTCAATATTTTTCTTGGTTTACATATCTTTTCTTATAATTTTATAAGATTTTAACAATTTTCGTACAAATGCTAATGCATTTTCAACATTTTTACATATTTTATATAAATTTAACAAAGTTTATAACAAACGATCATATATTTTTTTTTACTTCTCCGATTCAATATTTTTCTTGGTTTACATATCTTTTCCTATAATTTTATCAATTTTCGTACAAATTATGATGCATTTTTACTATTTTTACATATTTTATATAAATTTAACAAAGTTTATAACAAACGATCATATTTTTTTACTTCTCCGATCCAATATTTTTCTTGGCTTTCGTATTTTTCCAGCTATTTTGTTAGATTTTAGCAATTTTCGTATAAATTATTATGCATTTCCAACATTTTTACATATTTTATATAAATTTAACAAAGTTTATAACAAACGATCATATATTTTCTTGCTTCTTCGATCCAATATTTTTCTTGGCTTTCGTATTTTTCCAGTTATTTTGTTAGATTTTAGCAATTTTCAGACAAATTATAATGCATTTTCAACATTTTTACATATTTTATATAAATTTAACAAAGTTTATAACAAACGGTCATATATTTTTTTTTACTTCTCCGATTCAATATTTTTCTTGGTTTACATATCTTTTCCTATAATTTTATCAATTTTCGTACAAATTATGATGCATTTTTACTATTTTTACATATTTTATATAAATTTAACAAAGTTTATAACAAACGATCATATTTTTTTACTTCTCCGATCCAATATTTTTCTTGGCTTTCGTATTTTTCCAGCTATTTTGTTAGATTTTAGCAATTTTCGTATAAATTATTATGCATTTTCAACATTTTTACATATTTTATATAAATTTAACAAAGTTTATAACAAACGATCATATATTTTCTTGCTTCTTCGATCCAATATTTTTCTTGGCTTTCGTATTTTTCCAGTTATTTTGTTAGATTTTAGCAATTTTCGTATAAATTATAATGCATTTTCAACATTTTTACATATTTTATATAAATTTAACAAAGTTTATAACAAACGATCATATATTTTCTTACTTCGTCGATCCATAATTTTTCTTGGTTTACATATCTTTTCTTATAATTTTATTAGATTTTAACAATTTTCGTACAAATTCTAATGCATTTTCAACATTTTTACATATTTTATATAAATTTAACAAAGTTTATAACAAACGATCATATATTTTCTTGCTTCTTCGATCCAATATTTTACAAACTTATAGCGTTTTTAATTTTTTTTTTGTGTAGGTACAATCATCTCCATAATACTATTATTATTCTCATGTTATATAACTGTTTAATACTGCGTGCGAAAGATTTTCACGAAACAACTAATACATACGTCCACAAGATAGTCATTTTAGTAAATTTATTTTTTCATTTCAATGATAGATGATATCAGAGAAGTTCATATCAAACCTGTTTTAATATTGTATACGATATACTATAAACACACACACACACACACACACACACACACACACACACACACACACACACACACACACACACACACACACACACACACACACACACACACACACACACACAAAAACACACACACACACACACACACACACACACACACACACACACACACACACACACACACACACAAACACACACACACACACTGAAATATATACATATATTATCACACAACAGTAGGGAGGAATTGCCGGTTCTGGGACCACAATTTGCGGGATCAAATTGGACTTTGGACCTTGGACCACGTGGTCGAGGGCCAAACCAACCTTAACCACCACGTGGTCTTAATCCCTAATCCCCTAATTAATCCTTAATCCTCTAATTAATCCCTAATCCCTAATTAATCCCTAATCCCTGGCAAAATGAGGGGCGCCAGAACCGGCAATTCCTCCCTACTGTTGTGTGATAATATATGTATATATTTCAGTGTGTGTGTGTGTGTGTTTGTGTGTGTGTGTGTGTGTGTGTGTGTGTGTGTGTGTGTGTGTGTGTGTGTGTGTGTGTTTGTGTGTGTGTGTGTGTGTGTGTGTGTGTGTGTGTGTGTGTGTGTGTGTGTGTGTGTGTGTGTGTGTGTGTGTGTGTGTGTGTGTGTGTGTGTGTGTGTGTGTGTGTGTGTGTGTGTGTGTGTGTTTATAGTATATCGTATACAATATTAAAAAGGTTTGATATGAACTTCTCTGATATCATCTATCATTGAAATGAAAAAATAAATTTACTAAAATGACTATCTTGTGGACGTATGTATTAGTTGTTTCGTGAAAATCTTTCGCACGCAGTATTAAACAGTTATATAACATGAGAATAATAATAGTATTATGGAGATGATTGTACCTACACAAAAAAAAAATTAAAAACGCTATAAGTTTGTAAAATATTGGATCGAAGAAGCAAGAAAATATATGATCGTTTGTTATAAACTTTGTTAAATTTATATAAAATATGTAAAAATGTTGAAAATGCATTAGAATTTGTACGAAAATTGTTAAAATCTAATAAAATTATAAGAAAAGATATGTAAACCAAGAAAAATTATGGATCGACGAAGTAAGAAAATATATGATCGTTTGTTATAAACTTTGTTAAATTTTATATAAAATATGTAAAAATGTTGAAAATGCATTATAATTTATACGAAAATTGCTAAAATCTAACAAAATAACTGGAAAAATACGAAAGCCAAGAAAAATATTGGATCGAAGAAGCAAGAAAATATATGATCGTTTGTTATAAACTTTGTTAAATTTATATAAAATATGTAAAAATGTTGAAAATGCATAATAATTTATACGAAAATTGCTAAAATCTAACAAAATAGCTGGAAAAATACGAAAGCCAAGAAAAATATTGGATCGGAGAAGTAAAAAAATATGATCGTTTGTTATAAACTTTGTTAAATTTATATAAAATATGTAAAAATAGTAAAAATGCATCATAATTTGTACGAAAATTGATAAAATTATAGGAAAAGATATGTAAACCAAGAAAAATATTGAATCGGAGAAGTAAAAAAAAATATATGATCGTTTGTTATAAACTTTGTTAAATTTATATAAAATATGTAAAAATGTTGAAAATGCATTATAATTTGTCTGAAAATTGCTAAAATCTAACAAAATAACTGGAAAAATACGAAAGCCAAGAAAAATATTGGATCGAAGAAGCAAGAAAATATATGATCGTTTGTTATAAACTTTGTTAAATTTATATAAAATATGTAAAAATGTTGAAAATGCATAATAATTTATACGAAAATTGCTAAAATCTAACAAAATAGCTGGAAAAATACGAAAGCCAAGAAAAATATTGGATCGGAGAAGTAAAAAAATATGATCGTTTGTTATAAACTTTGTTAAATTTATATAAAATATGTAAAAATAGTAAAAATGCATCATAATTTGTACGAAAATTGATAAAATTATAGGAAAAGATACAGTGGCTCACAGTCAAAATGATGCAGGGAATTAACTTTGAAAAAAAACTATTTTATATCAAGCCAAAATTTATTTTCAACAATCTTTGTTTACAAATATAAAGTACAAACATTAGGCTAGAATTTACAATAATTAAAAGTTTCTTTGAGGTCAAATCCTAAAATTAAACTAAAACCTCATGAATAAATATACACTTCTTAGGTCACAGTGAAAATGATGCAAAATTAAAAACATCCAAAAAATCAAAAATATTTTGAATTTGAGTACTTTGTAGGTAAGCCTTTATCTTTTATTATCTCTTTCGAACAATTGGGCATGGATTGGACAAGCTTTTCTGTTTAAGGTGGGCTTATATTGTCCCATTCTTCTTGTAGCACCTTTTTGAGATCTTCTCTGTTTGAAATCTTATGTTTTATCACTACTGTTTCTAATTTACTCCATGAATTCTCTATGACGTTTAGGTCTGGTGATTGGGGAGGTGTTTTTATAGTTTTTGGGCAATTATATAAACACCATTCTCTTGCAAGATAAGAAGAATGCTTGGGGTCGTTATCACTATAAAAAGCAAAATTATTTATTATTCCATGCTCGGTTGCACTTGCTTTAAAATTTTTATTTCAGGATGTGACAATATAAATTTCTATCCATTGTTCCCTCAATAAAATGAAGATTTCCTACCCCCGAGGCAGCTATACATCCCCAAAACACGACATGACCACCTCCAGGTTTGATGAACGCGCGAAGATTTTTTTCAAGGCGCTCTTCATTTGACTTTCTCCCGACGAAACCTCTTCCATCTGACCCAAACAAATTAAATTTTGGCTCATTTAAATACAGAACACTTCCGGAAGTCCATGTCTTTTGTTTAACAATCCTTAGCAAAATTGATTAGAAGCTTTGTATTTTTGTCACTGATATAAGGTTTTTGCCATGTAACTCTACCTTTGTATTGGTTTTTTCTTAAGACCCTTCGGATGGTTTCAGCGCATACCATTATATTTAAATGTTTTTTAACTAATGTGGTCAACTTTGGAGCACCAAATTTTGGATTATATGTTATTTGGCGCAAAATCATTACCAGTAAAAAAATGTTTTGCATTCACACTAGCTTTTCTTATTATTCTATTTTCGTTTTTAAAACTTTCAATAATATTTTGAACGGTGGCCTAACTCCTATTGATAGTAGAGGCAATTTTTCGTTGTGTTTTGTCCATTTTTAAATTGCTAATCACTTTTTCTCGTTCACGAATAGTTGTTTGCGCACCCATTTTTAGCAAAAGCTCGAACTAGATTGATTACTAGTATTCATATTGTTTATTTTTGTTTTCATTGAAAGAATGAAAAGAAATTAAAAGGTTAATAAACTAATTTACCCGATAATTGAAGAATACTTGTTACTTTCACTTTTTTCTAAACGGAAGTAAACGTTGCATCTTTTTCACTGTGACCTTCAATCCCTACGAGTTTTAATGAAGATTTTTTTTTCTCTTTCTATAATTGCTGTTAAGTTGATTTGATTATATAAATTTGATGTATGACAATAAATCATTATGGCATCATGTGCATTGGTTTAGAAATTTTAACAAAGAGGAAGTAAATTGCATTTGAAATAAAAATATTCCTTTGCATCATTTTGACTGTGAGCCACTGTATGTAAACCAAGAAAAATATTGAATCGGAGAAGTAAAAAAAAATATATGATCGTTTGTTATAAACTTTGTTAAATTTATATAAAATATGTAAAAATGTTGAAAATGCATTAGCATTTGTACGAAAATTGTTAAAATCTTATAAAATTATAAGAAAAGATATGTAAACCAAGAAAAATATTGAATCGGAGAAGTAAGAAAATATAAGATCGTTTGTTATAAACTTTGTTAAATTTATATAAAAACTGTAAAAATGGTGAAAATGCATTAGCATTTGTACGAAAATTGTTTAAATCTTATAAAATTATAAGAAAAGATATGTAAACCAAGAAAAATATTGGTTCGAAGAAGTAAGAAAATATAAGATCGTTTGTTATAATCTTTGTTAAATTTATATAAAAACTGTAAAAATGGTGAAAATGCATTAGCATTTGTACGAAAATTGTTAAAATCTAATAAAATTATAAGAAAAGATATGTAAACCAAGAAAAACATTGGATCGAAGAAGTAAGAAAATATATGGTCATTTGTTATAAACTTTGTTAAATTTATATAATATCTGTAAAAATGTTGAAAAAATGCATTAGAATTTGTACGAAAATTGTTTAAATCTTATAAAATTATAAGAAAAGATATGTAAACCAAGAAAAATATTGGTTCGAAGAAGTAAGAAAATATAAGATCGTTTGTTATAATCTTTGTTAAATTTATATAAAATATGTAAAAATGTTGAAAATGCATTATAATTTATACGAAAATTGCTAAAATCTAACAAAATAACTGGAAAAATGCGAAAGCCCAGAAAAATATTGGATCGAAGAAGTAAGAAAATATATGATGGTTTGTTATAAACTTTGTTAAATTTATATAAAATATGTAAAAATGTTGAAAATCCATTATAATTTAAACGAAAATTGCTAAAATCTAACAAAATAACTGGAAAAATACGAAAGCCAAGAAAAATATTGGATCGAAGAAGTAAGAAAATATATGATTGTTTGTTATAAACTTTGTTAAATTTATATAAAAAACTTTAAAAATAGTGAAAAAATGCATTAGAATTTGAACGAAAATTGTTAAAATCTAACAAAATGACTGGAAAAATGCGAAATTAAAAGAAACACAACGGTACGAAGAAGTAAGAAATGTAAGAAATGATATGTTTAGTTGTTATAAACGTCCTCATTTGTTATAAAAGTTGAAAAAAAATTAACAAAAAGCAGGAGAATACATCCTAAGTATGTTTAAAATCATATAAAATGACAACAGAAATATGAAATTAAAATAAGAATGATGAAGTAAGAAATATGTTGATACTATACGTGCAGCTTCTGTCTATACGTTATTTACTTGAATAATAACAGTTGTAAATCACCAAAGAAAGAAATAAAAGTACTAAGGCTCTGGAATTATTTATTGCACTCATCTTAGTTTTCTTTCTAAATATTATTTAGAAATAAGCCTTCCCACCGCGTCAAGGTGTGAGTGCATCGGGAAGGTCAGTTGATATAATACTGTTGTTAATATTTATTTTTTTTTTTTTCCAACACACTTTGGTTTACGGGTAAACTAATACCTCGCCAGTGACCATACACATACACATAATTGGTTTACGGGTAAATCAATACCTCGCCAGTGACCATACACATACACATAATCGGTTTACGGGTAAACTAATACCTCGCCAGTGACCATTGCACACATTCATTACAACAATAATATATCAACAAAAGAAAAAAAAGTACTTTTAAAAATTAACATTTTGAAACGAAAAATCAATTTTTTTTTTTCACTTTACAATGTTCTTCAGAGTGTAGATTCAGAAAGGCGCTTTGAATAATAAACATTGCAATATTTTAACTGAAATATTCTTTTTTCTATATGTGTTAATGAAAAAACTAACTTGTAATATAAAAAACTACTTTTATATACAACCGTATAAAACAAAAAAAATATTTATATTATAAGTCTTTTACAGTATTGGGAGAAAGATTTCAGAAGCAGAAATTAATTCCCACAACTCATCTATACATCCTGTATGGAATAATGACCATGAGCAAGCGTATGTACATGATCTACAAGATGGCGTTTGTCGTCGTACGGTGAAAGCGAAACTTTTTTCTGTTCGACAGAAAATATTTTATGCTCTTTCGACAAGATCGTTCGAAAAGATGTGATAAATTCTTTTTTATCGAATAGGGCAGTCACATAATCATCGAAAGTTATTTTTTTCTCAACGGCTGCCCTCTTTATCCCTTTTGCTCGTTTCATATCTTGTCCTTTAACCCGTAAAGCATACATTTTGGCTCGGAGGCCTGCAAATTCAGAGATGGGTTCGCCGTTGGTTTCATCTTTGAATTTCCCCAACACTTTTTTGTTTCTATTGCTGTGGCAAGGGTGGGTTTTGGGATAATCGGATGTGTCCAATTCGTCCAACATAGTGGTAAGGTCCATGTAAAAGTCGTCAGTTTTTATTTCATAAATGAAACTGTCTGTGTCGGTATACAGTAATTTCAGTTTGTCAGATCCGTACTTTTTTAACATTGTCTTATAGTGGAACTCATACATCCTGACTTTGGACAGATCGAGAATGGCCATTCCTACATAAATAGGTTTGTTCATTGTGATCTGTTCATAGTCGAGATGTACAGCTACTAAAGTTTCACTATATATTGTCCTGTCCTTAAAAGTGGGTTTGGCAATGAGTTTTTGTAATCTCTTATCGTTAGTAACCAGTTCTATTTTTATACGTTTTCTTACATCTTCCATAAATTTTCCGAATACGGCGTTATTCATAAGTTTGAAAAAATCTTTATCGAAATCGTTGGTCGATTGCTGTCTCATTCGGGTGTTGAGTTCGATATATGAACTTAGCCAACGGGACTGCCTGAACCGTAGTGCTCGATGTACATGTACTAATCGGAGACCAAGGCTCATCGCTTGTTTTAAGTTGGCAAAGTGTACGACATATTTTTCCCTTTTAGACAAAGGAGCTAATAATTTCTTATTGGTACCTTTTGGAGGGACCCTATTCTCTGGAAGAAGAGGGAAATCATTGTGAACATCATGTAACTCTTCGGGATAGTCAATGTCCGCTTCAACAATGTAGCCGTATGAACCGTCTTCTCGTATATTTTCCCATTTTAGAGCATTGGGATCTTCAATCCATTCAAAACTGCCATAAGGAAGGGGATTTGACATTGCCCATCCGTATAAATTATTCGCATCAAGGTAGGCGATGTACTTCGATTCGTGTTGAGGGTCGTAGTTGGGGTTAAGATTTTTGTTATCAGCTTTGCTATAACGTTGGCTGCATTGACAAATTCCTCCCCTGATCCCGCGTTCGATCATAAGTAACTGATCATAATCAGTCAAGAGATCAAGATGTATACCAGTATACTTGAGCATGGCATCCCATGCCAGGCCAGGAGCCGTAAAGTACCAAGCAGGGTCTAAAGAATATGCTCCCATACAAACATCTCTGAAATTTTCAAATATGTCGCATAGGAGCATAACATCTACTTTAAGGTAGAGCTCACTGTACTCGCCTAGGGTTCTAACTTCAAATGCATTCCAGACTGACTTAGCATGATGGTAATCTTCATCTGAGATATCACATTCGTTAAGGGTACTATAGAATGCCTCCTTAGGTGGTAGAACGGTTTCCTTTAGTTTCTCAAATGAATCTGTATAATCGTAGGGATACACTCCTTTACGTATTACTAGATCCATTTTGTCAGCAGGGAAGAATTTAGCCGTGTCGACGAACTTATGTCGTGGGAGGTTTTTCGATAATTTATCTAGGCTAGATGCCATGAACCTAAATGTATCCACGAATCTAACCATTAGCGGCCCAACCTGTTTACTAAAGGAAATATATTTTTTCTTCACTGTTAGGTATGACGTTAATACGACTGTTATCATAGCCCAATTCTCGAACTATGAAATGAGAGTCGTAACCACTCAGATTGTGGAGAAAGACGGGGAGAAATCGGGGAGAACGGTATAGAATATTACACTGCGAGTGAGCTGCTCCACGATAAAGACCAGTGATGTGGTCATGGTCCGCGACTTTTCTGTTGGAGGAGACAAAAGGTTTGGAGCAAAGGTAGCAATGCTGAGATTTTGAAAATGCTGCTAGTTGAGATTGTGTAAGGGGTAGCATAGGTTTTTTCATCGAATACACGTTTGAAACCTTTTCAGCTACGGACTTTATATGTTTCATAAATTTTTCTGCTGCATCCTCGCCTGTATAAATGTAGGGCTCCATAGGGAAGTCAGTGGGTAGGCAGTGACGAGGAATGTCTTCTGCAACCTTAATGTAAGTGCAGAAGCTCATAGGGAGGTGGCGTTGGTAGGGAGTTGTATGGGAATGTATGGGATTGTTATTATCTATTTTCTTTAACACACACTCAAAATCTGCATAGATGACGATGGGAATCCTCATCTGATTTTGTACTTTCGTAAAAGAAACAGTTGGTGGTCTCCCGTCCTCATTAGGTTCAGGTAATACGATTCGGGTCGGTTTGTTTTCTCCACAGTATTCCATGTGTTCTTTTATCCATTCGGCAGTACCTTCTCGATTTGATGAAAAATGCTGGAAGCATCGTTTACAAACTTGTACCTTACTTTTATGTTTGGTAATTTGAGCAAACACGAGTCTATTAAAATCTTTTATGTAAGTGTAGTGACTACGACCATCATCAGTTGTCAATAAAAGTAGGTCTCTATGATCTTCCTTTTCCTGCCTAACGACTTTTAGGGGATAAACTTCCTCCTTCTCTCCAAGACCAAAGACATTAATACTTATATTATTACGTTGTTCAAATTTTTTCACTTCGTGGAGAGGAGTGGGGAAAGAAATGCAGCTAAAGTCATACCCGTGCTCAAGATTTTTATATTTGCTCACTCGTTCTGGGTGTATTTCCACAAGGGGAGATAGTACGGAATACATGAAGCATCGGTCATCGTTGTTATTTACATTAATTATCGCTTTCCTATTTGCTATAAGTGGGGGTAAAGGGATGAAACTAGATCCTCCTATCGGCTTAAACCGGTTAATACGGAGTAGGACACCGTCAATGTTTTTAAGAGTCCAACCGCTTCCCTTCAAAGTAGATTCCTCCATCTCAGTTTTTATCTTGTTGTAGCTGGAGTTCAAGCTACCCAAAATAGATGAGTCTTCATATAATATTATGTTCTTTGTTTTAAATGCTCTGTCACAAGTTTCACCCACAATATTTTCGAAAGTTGCCTCCAGAACCAAATTGTATTTGACGGGGGAAATAGTTTCTTCCATATAATTTTTAAGCAAGGTTTGTATAGTCTCCGTCTGGGAATTCAGGAATTCCATTGCATCTGTACTTTCAGGGGATGGAAGAAAGAACGTTTTCAGGATACCCCCGTGGGAAGTTTCCACCTCATAGAGATGCCCCCTAGCAGCATCGATACGGGCCCTCTTTGCCATGGTGGATATTTCATAACCGCAGCGACGGATATGGGCAATGAGCGTCTTTTTTGATGTAAACTTTTCACCGCAATTTGAGCATTTACGCTGTTGCTCACGTGCCTGACATATGGCTAAATGCCTGCCACTAACATCACGTTCGCGACTGAATACTTTTCCACAAAATTTGCATTCCATGATTAAAAAAAAAAAAATATATTTTTAAACTCACGAAATAATTAATTAATAAATCAAATAACTTTCGAAGATATTAAAACAAAGAAAAGAAAAAATTGTAAATTACTTCTAAGAAAAAAAAAAGCAACCGCTAATATAAATAATTTGAATCTACACCAGAAAAAGAAAATGCGAAATAAATATAATAAAGTGAAAAAAAAAAAATAACAAGAAGCAAAATAATTTAACTTAGCAAAAATAAATAGAAGAAACGATTTTTTACAAAAAGCCGTTAAGGAGACTAGTCGATGTTCACTCTATTTTTTTTTTTTTTTTTTTTTTTCTGATCCCTCTAAAACAGAAAAACAGGATTAAAATGGGAAATTCGAACCATAATACTATGGAACGATGCTTATTTACCTTATTACCTTATACTACCTGTGGTATTAAGTGTTCACTCTAGCGCAGCACTTAACAGAATGAGGAAGAGTGAGATCGCGCTCTCCTTATATAGTCTCAGAGAGGCCAAAAAAAACAAAATGGCGGACAAGTTCCTGATTACTATGTAGGGGAGGGGGGATAAGCAAGAGAAACGTATATGTTGAGATAACAATATTCTATAGGTATCTGACCTTAGGAAGGGGGGGGGGGAGTGGTGGGGGGGGGGGGGGGGTTAAAATACTGCACTTCATTCAAATTAGGTGGTCAAGGTAAAGTAGAACCCAGCAAGGGGTCACGTGACGTTAGGAATGGTGTACATGGTACTTACGGAGTAGACGGGCGCGCAAAAAAGTGTCCCAGAATCCCCAAAATCACCCTACTTATATGCCCGCGATGAAAAAATTGCTCAAAGGGAGGGGTTACTTTATTTAATAACTTTTTACATTTTTTTTATTTTCTCAAAAACGGCTCTAACGATTTTGATTAAACTAAATATTTGATGTATTAATAAGCCCGAGATATGACTGTAAAAATTTCATCAAAATATATCAACCGGAGGGGGGACTATACTTAATAAATTTTGTATCATTTTCACGTGTTTTTTTTTATTTACTCAAAAACGGCTTTAACGATTTTGATCAAACTGGGTATTTGATGTATGTATATGCCAAAGATGTGACAGCCAACATTTCATCAAAATTGGTCAAACGGAGGGGGCACTTTATTTCATAACTTTTTTTCCAATTTATACCCTTGTTTCGATTATCTCAAAAGTATTTATTAAATTTAGTAAGTTTCAATTTGATCCCTTCATAAAAAGTGTTTTACTTTCACTTACCTTTATATGAAATATATAGTAAGGGAAAGTATTGCGATCGTGACAAATTTCGACTTCCGGTTTTCAACGGTATTACACGTTTTGGGGTACCCTGAGTCCAAATAAGCAAGTCCCGCGAAATGGTCTCTATTCTGAACAGACTAGCTTAAAAACTATAAACCGTACAAACCTGAAATTGGGTATTTGGTATACGTATATGTTCCCGATGTGACAGCCAACATTTCATCAAAATTGGTCTAACGGAGGGGGCACTTTATTTCATAACTTTTTTTCCAGTTTATACCTTTCTTTCGATTATCTCAAAAACGACTTTAATGATTTTGATCAAATTCGCCATGTTTAATGAAAATAAGGTGTTCTTTAATATCAGGTAAGCTTTATCGTTATTAAAATTTTCTGAGGAGGCTTAAATGGGGAAGGGGCCTTTTTTGTTTTCCTGTAAATTACCCATGTTTTTGTTTATATGGAGAAATTAACTGTCACACCTAAAAGTAAGAAATGGCTAAATATAAAATATGAAAAATGAAGTACACATATAGAGGAGAAAAAAAGAAAAATATTCCGTCAACTCGTAAAATACGTTGAGCACACGCATCCCGCGGAGTACGCCTTTAATGACAGACCATTGTTCATAATTAAAGCCGTTCGGTTCATTTAATGGAAATTATTTGTTTCATGGTAAATGAAGTTTTCAACAACTACATAGAGAATTATAAAATCAGACACATGGAGTATTATGCTTGCATTGCCGAATTATCACAAGTAAAAACTTTTATTTAATAATAAAAATAATTAGTGTTTTTCATAGAGCAAATAAAAACAAAAATAAGAATTGAATGTGGAAAAATGTGTCTTTGATAAGTGGCAATTAACAAAACACATCAGTTTCTAATTTAAATAAGTTGGTAAGTGAATGTTGTGTGTTGCGCGCACGCACCAGATTTTATGTATTTAAAAATGCCAAATATTTAATTAAAATATGCATTTAATTTCGTCAAATATATGGCAAATATATATTTTCAGGAATATTTAAGTAAAATGGAATTTTTTTTTTTACAAGTTATAATGATTTATGCAAGAAAAGAACATTTTTACAATTTATAATAATTATTAGAAACAAAAGAGACGGCATAGCCAAAGATTTTTTACTGGCATTAAAAAATCCTTGGGCCACCTCGTGACCTTGAGTATCGTGGGTTGCTATGCTAACCTCTACCTCACAGTTGACCCCATTTATAATAAATATTAGGAACAAAACAACATTTTTACAAATAATAATATAAGATGTGCTAAATTTTCAATTTTGAAAACTTCACTCCTAGACGACGATCCGGGCTTAGGATGGAATTGTAACGGCTAAAAGATCTTTCAACCTCGGCAGATGTTATAAGTGCCGTTGGGTAAAGGGTACACGATGTGCAGAGGTCATTTCTTTTCCTCTCATTTTTACAACTTATAATAATTATTTAGCATTCCCACCCTTTGTTCTTGCTCAGTACTTCTCCCAGCTTTGATCTGATCAGATCTTCCTTACTCCCAGGAATTCCTTCCACCATTTCGATGAACGTTTTAACGTTAGCCACGTTTCCTGTCAGTGGAACATTTTGGGACTCAAGTCGGGTAATGGCTTGTGCAAGAAATACGCAGTTGTTAGAAATGATGACAAGATTGTTCTTTAAATTAGGTTTTTGGAATAAAGACTTGGCTATATATATCGCTACTGCATCGTCTTCGAGATGTGAAGGGACATTCTTGATTTTATCGTAGTTCTCGTCAGTCACTGTTTAGAAGCATTCTCTGTAAATTACAATAACCTCTGTACCCACTGTGATTCTCAGCCCTACAGTATGTGGTTCACAGTTCCTGTCAACCACCTCCAAATGAAAATATGCCCTACATGAAAAATATGTACTTATTATGATTAGATATGTGAAGATAGGTATTTATTTTGATCAAATATGTATAAATATACAATTACATCCAAATATCTGAAATAAAAGTAGGCTTAAACGGTTTAAAAAGTGTCAGTCTTCTAGTTGAAAAAGTCTGAAAATTGCATAGAAAAAAATATGTAAATACATACGAATCCTATCCTTAATAATGAAGTTGCATTGGGATATTAAAAGTTTTATTAATTAACAATAAAAAATTGATATTTTTTCCATATTTATTTGGGTAATGGAAAAGCGATTGAATAAAGACCCAATCACCGCTGAGAGAGTTCTCGATTCAATGAACACAATCCAAGGATCGACAAAAGATATTAAGTTCCTAATAAACTTTGCTACTTAGCCAATCAAAATTGTTCTTAGCGTAAAATATAATTCATTAATGCCCCGCCCCCAACTTTCAAACTTGATCAATTATATTTTGATTATTAATAGAAACTTATTATTTTCTACACTGCCTCTGATCCCTGTCCTAATTATACCTGGATTGGCAATATTTTCCTTATTAAAAATATATGCTGAGGTTTTTTGATAGTACCTATCTAATTGCCTTTGCAAAAACTACCTATAGTTTTACCTCACTAGTAAGAATTAAAATATGTTATTAATGTCAAAATTGAACTCTCAAATTTCCACAGATCCTCGTTTGCATTCTGATTTAGCAAATCTTCAAAACATGATTTTTCTGGGGTATATTTGCTTCCAAAGCGAATTGCATGCGGAGTGAGTAAAAATGTGTACACATCATATTATTCCAAAACAATACAATCCTTAACTTCAAATAAATTTTACCATTTACAAATAAAATCCTTACTCGACTAACAAGAGCAAGTAAGAGGTCACAATTGTGGATTATTTTTTTTTAAATATTATCATTTGTTTTTGCATTAGCTGAAACAAATATATGTAAAAACTTAATTAATGTTCACTGTCGTCTTACAAAAATAATTTATTCATTTTTAACGTTACGTCAAATAATATAAAAGAACTTACCCGTATGGAATTGACTGTACCATTCTTTCGGCTTCGATTCATATTTCGGAAAAGTCGTCTACTTCAACGGTTCTATTTTTCAAATGTATAAGATGAGGCTAAATGTAGAAGATGGCATTCATTTTGCTTTATATTTTGATAGTGTCACTTCAAGTTTAATATTTTGATAATATCGATATTACTAGGGGCCTTGGATATTGCCCCTCTAAAACTCCAGCTGTTCCCAACAAGGAAGCTACACAACGTAATTCCGGAACAAAGTCGTAGTAGGTTGCATCTTTTATATATAAAAAAAAACAAAAAAAAAACTTACAGCGTTCTCTGTTTTATTTCATTACTTTATTTATTCTTTTTACTCATCCCGATATTATCGATTTATTAGATATAAAAAGAACTCACGAAACCATGATATGGAAAAAAAAAGTAAATATATAGATTTCATTATTATTAAATTCTGAAATCAACGAATTTTGATTTCCCCCAGATTTTATTTAGCTAATCCTTTTTTTTTCTCTTTTTTTTAACAAATCGTTTTCAAATTCTTCTTTAATTCCTCATCATGTAATTCAGTCGCATTCGATATTTGATCAATTGAAATAAATGCTGGACGTAATTAAAAGCAATTGTCCTCTGTAATTTTCTTTAGATGGGGACTGTAATTGAATATTTGCTGATGTTAGGATTAGGGTTAATTAGAAGTCGTTTTAGAATTTAAACCGCTCCTAGATTCCTTTGCTTGCATTAATTATCGTGGAGGCTTGTTAATTAACTGTGGCCTGTATATGAGTGGTCCTCTATTTGGATGGAAGGACCCTCGAACGGCGCAATAAATTATCAACCCGTCCCTCAACGGCCCTTCTCAAATTCGAATCCCAGTAGTTAATATCCGGTATTGGAATCGTAGCCCTTCTATCTCGTCAGGAATTTCCCGTCGACATTTCGGCTTGATTAATTCGGAAAATGTTTTAGTAAAATGAAGGATATTTTGCAAAATGGACTGAGAAATTGCCTTCGATGAGGTGTGTAAATGCACTTTAGTATTGCTTTACAATTTATCCTATTACTTATGGATGCGATGCTGATAATATCCACTGAGATCAATGTCCAACTTATAAATAGCTTATCGAGTTAACGCTTCTAGAGGTTAAAGGGCAGGTTGTAATAAAACATTTGCCAAACAAGCGTTGTGCAGTTTTAATTGGGACATAAATATTTTCTATACAAATTTTTCAATATTTTCCAGATGCAACAACAAAATTTTTTATACAAAAAATACACAAATGTTGATTATAAATAACTTAATAATATTTCAAAAAATTAATTAATCAATGTATACAATATGTCTAACATATGGTATAAAACAACAGTTTCAGTTAGATGTTTTATTATTGCAATAATCTGAAGAACTACCAGTCCGGTTTCGAAAATACTATTATCGCATTAGATAGGCCATGTCATATAATAATCTCTTGGTTTTAAAAAATCACTATAAAAGTCAATTTACGTGAGGGGAGTATGAATCTTTTTGCTATGCGTGCCATAAACAAGCTTTTGTCATACTGAGGCCTGCCACAAGTGTTACTTCTCGTCTCCCATGTCCTGCCACTATAGCAATAATTATTCCTATAGTAGTATATTCCTATATAGTGTAGGTTTTCCAAAAATATATATGTACACCCACATAATGAAAGCATTGTTTTGTATGTAAAAATGTATGTTTGAAGTAACTACAGTTAAGTGTATAAGTTTCGAAGTTTTCTGGCCACCCTCAACCAAAATCAATCATAATCGAATCATCATAACGAAAATCATCAGTATTCGAAATTTTCATTCTACTGTAGAATTTTCGAAATTCCTAATCCATTTTGAAGTTTGAACAACATTCAAATTCAAAAACATTTCCAAAAGAAAAGAAACATTGAAAATTGTTTTGTTTTTTTCAATAATAAAACTATTTTTCTCCGTAATAAAACGCTTCTAACTTGTACTAGAAGGAAAAAGAACAAGGACTAAAAGGTTTTAAATATAAATTATGCAGTACAAGCTTATTTGATTCTTTATAAAAAAAGAAAACCACCATTCATTTTTATAAAGCGGCCGAAAAGTTCCGAGGAGTTTTGTTTAAAAAAGTTTTTTTTTTTTTTTTAAAGTTAGATTATTTCAGAATTGATGTATCTTCTAATGCCGGTAGAACATACCCGCCGAAACGCTCGTGAAGGAAGGACCCGATGCAAAGGAACAGGAATGTTCCTAGTTCACCGGGTGGGACATGCGTACAAGCTATCGCGGGCTTGTTGCATTTACCAGTATATATTATTTCTCAACAATACTTCATAAAAACCCACCAATTATATACCGAGGGGTTTGTTTTTTATTTACTTTTTTTCGATACGCAATACTTCCTTTTCACGGATAGTCACTATAATATAGACATCGGTGACTGTCCATTCACAATATAGATATGAAAAAGATAACTGAAATTTTAAATTATTGCAAAAGAAATATTATTCGCTTTTTATATTTCACTATTAATCGAGCAATTAAAGTCAGGGGTTTTAATTATTCATCAAATCAAATTGAAAACATAACAGGTATAGATTTATCTATGCTTATGAAGAATTCGAAATGAGGTAGTAATTTAGTTGTACAAAGTTTTCCCTGAGATTCGATTTGGAGCATCACACGATGGTTTCGAGTATACGGTTTCCGGGACAAAAATCCAAAAATGAGCAATTGACATCGGAAATGACCTGCCTCATTACGAATACCGCCGATATAGGTCTCACAAAATAATACCACTTTCTAATTTTTCTTAAAAAGAGAAAATGACGCCAGTTTTGACGGTTGGTTAGATTCTAATACTCGTTATTCAAAAGTTGGGAGCAAAATGATAATTATGTTAATAATAACAGTAATAACTCTGTAGAAATATCGAGCAGTATAAGGTATGCAAAATAATGTAATTATTTAATTTTTGCTAATTAATTATGTAATTTTCAAATACATACTTCGGCCTGTCAATTCCATGCTTGGTGTTTTAATTTTATAGAAAAGAAAAGTGCTCTCAGAAAAAAAAAATTATATTAATGAGCATATGCCCACCCTAGAAAATGTGATAAACAAAGAGTACAAAGGAAATAAATTCTTATTCATTTAGTGCATTTATTAAATATTGTATAAACAAATATTTTTAAAAAAGTTTTAAACATGAATAAGGTTTATTTGAAAAATTAGCCCCCTCCCCCTTCTTATTAGCCTGCCCCCCCCCAGACGAAAATGTTAGCAGAAAGATGTTCGTTGCAAAAGGATTAATAACTGCACTTCGTTTATTGTATCCACTTAAATAAAAAATAAACAATGATATAATCCCAGTAGAATGTGTTCCAAGGTTCATCAATGCATTTCAAAAGGTAGTTGACTGGATTGAAAATAGTTCAATTTTTTATATTTGTCTATTGGTCGATGCACTGTTCACCGAAACCCGACAAAGTTGGAAACGCCTTGATTAAGGAGTTTATTTTACTTTCATTAATTTAACTTAGTGATTTTTTTCCTGATATGCTGAAGTGAATGTGTTCAGCTAATGGCCTTCATACAGACGCAAAAAAAAAAAAAAAAATTAAAAAAAAATCTTTTCCGATTTAAAAAAATAAATAAACAAATCGATTCTCTGATCATGTCACTCAATTCGGGTGATAATTCAATATGATGACATAAATAAAAGTTAGGCCAATTTTCACCAAAACAATACAAGTTTATTTACGCAACGTTTCGGCCCCTTGAGCCATTTTCAAGCCTGTAAGCATTTATTCAGAAATGAATCTTACAACATAAGATAATACAAATATAATTTTATTTACTAGTTTTTTAGATGTTATTAGAATGACGCCTCCAGCAACCAGTTATTTTACACTGTAAAAATAGTTTTTTTTTCCATTCACTCTATGAGTAATCAAATATGATTCATGGTAGGTACAAATTATAATATCAAATAACAAAATGTTATGGAAATTTTTAGGTAATATTTATAAATTCATAATTTATGAAAAAATAATTACAGGCTTGAAAATGGATCTAGGAGCCGAAAAGTTGCCTAAATAAGCTTGAATATTTTTGGTGAAAATTGGCCTAATTTTTATTTATTTCATCATAAATAAATTGAATATGAGAAATCCTAATGGAAATTTTAATTCTAAGCTGTTTTTCTTATTCCTAATACATTTTAATTTGTATGCTAAGGCACGAATTGCAGACATGCAGTATTGCAGACTCAAAAACATTAGGATAATGGAAAAGGGAAGGGATAAGTGGCTGGCAACAGAACAAAGAGAGAAGTAAAAGTTGTCATTAGGCGAGGGCAACCATTTGGGGTGTTCTGGTCAAAGGGACAAGGCCCAATAACTGAGGCACCCCAAAAAGGCTGAAGGCTAACTTCATTATTCTCCAGCTGATCTCAATCTTCAAAAAATACGAGAGAGGGGTTTCCTATGATTCTTTTATACAGGAAGGAACTAAAACAATATTTATTACCTTATCCTTGACAAAGTATTTCTAACAGAATCTATTACCAACTTCTTTATTTACCTTTTCTTTTTAATATTATAATTCGTAGTCCAATGAATTATATTATTAACTGATAAAATTAATGACTGACCGTATGATAATAAAATATCAATATATATATTCGAGCAACATAATTATTTCTTTTTTCGGTGCATTACGTAAAAGTATATATATAGTTTCCAGAAAGGAATTTTATTAATATATATATATCTATATATATATATATATATATATATATATATATATTGTTGGGTTTTTGGATAAGAAGAACCAGAGATAAAAGAAAAAGAAAACAACTGATTTTATTACAAAAAATAAAAGACAGTCCAAAACAAAATAAAAATAAAGTTCCTCTTCTCCTCCTCCAGTGATCCCAATTTTCTGCAATTAAGACAGCGGCGAGCTGATCAAATCTGAAGGGGAACCCAACACTGTTGCGAACTGTAACGAAATGAATTGTGAGAGAGAAGCCTGGGGAGGTGGACCTTAACCTAGGGTTACAGAAACTGGCACTCACCTGATATTTAGCCGGAAGCTGGTTACCGCACCCCTGAAGACCGCCTGGAAACAGCCGAAGAACCGCTCTCTGCCCTTTACTGCACCCTTGAGGTTTTCATTTAAACAGCTGAAGATGCTGGGTCCTTCGCTGAGAGGTGCAAGTTGATGAGGGTGATCCGGCTAACAGTATTCTGCGTTCGGCTAACTGCCAGCTCTGCAGGGTTCCCCAACTCAGCTCACAATTTAGCATGTAAATTACAAAGACAATTAATAATTTGTAATGGAATAAGTCTTTAGCTGAGGTACAATCCAAGACTGTTAAATAAAAATAAAAAATTGCTAAACTATAACTAATTATAGCTAAGTTACAAAGAGTAGCTGGCCAGCTAATTAAAGACATGTATACAAAATTATCAAAAGAAACATTTTTAAGTAATATAGTTACGATACAAAGCTTCCGTAGTGAAGACTGGTGTAACAGAATCGCTGGGCTGCGAGGAGGAGTCACCTGCAGGCTGACAGCTGATGCAAAGTGAAGACAGTGGAAAGAAGTTCTCCTCAGCGAAGGAACCACAGCGAGTTGGTCAGTTTTGGTCTTGGTTGCCCCAAAGAAGTTCTCCCCTCGGAAGATGGCGGTGAAGATAGCCAAGATGGCGGCGGGTCGAGACAGTGACCGTAAGACTTAAGATCTTGCTTCTTCAGAGGGCAAACGCAAAAAGACGGAAAGGAAGTCCCTGCCCGGGGTTTTATAGGGCCAAGGGATTAAGCGCTGCAGTCGCGTGGCCGACTGCCAAAGCTTCAAGAAACTTACAATATATAATCTTTAAAACGACGGAAAAATACTATTATAAGCATATTAAAATGAAAGCTGGTACTTAGAAGTGCTTTTAGATTTTATTGAACATAATTAGACAGCTAAAATTGCTCAAAGCGAGAAAAACGAAAATTAGAGAAAAAACTCAGCGAGTGCTTTGAGCTTTTGAACGTGAATACGTAACCTGTCGCAAAGATAACCATCAATAGTGATAAATGCTTGAATTCTCACAAATAAGCCGGGTTTCAGTGAAAAACCTATTGAAACATAATCTAGACAGTGTAAAAAGATGACACAAGTGTTTTTATAAGAAAAACATCGCGGGAACATAAAATTGGCAAACCACGTTGTAAGTACATGTTTTAATTTAGTAAATTAGAACGCTCTGGGAGTTTTAACCATTTGGAATTGCTGAATTAAGGAAAATTAACGTGTTTAAATATAGAAAGCAAAGCCAAAATCATCTAGAAAGGCAAAAAACATAAACTCAAAAGTTCACTTAGACTGTTTAAAAGGTTTAATTGTTTTGAAATGAATGATTAGATGAAAATTAGTATGTTTAAAAAAGTCTTAGATGTTAAACATAAAATCATATTCTTCTATAAACATAAAACCAAATTTTTTAGGAACAAAAAAATTCTTAAGTTTGATAAAAACTTAACATATATATATAGATATATATATATATTTTCTTTTTATTTTGTTTTTAAGGTCACCTGCTTACTACATAGTACCGAATTTAGGATTCTTATTATAATTTCTCCATTATTTATCCTTCGTTCAATGTAAATTTAGCATTTAGTCCTTGTTGACCCAGGTTGCTAGGTACTGGAACTGGTTCCTAGGTACTGGTTCCAGGTACTGGAACTATTGTTCTGGATTCATAATCCACTGTTCTATATCTAGGTCGTCCCCTTGGCTATCAAAGAAAATTAATAACATTTTTCTTTGGTAACTTCCTGCCCTCAAATTGAGTATCCTTGCATAATTTTAAGTATAAATATAAATAAAGAAAAAATATAATCTAAAAAAAAAAAAAAATCCACGGTTAATGAAGGACCCGGATAATCAAGTACCTCGACTTGTGGAGGGAAAACCTTGACCAAATGTGATCCCGCCGACTTTGCTACAGTAGAAGTTAATTATATCTGATGTGTAATACGTAATATTTTATCTCTCCTTTTGTGAATCCTCCCCTCTAAGCCTTCCTCTCCTTCACCACGACCCTCCAAAATATTGAATTGGATAAATGTTTACTTCAATGAATCACATCAGACATGTTATTGATGATATAAAGACAATGGTAAATGATAAGGCATGAAATTGAGCAAAAAAAATTCAAATTTGCAAAATCGGCCCGACTTAAAAAATCTGTATCTTCAATATATTTTCTTAAATTGAAAATGTAGAAAATAGGTTTTGCTTATTCTTAGTCGAAACGGCGAAAAACAGAAAAAAAGTGCAAACATTTTGCAGATTTTGGGAAATTCAAAGGTGACCCAGGAGGCTGCCAAGGTCGGAAACTTGGCTTTTGCATATCAGTCAAATCCCATACAAGAAAAAAAACCAAAGCTATTACCACCACTTAGACCAATCCCCTTCATGATAAAGTTACTCAACTAATAAAAATGTTTAAAGAAAATCATTTTTTAATCAAAAAATATTAAATATTTTCCTTTCGAGCTTTGGGGCTCCACCAAACCATCAAACTCCTCTCGAATCCAATCCTTGCAATCCAAAATCCATCGTAAAATCCTTAACGCTCCTTATTTCGTCACAAATAAACTCATCCATAAAGACCTTAATGTCCCATATGTTGCCGATTTGGCCCGATCCAGATACCAATTCTTTCATAATAAACTCCTTACCCACTCGAACCCTCTTGTTTCCAGCCTCGCTTCCTCCTCTATTCCAGACATTCCTCCGCGTCTGAAAAGAAGATGGCCTCGGGACCTTCTATGTTGAGTGTATCAGTTGAGAGCTACCAGTGGGTAGCTTGTCTTCATGTTTGTTCAAGACATAGTTCTTAGTATTGTCACATTTACTAAATGTATTTATTTAAATACAGTTTTAAATTTCATTAAAAAAACAAAAAAAAAATATTTTCCTTAAACTTAATTGAAATATTTTTTTTTACACTGCACATACAATTGATAATCATTTTTTCAGAAAGGATACAATGCTCAAAAGATTCTTGGCCTGAAGAAATAATAATAATAATATAAAGAAAGAGGGAGCTAGGCCGCTTTTACCGACCACGCATCAGAGCAAGTGCCGGACTGTGCGCCTACCCGCCCCCAAAATATAATTTTAGTTGCATATTTTGAAACAGCGAGACATCTGCTACAACTTTTATTTGAACCATTTTCGGTTATTATTTGAAATAACTGTTACCTAAAAACTAATTCGAATGTAAATTTTAACTCGAAAATTTAGGATATTTTTGCGAATAATAGGTAAAGTATTAATGCCAGGGAAAAACATTACATAACATATTTTAAATAAGTGATAAGGAGAAATAATATGATACAAGATGTAACAATGTTGAATGATAAATAGCTGAGCTATGAGCAATAACTCGAACGGTCTCGAAACGAAGGTTTGTGGGGGGGGGGGTCCCAGGGTTAGCGCAAAGGGGGGGGGGGGTAGGGACTGCTTTTAGTAATTACTAACAACTGGCAAAAATTCAGTATGTCTAATTATTCCCGATAAATGGTCATTTTTGGCCTTCATTACTTGGGCTAATAACATTACGACGAGGTACGCGTATTGTCATGATTTTATGCTTCCTTCAAGATAATTACGTTTAAAAGGTAACACGTCTTTCCAATTCTTTTAATTCTCAATCATTGTTTCCCATTTCTTCTTCTTTCTTTCCCTTTCTTTTCTTTTAACTCATTATTGATTTTATGGCTCTTCTTTCAATGTTCCGTCATTTTCGTTGAATATCTTTTCAGTATAAATTATTATATTCATAGCTACAGTATTTATTTCTCTTGTCTGTTGATATGTTAAATAGCTACTAGTAAATAGTAACTTAAATAAATTAAATATAATAGCCTAACAGCATTCTTATATGTTAAATAAGACGATGCACTAGAAGATATTATGTCAATCCAGCCGTTGAAAAATTATTTCATCGCATTTGTTGTTTGTGATGTTGTTTTATAATGATAGGTGGTACATGGCACAATTCATATTCAATCCTATAAGCAAACATAAACAAACTTTGGTTTTTAAAATTAAAACAATTTTTTTTTCGTATTGGGATTCTGCATTAAATTTGGTAAGGAGTAATCATTTTTCTTTCATTTTATGGAAAGAACACAATATTGTATGCACTTTCTGCTAAGGATCTTGGAAAAATAATTATAAGTATCTTTTGAAATATCTCAATAACGATATAAACATTTGATTATCGAAATATGTATTCTGAAAACATAGTTAAACTAAAAAAAAAAAATAATATTGAAGATATGACTTAGTAATTGTGTGCGAAGGATGCTATCTCTCTGTTGAGACCATCAAATTGCTAGTATTTTTAATGGTTATTGGTTTTCTTGGTTTTTATATTCCTCAATAATAAGTTTTTACTTTCACTTACCTATATATGAAATATATGGTAAGGGGAAGTATTGCGATCGTGAAAAAATTCGACTTCCCGTTTTCAACGGATATACACGTTTTGGGGTTCCCCTGAGTCCAAATAACCAAGTCCCGCAAAATGGTCTGTGTGTGTGTGTGTGTGAACAGACTAGCTCAAAAACTATTAACCGTGCGAACTTGAAATTGGGTATTTAGTGTATGTATATACCCGTGATGTGACAGCAAAAATTTCATCAAAATTGGTTAAAAGAAGGGGGCACTTTATTTAATAACTTTTTACGTTTTTTTTTTTTCGATTTTCTCAAAAACGGCTCTAACGATTTTGATTAAACTGAGTATTTGATGTATTAATATACCCGAGATATGACTGTAAACATTTCATCAAAATTGAAAAACCTGAGGGGGGACTTTACTTAATAAATTTTGTATCATTTTCACCTGTTTTTTTTATTTACTCAAAAACTGCTTTAATGATTTTGATTAAACTCGGTATTTAGTTTATTTATATGCCCGCGATGCGACAGTCATAATTTCATCAAAATTGATCAATTGGAGGGGGCACTTTATACTTAATAAATGTTGTCCCATATTCACGTATTTTTTTTTAATTACTCAAAAACCGCTTTAACGATTTTGATTAAACTCAGTAATTGGTGTATGTATATCCTCGCGATGTGACAGTCAAAATTTCATTAAAATTGGTCAAACGGAGGGGGCACTTTATTTCATAACTTTTTTCCGATTTTTACATTTTTTTTCGATTATCTCAAAAATGGCTTTAACGATTTTCATCAAACTCGTCTTGTTTAATCAAAATTAGGTGTTTTTTAATATCAGGTAAGCTTTATCATTATTAAAATGTTCTGAGGGGGCTTAAATGGGGTAGTGACCTTTTTTGTTTGTTTGTTTTTTTGTTCCCTATAAAGTACCTTTGTTTTTGTTTATATGGAGAAATTAACTGTCTCTCGTTATGCCTAAAAATAAGAAATGGCTTAATATGAGATATGATAAAATCAAGTAAACGTATAGAGGAGAAAAAAAGAAAAATATCCAGTCAACTCATAAAACACGTTGAGCCCACCCATGCTGCAGAGGCGTAGTACACCTTTAATGACAGACCATTGTTCATAATTAAAGCCGTTCTTTTCATTTAATGGAAATTTTTTGTTTCATGGTAACTAAATGAAATTTTCAACAAGTACGTAGAGAATTATAAAATCAGACGACTTGGAGTATTTGCTTGCATTACCCAATTATCACAAGCAAAACATTTTACTTAATAATAAAAGAAATTAGTGTTTTTTATAGAGAAAATGAAAACAAAAATAAGAATGTGTGACTTTGAGAAGTGGCAATTAACAAAACGCATTAATTTCTAATCTAAGGAAGTTGTGTGTTGCGCGCACGCACCTGATTTTTTTATATTTCTTTCGTAAATATATATTTATTTTATTATTTTTCCTTATTCGTTTTTGTTCTGCATTTCAGTTTATATTTTCTAGATTTCGTAATACATATATTTAAGATCATTTTATATATTAGCAACATAAAAATATAAGTTCCGTGACCTAAATTATTTTGATGAAACAAGCCAGAGCGAAAATTAATAGCGAAATGTTGTCTTTGTAGTAACACCATAGCTTAACTAACATTTCCTGGTCATGTTTATGATACGTCGCCCCCCCCCCCCCCCCCCTCAGTTCATTACTACTTACCCTCCCCCTCCCAAAAAAAATTCTATATAACTTCACTGATTCGATTACCGCCTTTTCGCTTCATTAAAAGGATTAATCTGTCCGTGTTGTAAAAGAACACAAAGAAGTTTAGTATGGTTATATTAAATACTTTTCTATTGGGATATAACAAGGATAACATTTTGTTCTATCAACACCCTTTATGCCCATTTGAAAAAAAAAAAAAAAAAAACTATAATATTAATAATAATAAAAGGAATGACTTTATAAAGAAAGAATAGGCGATTTTATATACTCCAAATTGTCGAAGTGGATATCCATCTCCAAAGTGCATATTATGGAAGAGAAAATGCATGATTAAGTAACATATTTTTACATGCTAATCTTAAACAGGCCTCAAACTCTATGTTCCGCGCGCTTACTGCTCCATAGAAGATAGAGTTCTGTTGTGTTGCTTCTTGCAAACCATGAGAATGTACGTTGCCAAGGTCTTTTCTACCGGAGGAAGAAATTGCAGTTGATGCTCTTGTCCTTGTCATTAGAACCAATTATGGTAGTTTCTTTCTTTTCTTTTTTTTCTACACCACCTGCGCCTGCGTGCTGGATAAGGACTCCCTCGCGCCTCACTAAATTACTACTGTTCCTAAGAGCCCTTACACATGCTCTCCTTGATGACAGTAGGAAACAATTTTGCATTCTTACGGCAGTTTCGTGTTACAGGATAGTGTTCTATTTCCGAATTTAAAATTACAATAAAAAAAAGTTGTTGGTGAGAATAATTCACGAAATAAGGCATTGTAAAAAATTGTGTACACATGATTCGTCGTTGATATTTTTTTAATATATATTTGCTTGTTGGTATATCAATCTAGGAAAGGACTTCTCATGGCCTGAGTGCCTACATCAAACTAACTTTTGTTATGGAAACTTGAAAATCAGTAAATATATTGATTTAAAACTACTACAGTTAACTATAGTTTTCACTATAGATGGTTTCGATTATATCAGACGTATACTATCGATAGAATAATATTGTTTTCTTTTGTGATTTTTTTTTCACGGTGTTCCTATTAATACAAGCTAGGTTTTCAAAATAATTTTCGTCATTTCTGCATACAGTGGCTCACGGTCAAAATGATGCAAGGAATTTACTTCGAAAAAAACTATTTTATACCAAGCCAAAATTTATTTTCAACAATCTTTGGTTACGAAAATAAAATAAAACAATTAGGCTAGAATTGACAATAGCTTAAGGTTTATTTGAGAGCAAATCCTAAAATTAAACTAAAACTTCTTGAAAAACTATACACGATGAAAAGGTTGCAAAATTAAAAAGATCCAAAAAATTAAAGATATTTTAAATTTTAGTACTTTGTAGGTAAGCCTTTATTTTTTATTACCACTTTCAAACGATTGGGCAAGGATTGGACAAGCTTTTCTGTGTAAGGTGGGTTTATCTTGTCCTATTCTTCTTGAAGTGCCTTTTTGAAATCTTATCTGTTTGATATCTCCTTTTACCACAGTTCTGTTTCTAATTTACTCCATGAATTCTCTACGATGTTTAGGTCTAGTGATTGGGGAGGTGTTTTTACGGTTTTGGGGCAATTATATAAACACCATTCTCTTGCAAGATAAGAAGAAAGCTTGGGATCGTTATCAGTATAAAAAGCAAAATTATTTATTATTTCAAGCTGGGTTGCACTTGCAGCCCAATTTTTTCAGGGTGTGATTATATAAATATTTATACATTTTTCCCTCAATAAAATGAAGATTTCCAAACCTCCGAGGCAGCAATACACCCCCAAACGATGACATGAACACCTCCAAGTTTGATGGTCGGGCGAAGATTTTTTCTTGGCACTCTTCATGCCTTTCTCCAGACGAAACCTCTTCCATCAGAGCCAAACAAATTAAATTTTGACTCATCCGAATACAGAAGACTTTTCCAGAAGTCCATGTCTTTTTTAAAATAATCCTTAGCAAAATTGAAACAAAGCTTTTTATTTTTGTCACTGATGTAAGGATTATGCCTTGCAACTCTACTGTTGTATTGGTTTTTTCTAAAGATCCCTCGAATGATTTCAGCACATACCATTTTATTTAAATATTTTAAACTAATTTGGTCTAGTTTGGAGCACTTAATTTTGCATTTTTAGCTATATGGCGCAAAAATCTAACGTTCATCATGACCAGCAAAAACATTTTTTGCATTCGCTAGCTTTTCCTATTCTATTTTCGTTTTTAAACTTTCAATAATATTTTGAACGGTGGCATAACTCCTATTGATATTAGAGGCGATTTTTCGTTGTGTTTTGCCCATTTTAAAATGGTTAATCAGTATCTCTCGTTCACGGATTACCTAGAAGCCCTAGCCCGAACTAGACAGATTATTTGTATTCATATTGTTTATTTTGGTTTTCATAGAAAGAAAGGAAAGGAATTGAAAGGTTAATAAACTCATTTACACGATAACTGAAGAATACTTGTTACTTTCACTTTTTTCTAAATGGAAGTAAACATTGCATCTTTTTCACTGTGACCTTCAATCGCTATGAGTTTTAATGAAGATTTGCTTTTATATTTCTATAATTGCTGTTGAGTTGATTTGATTATATAAATTTAATGTATGTCAATGAATCTTTATGGCCTCATGTGCTTTGGTTTTTAAATTTTAACAAAGATGACGTAACTAGAAATTTTCTTTTCTTTTCTTTTCTCGGTGCTCCAACGGAAGGGATACCGTTTCAGATCAGAGCTGAGCTCCACACCTCTCTATCAGCCCAGTCTCCCTCCTGTAGACCTCGGCCCGTCATCTCTTCATGGGACTCCCTCTATCCAGGTCGTTCTCGGTCGTCCTCGTTTACGTTTTCCGGGCGGCTGAGGACTCGGTACGGCCAATGCTCTTCCGGCATCCTCCTGCAGTGCCCATACCACCTCAACCGCCGTTTCCCGATTCTTTCTGAGACGGTCTCCCCAACACCCATCCTTTGCCTCACCTCTTCATTTCGGACTCCGTCTAGCCTTGTTATTTGGAGACATCTTCTCCAATAGTCCATTTCAACGGCCCAAGCGAGTATTCATCGACCATGCTTCACATTAGGGATGCGACATCGATGTCGATGTTTCTGAAACATCGATGTTTTGGGCAAAACATCGATGTTTTTAACATCGATGTTAGGTAGCCGATGTTTTCCGACCATCGATGTTTGTGGGCCGATGTTAACATCGATGTTTTTTTTTTGTTTTTTTTTTTTTTTTTTTTTTTTTTTTTTTTTTTTTTTCTTTTTTTTTCATTAACAAAGTTTTCAACATTGATGTTTTTGAAAAAAAATAATATACTCTTAACATTGATGTTTTAACTATCAAGCTGTTTTTAACATCAATATTTTTGTTCAAAACATCAATGTTAAAACAGATTTGTTTTTGCAGAAGACATCAATGAACAATAAAAAGTGGTTTTTAACATCAATGACAAAAACAAATATGTTTTAACATCGAAGTTCGGGACAAAATACATTAGTATATATGCTCTTAATCTCATTGATGTTGAAACATGCTTTAACATAAAAAGTTGTTTTTTACATCGATGTTTTTGACAAATATAAATATGTTTTAACATCGAAGTTATATACAAAAACAAATATGCTCTTAACATCAATGTTCTAACAATAAAAAGTTGTTTTTAACATCGATGTTTTTGTTCAAAACATCGATGAGGAAACATATTTGTTTTTGCAGAAAAAAAAAACATTAAAGTGGTTAAAAACCACTTTTTATTGTTAAAACATCAATGTTTTTAAGATCTATGTTAAGAGCATTTAAATTGATGTTTTTTGTTCAAAACATCGATTTTAATAACATTTTTGTTTTTGTCAAAATCAAACATCGATATTATAACATATTTGTTTTTGTCAAAAACATCGATGTTAAACCCATTTTTATAAAAACATCGATGTTTCTGTAAAAACAAATATGTATTAAAAAAACATTGATGTTAAAAGCAACTTTGTTATAGTAAAAAATTCGATGTTAAGAGCATATTTTAACTTCGATGTTTGATTTTTATTTGTTACATATTGAAAACAATTTTTTAAAAACATTCATGTTGCCTAAAACATCGATGGTAAGAGCATATATATTGATGTTTTTGTTCCAAACTTCGATGTTAAAACATATTTGTTTTGTCAAAAACATCGATGTTAAAACATTATCGTTTTTGTCAAAAACATCGATGTTAAAAACATCCATGTTTCCTAAAACATTGATGGTAAGAGCATATATATTGATTTTTTTTGTGCCAAACTTCGATGATAAAACTATTTTTTTTGTCAAAAACATCGATGTTTAAAATACATTTTTTTAAAACATCGATTTTTTTCTGTAAAAACAAATATGTATTAGCATTCCTGTTTTGGACAAAAACATCGATGTTATAAACAACTTCTATATTATTCAAACATCGAAGTTAAAACATATTTGTTTTTGTCCAAAAATTTTTTTTAAAAACATCCATGTTGCCTAAAACATCGATGGTAAGAGCATATAATATATTGATGTTTTTTATGCCAAACTTCGATGTTAAAACATATTTGTTTTGTCAAAAACAGCGATGTTAAAAACAATTTTTTAAAAACATCTATGTTGCCTAAAACATCGATGGTAAGAGCATATATATTGACTTTTTTTTTTTGTGTTGAATTTTTCTCGTGGAAAAACCGCTTCACAGCAAGGTTTCGGGTTTTATTTTCTTTTTGGTGATTTTTTTTTATTTTTTAACATTTCAAGCGTATTCGAATACATTCGGAAAAAAATTTAAATTATCTCTTCACCATTAACTTATAATTGTTATTAATAATTATCAGAGTGGTGCAATATATTCTGCAATATAGTCATTGATGTTAAAAACCACTTTTTATTGTTAAAACATCGATGTTTTTAAGATCTATGTTAAGAGCATTTAAATTGATGTTTTTTGTTCAAAACATCGATATTAAAGCATTTTTGTTTTGTCAAAATCAAACATCGATATTATAACATATTTGTTTTTGTCAAAAAAATAGATGTTAAAAAAACATTTTTTTAAAACATCGATGTTTCTGTAAAAACAGATACGTATTAACATTGATGTTTTGGACAAAAACATCGATGTTAAAACAAGTTTGTTATAGTTAAAAATTCGATGTTAAGAGCATATTTGTTTTTTTAACAACATTGATGTTAAAAACAACTTCTATATTGTTCAAACACCGATGTTAAAAACAGTTTTTTAAAAACATCCATGCTGCCTAAAACATCGATGGTAAGAGCATATATATTTATGTTTTTTGTGCCAAACTTCGATGTTAAAACGTAGTTGTTTTGTCAAAAACATCGATGTTAAAAACAAGTTTGTTATAGTTAACAATTCGATGTTAAGAGCGTATTTGTTTTTTTAACAACATCGATGTTAAAAACAACTTCTATGTTGTTCAAACATCGATGTTAAAAACAGTTTTTTAAAAACATCCATGCTGCCTAAAACATCGATGGTAAGAGCATATATATTGATGTTTTTTGTGCCAAACTTCGATGTTAAAACGTAGTTGTTTTTATCATTTTATTTAAAACCACTTTTTATTGTTAAAACATCGATGTTTTATAATTGTGGTTGCATGATGTTTCTAACATCGATGTTAAGAGCATATAAATTGATGTTTTTTGTCCAAAACATCGATAAAAACATATTTGTTTTTGCCATAACTTCTATGTTAAAAACAACTTTTTTAAAACATCGATGTTTTCTGCAAAAACAAATATGTTAAAATATATTTGATGTTGTCCAAAACATCGATGTTAAGAGCATATATATTGATGTTTTTTGCCCAAAACATCGATGTTAAAACATATTTATATTTGTCAAAAACATCGATGTAAAAAACAACTTTTTATTGTTTAAACATGTTTCAACATCAATGAGATTAAGAGCATATATACTGATGTATTTTGTCCCGAACTTCGATGTTAAAACATTTTTGTTTTATTAAAAACAACATTTTTTAAAACATCGATGTTGTTTTAATCCTTGATGTTTTCTGCAAAAACAAATATGTTTTAACAATAAAAAGTTGTTTTTAACATCGATGTTTTAGCTCTAATTAAGATCTTTAGGTCCTAACAGTTGAATATTTAATAAATGATTATGTAAAACCAACTATGTAGAAAACATCGATGTTTTTATATATTAATAAACATGCTTTACACTTAAACATTGATTTAAATACGTTTGGGCACTAATATGTTAATGTTTAAAGAACGTATAATTTAAAAAACATCGATGTCGAAAAACATCGATGTTCTTGAACATCGATGTTTTGTGGTCGATGTTTAATCGACATCGATGTTTTGATTGTAAAAACATCGATGTTCAAAACATCGATGTTTTGCCGTCGATGTCGCATCTCTACTTCACATCCGTAAGTTAATATAGACTTAAGTTAACTAGCAATTGAAATATAAATATTCGTTTGGCTCATTTTGAATGTGAGCCACTGTATACAGGGTGTCCCCAAACCAAACGGCCAATTTTGAGGGATCGATAGAGGATCGAAAAACTTAGAAAAAAAAAGTCCTCTGGCATATGCCTCGTTTTCGCTTCGTTTTCGAGAAAATCACAAAAAATAAAAATAGTTGTGCAAAAATTAGTTAAGGCCATGGAAGAGTGGATTTCATTCCTTGAATGAATTTTAACAATAATTGTTATTCCGATACAATTATTTTATTTCAATCTTATACTAATAGAAAGGTAATTGAAAAAAAATATTTTTTATTCAGAAAAAAATAATAAATACTTTTTTATTCAAATATTCATAGTATAAAGAAAATTACCTATTTAAAGTACATAACATTATGTACAAAAACTGAAGATTAAAAAATTGAAAATTTAAATAATAAAAGTATTGATAGTTTATCCTATAATGGAAGACTTTTTAAAAAAACCCTTTTGGTCTTATATTATTCTAAATTTATATTTCAGTGAAAAATCCAGTCTTCCTTTTTGATAATATATATTTTTTAATATGTTAAAACATCACTACGTTTCGAGGCTCATTGCCTCATCTTCAGGTGACTATGTTATAATTATAAAATATATCAATACTTTAAAATCTCGTCAAATAATCAAAATGTACTTCTTATTTTAAGTAACAGTGAGGTGGCCAAAATAAGAAGTACATTGTGATTATTTGACTTTAATATTTGACGAGATTTTAAAGAATTGATATATTTTATAATTATAACATAGTCACCTGAAGATGAGGCAATGAGCCTCGAAACGTAGTGATGTTTTAACATATTAAAAAATATATATTATCAAAAAGGAAGACTGGATTTTTCACTGAAATATAAATTTACAATAAATAATAAAAATAATTTTAAAAATTAAAAATTTAGAAAATAATAAAATATTCTTACTAGGAAAACATAAATGTTTCAGTTTTTATATAGGACTACCTTAGTGAGAAAAAAACAAAAAAAAATCTGAAAATTTTGAAGGTTTTACCTTCCATTTTCTTCCATTTGCGCCAAATGGTTACCCTTCGTATGCCAAGAACTGAAGCAGCTCAATACCAACCCGGCTTGTACCAGGGTTGGTGTTGAAGTGCCGCAGTATCCTCTCCCTCCGCCTCAGGTCGGCTACTATCGGAGCCTGCATACGGTTTCCACCACGATTACATGAGAAGGACCCAGTCTCTCGAAGCCTTCTGAAAGTTCTGGTAAAAAACATCTGTGTGGGGTTTCTCGGTCAGGAAACCGTCTGCGATATTCCCGAACTGCCGGACGTGCATTGCCATCGCAGAATCCGTAGACGTAGACTATGTCCGCGTATTCAGCGTTGGTAAATCTAGCCATATTTGTAGACTTCACTGAACACTACTAGCAACACCACTTATGTGAGAATGCGAGGCTGGATTCCCCCTAAAAGGATTAAAATGATAATATAATGGCTAACATTTTAATCGTTCCTTTTCAAGTTTAAACACTCAACCTAGATGTATTATTGATAACCAAAGCGTAAGAATATTCATCTTTTCTAAATTTACTCATAGTAAATTAAGAAATTAAGCTTACTCAAAAAGCTAGTATATTTTTGTAATTTAAATACATAAGTGAAAAAAAAAATTAAAAATACACTTTTTGCACAACTATTTTTAGTGTTTTTGTGATTTTCTCGAAAACGAGGCATATGCCAGAGGACTTTTTTTCTTAGTTTTTCGATCCTTTATCGATCCCTGAAGTTTTGCCGTTTGGTTTAGGGGACACCCTGTATATCGACGAACTAAGTTGAGTTTATGTTAAGTTATTAGCTTTATTGATGCCTGATTGAACGGGATCCCTTTACATTGTTTTTTCTTTTTTTTTTGTTTCAAATGGTGCCTCATCACAATTTTCCCAATTTTGGTGGATTTAATTATATTTAGGCGATAAATAGGATCTTTAAGGGAGAAAATGGATTTTTCTCCCATTGAGTGATTCAACCATTATTTTTTTAAAAATCTATCCTCGAAAGAAAGTTCTAAGAAAAAATAATTTTTTTTGTATTCGAGTGTGCTGGCTACAATACGACTTATTATCAATAGCCTTGTAAACAATGATACATTTAGGTGGATAACTTCATTCATTGAGTCTGTATGGACTATCGTAGAAAAATCAGGTTTAGGCCGTTTCTCGGAAAAGTTTATTTAATTAAAAATTCATTAAAAATTTGTAATGATAAAATAAGTTTTTTTTCCAGTTTTTGCCACTTGTTGTTGACTCTAGTTGTTAATTTATCTACCTATTTACGCGTGATATTCAATTAGCTTTATGTGAGTAGCTATTTAAATATATCTCGTCAGTCAATATGCAATCATATTTTTTAAATGCAAAAATAATTTATTTTATTTTATTTGCTCGAATAAGCACTATTTGTGTAAAAGATAAATTAAACTGTAAAATTTTCGCTCAATTTTCCTTTAAATAAATTATATGGCACCTGGGTACTATGAGTTGGAGGCTATTATATTTAGTTTTTCCTTTTAAGCAAAATGGATTACAATTTCGATAATAAATTAAATTAAATTCAATTTTATTAAATGAAAAAACTAAATAATTTTGCGCGATATTCATTTTATAATTCTATTTGATTACAGCATATGGTAGTTATTCACAAGTTAATGCAGGAGTCGAAAGAAAAGAAATCCAACGAGCAACAATCAAATAACTAGCTATCATTTTCTTTTTTTAATTTTTTTTACACACTTGCTAACTAAATGGAGATGGGAACAGATTGATTTAGTCTTGTATTAATTAAAATTTAACTTCAAGCTATGGATCCATTATTTATGTTACTTAGACTTCCCCAAACAAAGACTGCCAAACTCAATCAAAGGCGATTCCTCTGTCTAAATATTTATGATTCTTCGTTGTTGTTTTTTATTTGTTTCTTCTAAATTAAACTGTTTAATGTCTTCCCAGCTGTTAAGTAGTACCCATTGTGATAAACAAATGCTTAAATAACCCTTTTCTTTTCTTTTACCAGGCACGATCATTAGCAATTACAATTAGAGTAGGGGAAGAAAAAAAAAAGGATTCCCTAATTATTATCCTCTAATTACCGCAGGCAGTCCTTGCCACTAGAAACACAAACTATAAAGTTGCTCATTAGGAGTTGCTTATGGTTTTTAGCCCTGGTTAATGTTCCAGGATCATCCTCTGGGATTAGTTAGGGAAGCAAATGGGCTCTGGCCTAATGTTGCCCACGGAGGGCCGGCCGTCAGGTAGTGCCAACTGGGGTCTGCATCTTCCTGTCCACTCCGCCCCCCCCCCCGCCACCCCCTGCCCCCCCTGCCCCCCCCCTTCACCCCCTCAACCCCCCTCTCACCCTCGCCCCTCGACCGCCGCTTCTTATTGGAGAGGGGTGACCATTTGTGGGGTTGTCGCCAAGATTAAACTTTAACGCTAGGGGGGTTGGAGAGGGATCGTGTAAAACCTGAAACAAAAACACTGTATATGTATATTACTGGGTGCTCCAATTAACTGTACCGAAATGTTAGAAGGTGATTATGGTTCTAATTCCCGACAAAAAACCACTTAGGTATCCTTTTTCCCACATATCGTATCCATAGATCATCGTTTAGCAGTTATCAACTGTAGTCACTGATTTATTCGTTTTAATCTACTCTAATTGAGTCTTTTGCGTTCCTTTAAGGCGATATTTATTATTTTATAAAATAAGTTTTAACTACATTTACATCAACGTCTATAGCACATTTGCTGATCTTTCCTGTGACAGTACATATGTATGTTAATGGTATTTTAACATATATCATATAGGAGTAATGAAAGACAACAATTTTTATCTAAACTAAACCTTCCGAAAAAGGTCACGCCCAGAAGTAGCTTAGGGTAAGCGTTCCATTTATTATTTCATATTTTTATTGAAATTTACAACATTGTTTAAAGTTAAACGTCACGAGACCATCTTTTTAAACCTAAAGAATTATGTTTGAATACTAGGACTTAATAGGAGCATTAAGTATTTCGGATTTTCCGTCACATTACGGTATGAAAATGTTTAAATATAACTGGATTGTAGTTGAAGGGAGGGGGGGGGGGGAGTTTCATATCACTTGATCTGTGGACTGTCTTCCTTTCTGACCCTTCAGAACAATAATCTGAAGAGGCAGGATGCAGTTTGCCCAGTAGTTTGGCTATTGTTTTAGGATGTTATATTTTATACCTGATCTACAATATATATATATATATATATATATATATATATATATATATATATATATATATAGAGAGAGAGAGAGAGAGAGAGAGAGAGAGAGAGAGAGAGAGACCGATTATTATAATAATATATTCTTTTGATTACGATAAAAATACGCATACGCTTAGGTAGAAGCGAACTGTGGCATCTCTCAGGTTTTGGCCATCATTGTAAGTATTGTAATAGGCTTACTCTAATGTTAAGTTACCCCCACCTTTCAATGTATATATATACATACTATATTTAATGTCCTATATATATATATATATATATATAGGGGAGAGTGGGGCATAATGAAATACACTAGTTTCTTTTACACATATCACCCCACCTGAGACATTATTTTCAATTTTTTATTTTTTCTATGTTACCTTAGGATCTAATCTATGTAAGAAATGCATCAAGTGTGCCCGCGAGCAGCCATTTTCCAAAAAAAATAATTTTGTGACCGGGCGTGGGACACAATGAAACAGCGCAAGTTGAAACATAAAACAACTGAAAAAGACAACATTATTAACGAAAAAACTTATTCGGCTTCCGGTCGGGTTTTCGTTCTCCTGCTGTAGGATAGCCACTAAATTCTTCAGGAGAGAGGGAAGTTTTAATTGGTCGTCAGAGAGGTAAGTTGTCATAAATTAATAGAGTTAAATGTAAATCTTAAGAGATACATGCATAATGAAATGTAATAAGAGGAGATTGAATAAAATAATTACTCTTACCTAGAGACGAAAATCCGTTCGACGAATTTTTTTAGTTTTACCACACAAAACAGCACTTCGGCACGTGGAGTCTGTCAGGCAACAAGTTTAAAGCGGACAAAAAGCTGACTTTGAGCCACCCTTACCGCTCGCTGTCTGCATGTAGTTGCACTAGGCCTTTTGGTTTGCCCAGTGCACCCACTGTTATTTGTGCCCCTCCCTCCCCATATATATATATATATTCATATATTTAGTAAAGTTTTCTATCATGATCATAATTTTATTTTGACAGATGCCTTTCACGTAATCAAAATAATATGGTCGAGTAAAAAGCATGATTTAATTTTATGAAGATTCAAATTTTAATTTCATTAAACATAAGCAGAGACAATCTCAGCTTTTTATTGAAATTGACTTTTTTAATGTTGTATGTTCATTAAATCATTCAATATTTGTTTTGTTTACATTCATTAATTATCACATCGAAGAACTACTGCAGTAACAATAACATACATACATATACAAGGATAGCCATCGGTTCCTACTGTCGACTATCATGAAAGAGTGTCATACTATCCTAAAGTTTACAATATTACGATATTGCCGTCATGGATAGAACTGCAACCATGGAAACAAGGTATAAGATTTAAGCGAATGATGATGTGGTAATACAAATTTATTTTATTCCCCTATTAATGCATTGAAAGAAAATAAATTTAAAACCATCAAATGCCATTTTATCATAAATTTTATGACTTTTTTATCTATTAATAAAGGGCAGTGGACGGTGGGCCTCCATTTTTTATTGCAAAATTATCTCAATTTAATTCATGAAGTAGAAAAATAGGTGGTTGTAAGGAGGGGAGTAATGACCCTCATAAACATGAGATCCGCCAGTTTTATGATACGACCGATTAAAAGAATATTAAAAAAACGGTAATTTATGAAATGACGCAATGATGGAAACTCTTTAGCTTCTTGGCTGGTGGGGGGGGGGGGGGGAGTACGTTTAGGGAGGAATTAAAAATTTAATTTGCCATCACCTGAGGGGAGTAAAAGGGAAAAAAACAAAGGTGTCTCTGATATTCGCAAAGACCTTCGCCAGTTTGTCATTAAAACTAATTGATATTGTAACCCCCATGGCGGTTTGAATAATTTTATTGGCAAACAATTATAACATAAAAATGTGAAAGAAACAAATGCAACATTAAATTAGAATAAAACAGTCTTTCATTTCTTATATAAAGTCCATAGTCCATAGTCTGCTATGGAAGCACACAAAAAGACCTTGAACGTTGCAAATATGTGATAACGTGCTAATACATGACTGTAACCATTCCAGGCGGTTCTAGAACTTACACAAAAGATAAAAATAAGCATCTGTTTTGGTTTAACGTTTCAATACTATTGATGTCCATTAAATGTAAGTATATATATATATGTATAATGAATTTATGAATATTATACATCGGAAAAATTATTAAATTTATAAAAAGAAAGATTGATTTGCTAGACAAAACATTATTATTTGATAGAACATTAACGAATAAAATCAGAGATTCTATAATAATTATTATATATGATGTTATTGTTAATATGTACTTATATTTTTATAACTGTCACCTTTGGACGTCCATATTTTATTTTAAAATTTATCAAATAAAGGTGGATTTAGACGATCGGTTTTTCCATCTTTCCACCCCGTCGGTTTGCATGACGGATAATGATGGGGGTAAGACGTCAGTTTAGAACCACATTTGTTTTTTTTATAAATAAAACCCACAATTGTAATAATTATTTAAATTATAATTGAAATAAATTTTCAAATTATGAGTCATGTGTGAATTCGTATTTTTTAAATGCCCATTTCCCTCAATTATGCCTATTTTTTATCAATTATTTGTTCTGAATTATATTCAATCTTATTACAATATATATATGTATAAAACAATCTAAAATCCCTGTAGTTTGTGTTGATTTAAACATTATTTGTATCATTTTGTATCATCATCATATTGTTGTATGATTTAAACATAGTAAAATAATTTCCATTTTTTTTTAATTATTATTTCATAATTGATTATGGTTTTTATATTTTATATTATTATTATACATATTAATATATTATAATACACATTATCGTATTATTTAATCGGAAGTATTATAAAAAAGAAAATTGTATACTTTTATCTAGAGGTATATAGCGTTTATTAATTGCAACACTAGAAATCGTCCAAAGTTTTAACAGTTGTTTTTTTTAAAATTAAAATTAGTTGTGGGTAATTTTTCAAGACAAAAGATTAGCTATGGTCGGTACTGGAACCCACATAACTAATCCCCTACCAAATTGAAGTAGCTAGTCTCCTGCCCTAGACAATGTTCAGTGAAGAGGGTAGGGTTGGCAGTTGCCTGAATAGACTATTTTCTGAATAAACAAAGAAAATCTGAATAAGAGGAGTCTCAACATTATTCGATTGAAGCCTTCAAATAAAAAAAAATCCCCTGCAAAGGACTTAATCGGATTTAGTTTAGCCTCTTCATAAATGATTTTTTTTTTTATTGTGAGGTAGAAAAATGTTTTATTGATGCTAAATATGAAATCTCCTCGACGAAGGTTTTTAAAACAAGAAATAGACTTTGTCTTATGTTCGTTAATCGATGTCAGGATCTTGGTTCTATTAAACTGGGTTGTTTCCTTAAACGAATATTTTCTATCTAATCTTGTATGGTGATTACGATTTTGGAAAAGTTTAATAAGTGGCTTACAAGAGCCTTAAATCCCTTTATTTGTCTGTGAAAAAATTATGATATACAATTTAATACGAGGTAACTTTAAAAGAATAAATTGTTCCACTGACTTAATGCTTTGTGATACCTCAAATAATATTTAATAATTGATATGATAGGTAGTCTGTTGTTTTATTTTATTAATAAATAAACATTTACTCTTTTTTTTAACACTGTCTTTTTTTTCTTTATTAGATTACAGAGCGCAGCTTCCAGTGCTTAGCACCATATTCATCTAAAAACTATACATTACAAATTACACATCAAATTTTTCTTATTACAATCTTCCTAAGCATTGTCACAAGTTCTTTTTGCATATTCATACCTTATTTTATTATCCTCAGTGGATATAATTTTTGGATTATTTTTTCAATACAATTTTCACAGAATACTTGTTGGAAAATCATAATTTCAATTTACAATTCTTTGATGCTGTTATTATAATATTATTCTTAAGTAAATTGTTGGTTATATTTTCTCTCTCTGGGGTGGGTCTTTAGCGTTTAGTCTAATGGGGTGCGGGTTCATGCGGGAATTAGGTAAGGCGCATTTTGAACTGTGCCACGCAGGCGACGCTGAGCAGAGCAGAGAAGGCGGCACGAAACAAAAAACTGCGTCGCACAGTTGACCGCGCACATTGGAGAGCAGTTTCTGTGCCGCAGTTTTCCAAGGCAGGGGCTTATTTTGTGAAAGTATGTTAGATTTCTTGGATTTAAGCTCAGAACCTGATTCGGATATTGAGTTGGAAACAAAAACAATGGCTATATCAAAAGTCATGAAAAAAAATATTGTGATAAAATGCGTGTATATACGAAAGAATTTGCACACAGAATTTTCTTAAATTAACTATTTCCGTCTGAGTCCGGCGAAGCTCATAATTACATTGAAGCTACTATTTAGTCTGAGGGATCTAATGCTTAAAATAATAACTTATCGTGATGTTTAAAATCATTTAATGAGAGGTCTGGGCTAAGCTCCAAGTTTGTAGAAGCTTGTTCCTTATATCACACTAGGCTCAAAATCATTGCGTTCACAATGCCTCTTTAAATCCTCTTCTACGATTTTAACAACATAATATCTCTATGTAATAAATTTTCATTAATTTTTTTATTTTTAATAGAAATTTATTTTAATCTATATCCGATTTTATTTATTTGATGAATGAATATATTATTCACTATTTTGTATACTTTTAATTTTTTATAAATATTTACATTTGTTTTTTATGTAAATCTTATCTTTCATCATCCACCAATACTTTAATTATTCAGCCAGTTATAATTTTATTTTTTGTTCTAGTCAGTTAATTCCTTAGGGATCTCGTCTCAGAATAAAGTTTATTATTTTTTTTCTACTCCATTCTGTATGAGGACATAAATAAATTATGTAGAGATTATCAAAGAGAAGTTATATTTACTTTGAAGTTATATTTACTTATAATTTATTATTAAAAAAGTTCCTATCGAGGCATGGCCTATTTCCCTCTCTTTTCGATTAATCACGGTTTTCGATTTTTTAAATAGCAGTTTTCTTTTTCACTCAAATATGTTGAATAAAAGAAGAAATATACATTATTTGCTTTTAATCAACATTTTCATTAACTAAATTTCCATAAAGCCTATCTTTTTTTGGCGAAATAAAATCCATCAAATTTTCTTGAGATCATAACTTGTTGAATGGTTTAATGAACTTCTAGTATCTATTAGAGGAAAACTTGTTTTTCTATTTTTTTAACGTGTCACGGTAAGACGAATAAAATCTAACAAAAACCGGAGCAAGGTATTACAAATAAAATAACAATATTAAAACTATTTAATCAAAAGTATCTACTTTTCGAATTTCAGAAAGGCCCTCATCTAAATTTTAATGTATGTATTTTTTTTTTTTAAATAATTTTACAGCTACATTCTTCATTCTGGAATTGTTTAGTTTTAGAAATTCAAAAAACTCATATCGTGCACATTTGGAGTCGCGAGAAATTTCAAAATTATATTTCGATTTTGAAATGAAAATAACAGAATATATATTTTTTAAAATTATTGTATTTTTAAAACGTTTTTTTTTTTTTTTTTTCCTGCACTTATCTAGAACACCCTATATATACAGAAGCCCTACCTAGTTTCATTAACCTGCTTAAGAAAGAAGTAGAGATTCCCAAACAATAATATTAAATGATAATAATAGGAATTAAAATAATCAAATATCGAAAACTGCACAGTTTTCTGTGGTACATCCACGAGTGCCACATCGGCCCGTTCTGCGCTGCCATGCTCTGCTCTGCTCTGCGTCCCAATGTGCGCGGTTCCTATCTAATTCACTTTCCACAAAAACTGCTCTGCTCCGTTCTGCTCTGCTCTGCGTTGCGAGTGTATCAATGTGCGCTCGGCCTTATACGGGAATTTTAGAAGCGGTTACTGCTAGACACCCTGTTTAACATGGTTCAAGCTTTCTTATTGTTAGGTAGTCAATGAATAAAATGCAAAGAAGAATATACGGAAATATTTTTTGTTTTTCTTCCTTATTAATACAAAACAAGGTATGGTATGGGCTTATAAATACGAAAGGAGGGTTGTATAGGATAGAGATCACGTATTTCTATCTGCTTTTCTTTCCTCCTATAGAAGATAAAGGGGGTGGGGAGGTGTTGACAAGGGCACTACGTGTTATACGCATCGAGTCACAATGAAGGAGTCACAACGTTGGCGTGAAGGAATGCGCGAAGTGACATGGTTAAAACTTGATTAAGGTTCGACACCACATCCTTCAATGCAGATTGCATGTTTAAATCGCTTTTTTTTTTCTCTCTACTTGTAATGTGCCTTAGAATGCAGTCTCCGTCATAGTTAGGGAGCCGTGAATGTTCAAACATTATGGAAACGGTCAAATTATAATTTTTATAGGGTAATAAAAATATTAAAAAAATCAACATATTGAAATATTTGTCCATGTTTTTCATTAGCTGTAATTAATTACCCTATAACAATTTAGGTAAAACTATCGACACTACCGATAGTTTTTTAACTATCGATAGTACTATCGAAAAGTTAGTTTTTAAAGAAAAAAAGTGATACCCTCTCCCTATAAGCACCCTCCTGCATTATAATTCATTTAAATGGAAAATGAACAAAATGTGACAATGTAATTTTATTTATTTTATTTATTTATTTTCTAAAAAAAAATGCTGAACTACTCTATAGAAAAATATTAACTTCAATTAATAAAATAAAACTCAAATTTACTGACCAGAGTCATCCTTACACCATTCTGATTGAATTTAAAAAATATACCGCGCTATGGGATTCTTAATTAAATAATTAAAAATCATGAAGGGAAACCCATTTTTAGACTAAATTCATATAAATTTGTCTTGGCTAAAAACATGAGGTATTTGATGAAAAATAGAATGTTCTGCTTATACATGCCTTCCAACTTGATGGAATAATATACAAACAAAACAACTGATTGTCTGCCAGTCCTTTCTCTAGAAAATCACTCGGTTAGTGACAGAAACAAAATAATAGTCCTCAATAAAAAAGAAAAAAAAAAAGTGGACTTGAAATCGACCATTGTAGCTCCTATCGTTGCAAATGAAAAATTCCACTATTCAACCCCCCCCCTATATACTGTGGATAGTATAGACAGTTTATGTCCGACACTATCGAAACCATTGATAATGGAGACTATCGATAGTTTTACATCACTACCCATAATAAAACCATTTAGTCTCACAAGCAGGATCAAAAAGTACATACAAATAGCCTATATCTTTCTATTTAACAAAGGTTGGCGGGCACAAATCATTAATTGAAAATACTTTTCAATATATTATTTGCCCTCTCCCTTCGTAAAATTATGGATGACTAACCCGTTTTGTTCAGAAGATACTGACATAATGTTTTTTTCGGACGCTCATGGCAGTATTTTGAATGTTAATAAATGTAATATTTTCTTTATATTGTTATTTTCTTCATTTTAAGTTTTTCTCCATTCTACCATAAAGCATATTTACAGCAGCAAAATCGTATTTTATCGGTATCCAGGACAATATTATTTTTATTTTATTTCTTTAATCTTTATCATTTATTATCTTATTATCTTTATTTATTTTTAATACTTTCAAAGAGTAACCATCTGCATTTAGAAATAAAATAATATACCTTGGAGTCTATTTCTCATAAGTATAAGATAAAATATTTTATCTCTACACGAATAAAATGTTATTTGTTATATGCTCTTATAACAGTTGAATTATTAACATTCCGAAAGATGATACGAAGTTTTTATGTTTTTACTGCCTTATGTTATCACTTCTTTATGCTAATTTTTCTAATTATTTAGAAGGCTAACATATATCGCCTGAGATCACCGGTCAGATATACTTACAACATCTTGTCAGAATTCTAAAGAAATTACATTTTATTTCTGTTTCGGGGATCTCATAAATATGAAGTATGAAGAAGTGTTTTATTTTATAATTTGTTTTATTAATACTTTAATTAAAATTGTTTTATTTTATAATGAATAAAATACTGTGTAGTCTATATAGATATTATATATCGTCGTCGATACTGCTAAAGTTCGTATATCAATTAACAGCTGATTTTTTGGAGAACAAAAAAATCATTTTATTTGCAATTCAGTTTTTTAGTTTTTGTGTTTGATTATCAAAACAAACATTGAAATTGTTATTATATATTTGTTTAGTATTTAAATTTTCCTTATAGGCTGGTGTCACTCAGGATTATTGACCAAGCGAATCCTGAAATTCGAATATTTTTTTACTGGGCATGATTCTTCTTTTGTATTTACGGGTGACATACTCCGTCTTTTAGAACCTTAGAGAGCAACTCGTTGTGATTAAAAATCCTACACAATCCTAAAATCGAAAATTTCTGACATACGACCTTTTGCAGTATCAACGACGACATGTATAGTACAGAACTGTAGGTAGTACTGAAAACAATTGCGAATACTTAACTTTAGTATAATAATAAACTAAACAATTTTTTTAAGCATAAAATAAATCATAATTACTTGCTTACTTTTTTTTTTACCTACTACTTTTTTTCATAATTAAGAATATTTAACTTAGTTAATCGAGTCACTTTTACCGCAGGGTGTGTGGGCAAAAAATGTTATAATAATATATAAAGAAACCCTGTTTTATTTCCTGCCGTGCGATAGTCTTTGGAGTCAACACAGAGTTTTTAGTATAAATCATGACGCGATTTTTTGACTATCCTTTTGTTTAAATATACTTTAAAAGTACCTCCCTCCCACTCCAAGTTTAGGTCAACAGATGAATATATCTGAACTTGTTTCATGAATTATTAGTTCAGCCTTTTGGCTGGTTATTTGCTGAAAAACTTTTCACATTATAGTTGAGTCCCCCCCCCCCCCCCCCCTCGCCGCTAAAAAACCGATGCTTCTCCTAAAAATGTAATTTTTTTATCATGCTTTGTAGTTGTGTTTGTTTTCCGCCCATCCCTTTTAACCCCTTGTTTCTTAGGTCTTTATCCATCCCAACTGTAGTTCCTCTTTAAAGTAGTTATTCGCCTTTACTGAGGCAATGGTTCTATTTTTATTTTATCCGTTTCCTATTACTTTCTTAATGCTATTTTTATTATTTATTAATTAGCATAGTAAATTCATTAACAATGAAGGATATAGGATAAGTTGCGTTAAGTAGAAAACAAGATCTGAAGCAACACCTATCACATGAAAATTTTTTTCAGGGGATAAATTTTAGAAAACCTTTTGTAAGCTGAGCAAAGTATTGGAGATTACGCTCTTCAACTTTGTGATGGACTTAGCTAAGGAAATTTTCGCCTTTTTTGACGCCTAACGCCTTACTCATTGTAGTTATCCACGTCTCCCTCAGATATTTAAAATATTTAGGATCTAGATTTGCAACTTGAATCTCTATTTTACCAAAACTACTTTTTGCACTTGTATTAAACACCACCTGTATTGCACATCACAATGTTTAGTGATGGACAGGTGGTTGGTACCAGTAATGGATGTACCTCAGAAAACTTTAAAATCTTAATGAAACTACAAAAAAATAACAATTAGGAAAAATAATTTTGATTAAATATTTTTTTTAAATCATATAAAATAGGAAAAATATTAGGAGGATAATAAAGACACTGATCTTGAAAAACAATACTAAGAAACATTCTGAAACCAACTTTTGTTTATTTCATTGAAACAGTTGTCAACAGTAAGCATTGTTCTGCAGCCTTGAAAAACCTTGAAGCTGTAAACACAGAAGGAGGCTTATTGTTTGTATTCAAAGCCCATGTTGCCCATCACTGGTGCGCTTACCCTATACTACAGAAAAATAAATCGAAATTGACCGTGATTGGAACAAAATTTGTACCTACTTGTAACATTCCTTTTATTTTTTTAGTAGTAATAAAACTCGAGCCCCTAAATTAAAGGGGCGCTACAAACTTTCGAAAATGGGGGTTGAATGAAAGTCATCAAATTCATTTTGCAGTAATTTGGTCGAGTAATGCAACCTTTTTAAAAATATTTTATATGCTTCTGAATCGATTGAAACGATACAGTCAATATGTCAAAATTTATGTCTTAATAATGGTTCGAAAATATATTTTTCATCCGAATGATGTTACAGCTAACAAAATAATTATTTTAGAGCATATATAATAAAAAATAACTGGTAATCGGATCTTACGTTTCTGTGCAAGTTTAATATAAAAAATCTGTGACCAAATCTGCGTGATATATAAACTATAATGATCATGATAAAACAATTAAAAATACAATGAAATAAGGTTGTACGTTTGTTTATCAACTTCAATTAAGCATACATATAGATATTTATTTATAAGTTAATACGCAGATATAAAAAATAATAAATGGAACAATGATTCCTTTGTCATGGAAATGGTTAGAGCCATAATAACAAAATTATAGTTTTGTCAAATTGCCGTGGTGGTATAATTTTTAAAGCAGTATACTTGTTTCCCGTTATATTAAGGTAACTATTTTTAAAAAATGTTTAGAGTGATTGACCAAAGTTAGGAAAATAAATTTTGGGAAAAAAATAAATATTTGCTCAAACTAAAGGTGGAAGAAAGGGTGGGAAAAGCAAAGGGGAATGAGATACAGGAAACTCAACGTTAATCTAATTACTCAGAAAAAGACCTCTCAAAACATATAAAAGCTTTAATTGAAGGAACCAAAATAACCAGGGAGTCTCAAGGTTCTTCAACGGGGTTGATAATGTATTTCGTCTCCATCTTATTCACTATATGTTATTCTATTCCAGATGAAATGTATTCGCTTTGATAGTCGGCAACACCGATAGTGGTAAAATAATAACGGATTTGTCTTGTTAACGTGTAGACATATATTGTAAAAATTATATTTTAAATTCCCGACGAACATCATGGAGAAAAATCAATAATCATAGTTGAAACAATGGTTTGTGATTGTAACAACTCTATAATACACAAAAATATTCTTCCAAGCGAGATTCATTATCGCAACAAGTGTCGTAAATGGAAGTGAGATTCAACTTGGATTCTGTTGAAGCCGAGAGACCAAAGAATCCAAGCCTGTAAAATTCTTAAGTGGTTCGTTAGGATCAGAAGCTTGGATTAAAACGTAGCGTTGCGGCATAACGATGACCAGACCTAAGCTTCCGTGCAGTATTTCAAGCATAATCTTATAACAAGAGGTAATGTCTAAAAGTACAAAAGATTAATTTAAAAATCAGCTAAAAGTGTTTGGAAAATGTAGTTCAAGTCAGATAACATGAAATATGTTTTTTCTATACATATTTTCTTTATATTAATTAAAGATGTTTATATCGATAAAAAACAACCTTTGACAATTAATGTGAACCTTCTTAATTAGCAGGTGTCTTCCATAATATAAAGCGTTTGGGATTCAAAGAAAAGAAAAGAAAAAAAGAGAAAAAGTTGCTCCTTTTGATATAACATTACGTCATTAAAACTGTTACAGAAAGTTTTTTAATACGTTACCTTTAAAAAGTTAATTGAAAGAAATTTTTTTATAAAAGTCTCTAAGAAAAGATAAAAAAAAGAAAAACGCCCCATCTTAGAATCTGATTAACTTACTTCATTTGATCACGGAAGTTCTGAAGTAAAAATACCTCTAAAAAGAAGAAATCGTGATCTGTTGAAATCATGATAAGAACGGAATTTATTTCTATAAGCCGGCATTTCACACCATCACTAAAAGAAAAATTTGGGGACAATATAAAATAAAATTTTTGGACCAATCTATTAATTTTTGGAGCTTTCTATTTATAACAAAAATATTCGAAGAATCCTTCAAACCATTTGGCAAGATCTCTCCTTTTTTTTCGCGGGACTTTGAGCCTGTCTTCGTTGAAAGCTCGGATTCCTTATTTCGTGCACATAGAGGTAAAAATAGTAACTGTTAATTATATCAAATTTAAATTGTTCAAAATTAGTACATATAGCTGCTAAGCTAACAGTCTTAATTAGAAAATAAAATTTGAAAAAAAAATAAAATAACAAGCGACGGTCAGACTCAACAACTGGACCTTTTTTTACTTTCACTTATCTACTTACATGTATATATGAAATATATAGTAAGGAAAAGTATTGCGATCGTGAAAAACTTTGACTTCCGGTTTTCAACGGAAATACACGTTTTGGGGTCCCCTAAATCGAATAACCAAGTCCCGCGAAATGGTCTGTGTGTGTGTGTGTGTGTGTGTGTGTGTGTGTGTGTGTGTGTGTGTGTGTGTGTGTGTGTGTGTGTGTGTCTGTGTGTGTGAACAGACTAGCTCAAAAACTGTAAACAGTGCGAACCTGTAATTGGGTATTTAGTGTATGTATATGCCCGCGATGTGACAGCAAAAATTTCATCAAAATTGGTGCAACGGAGGGGGTACTTTATTTAATAACTTTTTACGTTTTTTTTTCGATTTTCTCAAAAACGGCTTTAACGATTTTGATTAAACTGAATACTTAATGTACTTATATACCCGAGATATGACTGCAATAATTTCATCAAAATTGATCAACCGGAAGGGGCACTTTACCTAATAAATTTTGTATCATTTTCACGTGTTTTTTTTTATTTATTCAAAAACGGCTTTAACGATTTTGATCAAAGTGGGTATCTGTTGTATTTATATGCCAAAGATGTGACAGCCAACATTTCATCAAAATCGGTTAAACGGAGGGGGCACTTTAATTCATAACTTTTTTCCAATTTTAACCTTTTTTTCGATTATCTCAAAAACGGCTTAAATGATTTTGATCAAATTCGTCATGTTTAATGAAAATTAGGTGTTATTTAATATCAGGTAAGCTTTATCATTATTAAAATGTTCTGAGGGGGCTTAATATTATAATAATATAAGGGCCCCTTTTTGTTTAGCTATAAAGTACCTTTGTTTTTGTTTATATGGAGAAATTATCTGTCTCTGGTTTCGCCTAAAAATAAGAAATGGCTAAATATGAAAAAAATCAAGTAAAAATAGAGGAGAAAAAAAGAAAATTATTCCGTCATAAAACATCTTGAGCCCACACATACGCCTTGAATGACAGACCATTGTTTACAATTAAAGCCGTTAATGGGAATTATTTGTTTCATGGTAACTAAATTAAGTTTTCAATAACTACATCGAGAATTATTAAATCAGTGGGCTTGGAGTATTATGCTTGCATTGCCGAATTATCACAAGTAAAAACTTTTATTTAATAATAAAAAAATTAGTGTTTTTTATAGAGCAAATAAAAACAAAATAAGAAATGAATGTGGAAAAATGAGTGACTTTGAGAAGTGGCAATTAACAAAACACATGAATATCTAATTTTAGTTTTCTAATCTAAGTAAGTTGGTATCATGGTAAATTTAGGAATCATACACTTGTTGCGATAATGAATCTCGCTTGGAAGAATATTTTTGTGTATTTTAGAGTTGTTACAATCACAAACCATTGTTTCAACTCTAATTATTGATTTTTTTCCATTATGTTCGTCGGGAATTTAAAATATAATTTTATAATTGTGCATTAGAACGACCGATTAGCAAAGTGGATGCCTTATTTCTACTTCACTTTTAATTCTTTTTATATATTTTTTTAAATTCTAAGGTCTGGAATTAACCATTTTTAGATCTGGATTAATAATACATGTTTATATATTGATTTGGATTAATTCCGTGTGGTTATCGTAAACTTTTTTTTTTCTTTCTTTTGCGCTCCTAAATTTTTTATTTTCCCAAGTATGCTCCGTGAGGTGTTTAAAAATCTCATTTGTTGTTTTAAATGCTGTTCTCTATAAATATTATATCTTTATTTTAATAATTTACTATGGTCAAAAACACAGTGGTTATTTGTATGCGCGTGAACTATACTCCTGCGTTCTCAACTAATAGAAATATTATTATTCGTTAAAAAATCCGAGTTTATTTATACATCAATCAGCTAATCGATTTACATAAAGTTTGTTGTTGAATCAATATTTATTTATGGACAAAGTCCACCAGTACCTCTGTTTGTTAACGGCTCAACGACGCAGGTCAAGTACCCCACTTGGGGGATTGCTTTTTCTTTTCATCTTGCCAAGTTGTCAGTCGTACTGTGAATTGTATTCAATACAAAAAAAAAAAAAAAAAAAAAAAAACAGGAAGGAGAAAATGATTATGTTTTCTATAATTTGTAAAACCCTTTTCAAAGACAAATAATCTTTGTCTGAGCAAAGTTTACAATAATGAACTGCAATAATACATTTATTTCTTAAATTAATAATCTCAAATAAATTTTTATTTAAATAAAAAACATTTTATAAAAAAATATTAAACCGACTTCGAAACCTAGGAACCAGTAAAAATAAATTCAATGAAAAGTATGAAATAATTACCTTCTGATTTTTATGAATACACAGCAAAATTGAAAATAGTATAAAAAGTGGAAAATTGCAATAAGACGAATAATTTTATTTTGATTTGTACAGATACACACTAATTGTGAATAAAAATTATTAAATTTAAATATTAAATACTATGTTCAATACAACACAATCTTTTCGGAGGCGGCGCAAAATAGAAATAACATGTTACTGATACAATTCCATTAGTAGGCATTGAAATCAATAGCTGGGAAGAGAAGATCCATTTAGAAGATTTTCATAATGTCTAGTGTAAGAAATTTTAAATTTTGCGCCGCCTCCGAAAAGATTGTGTTGTATTGAACATAGTATTTAATATTTAAATTTAATAATTTTTATTAACAATTAGTGTGTATTTGTACAAATCAAAATAAAATTATTCGTCTTATTGCTCTTTTCCACTTTTTATACTATTTTCAATTTTGCTGTGTATTCATAAAAATCAGAAGGTAATTATTTCATACTTTTCATTGAATTTATTTTTACTGGTTCCTAGGTTTCGAAGTCGGTTTAATATTTTTTTATAAAATGTTTTTTATTTAACAATTTTTAGTTGGAGAAGATAACAAATGTAGAAAACCGTACGTTGGTTTAAAAATTTCGTTGGTAATTGGTCGTTGATAAAATAAACGTTGGTTTAAAAATTTCGAAATCTTTTTACGCTCTACGTCTTTCCCAGGTCTTTTTATTATACAATAATTGTATAAAATTATTATGAAATACACTTTACCTTTTCAATTTTATGAATACACACAGAAAAGTGGGAAAGCGGTGCGTGTATTATACAACTTTCAACACACTACGTTTTATGATTATAAATGGATTTTTTTGTTTTTTTTAAAGATCAATGTTCAATTGGAAAGGGAACACATAAAATGTTTTTCCACAATGACAATATTTTTCCTTTGCTAAATGTCGTCAGTACTTGTCAATTACGTAGAGAATCCGAGATGTGTCGAGTTAAATATACATAAATACATAAATCCGGCCATTCCAAGATGAAGTAGATAAGTCACTGAACAGTCGAGATTTTGGCCGGGTTTAGACAAGATATCGTTTATGGAGAATCGATGAGGATGCTAATATGACCTATAGTAAATTTGAAAGTAATTTTTAAATTTTGATTGCTTGAATATCCTTCTGAAAACTATGGCGATATTATACACGACTTCATTGGATTACATCATTGGATAGAAGTCCCTGCAAAAAAAGGGGCAACCATAAAATTTATCGATATCAAAAAGACTGCCCCGCTAGGATAGAAGCAACAGGGTTTGGGACTCACATATGGTTAATTTATTATTACGAAGGATATTATTATTCTCCGTATTAGACTACTGACTTAATTCCAAAGGTTGATTCAATTATGTTCGTAATTCCTTTCGATGAATTTTTGACTAAATTTATTACCGAAGTACTATGAATTATATCCTTCGTAATAAAACATTATTCAGAAAATAAATTGCTAAACAATGTTGCTTCAATTCTAGTGGCGTAGCATTTATCATCATTTTTAACAATCATTTCCATGACTGCCGAATTTTTGCTGAGGGGACTTTCATACAATGAGATTGTTTTCGGATAGTTATCAAGTTTTATTTTGTAGTTTTTATTGATGGATGAACACCAGCAAAAGCCTCGATAGTCGTAGAAACAAGTTTAAAAACCGATACTAGTTATCCGGATAACATAACAGAAGTGTCACCCATAAAGGATCGGCACAAGACCTCCGGCAAGATATTCAACAGTATCCGGAAGAAGACAGAGGTATCTGAATCCTTTATTAAGTCAACTGAAAATAAGCTTTTCCAGGAATTATTGTATTCTTTTGTAATGTGCATAGTCAATAAAAGATAGAAATCAAAATCTAATTTAAATCAATAATAGCTACGATTTTAAATTTAAACGATCCTTCGGGAGCTTGAAGAAGTCTTAAATTCTGCTTTAAAACGATTACCAATACTCAGTCTTTCTTGGAATTCCACGAATTATGTTGTCTTATGATTATGGTGTCCAACCGTTGATTAGATCTAAATTAAGAAGGTTTACTGTTATCGGTGAATATACATCTATCTAATATTTATGCTAATATCGCTAAAGAAAACCACAGCGATATTATATTCTGCTGATATTTATATCTTCATTTAAATCTAATGTTGAAAAATTAGTTAAGGTTATGTATAGTTTTGTTCCAACAAGCACGTAAAACACATCGATAACTAACAGACTGCTCATGTTCTCCCCCCACTCTTTTGATTCTGAATTTGATTGGTTGGTTTTTCCCATTTGATTCATCCAGCAGTAATACAATATTTGGATTTGTTAGGTATCAATTAGTTTTAATAGCTTGTTGGAGCATACCTTATGTTATATCTGCCATATGTTTTTCCAATACGTAAACAATTTGAGCGATAATTAAATAATTATTTTCATGTTTTTTCCCGATAATTTCTTAAATAAATTAGGAACCCCAAAAAGGTTTAAATGGGACCACCTTGGGAAAATACTCTACAAGATGCAAAAGGTTTCGTTCCAATTGGTCCACCCATCTCTGAGTAATCGGTGAACATACATAGAAAAAAAAAAAAAAAAAAAAAAGGCACAAAAAAAAAAAAGTCACATACGTATCGAATTGAGTAACCTCCTCATTCGTTCGAAGTCGGTTAAAAAAAAGTACAAATAAATTTATCGTATTGACTGGTGATTTCCTGTAACAAATATAAAATATATTTTTTACGCGAAACAAATTTTTTGTATGAGATCTGTTTTCAGCTATAAAATAAAAAAAAATATGGGGAGATATTCTGTTTTCTAGTAAATATTATTTTATTTTAGATCGTATTAAAAAAAAAAACGGTCTTAAACTAAAGAATGATGATCGTACGCATCATGTTCTAGTATCTCAAAAACCTAGCTTTCAGAAAAAAAAAATATTTAGAATGTTGCACCGATATTAGCGTGGAACATATAGACGGTGACCCCTTGTACTTAAAAATATTTTTTATTTTTTTTATTATTTAAATATGTATTAAACTTATGTTAAAGCTACGATATACGAAATTAAGACTGTAACAGCTGGGCTATATTTTTAGCATATAATTTTCGTATCTAATTCCGCACGACTATAATCAATTAATCTATTCCGTTGCTAGCGTGCAAGTGCCACCAGTTTGGAAGTTCTGTGACCAAGTTCAAGAAGGGGTGAGACATTATTTGTTAAGTTTTTAAAGTCTGAATAGAAGTTGGGACGTATTTCACTTTGGAATCAAAAAGATTTTTATGGTATCAATTAAAGGATTTATTTAATTTTTATATCATTTATATTAAAATATAATTTTTACAATTTTGAATGAGCACTAATACCATTTACAAATGAGTCATATTAATACATGCCATAAGTGTGGCAGCATGTGTTTTTTTTATTTCATTACATTTATTACATATTATATTGTTTTTTTTAATAAAAATATATTTTTTTAATCATAATCATTTATTCCACAGCTGTCGTGAATAAGTTGGTAACTCAAAAATATAAATTTTTTAGGAGTTCACTTTAAAGGTTTGATTTATTTTCAAAATTGAATAAAGTTTTATCTAAATATTTGATGATTCATTAGGCGAAACGTCGAATACATGAAACATTAAATAGTGAGTAAAAATTTTATTCAATTTTAGAAATCAATTAAAACTTTAAAGTTTTCTCCTAAGACATGTTCATCTCCACGGCATTAATAAATTTGACTCATTTCCCCTACACCTCCACATAAAATTAACAAAATTTTGTAAAACTTCCTTATTTTCAATTTTAACTATTCTCAAACAAAAATATATCGTACATATTACCATTTTCATATAAAAACATGTTTACGATCATTAGTTCTTTATTCAACATTTGGCATCCCTTGTGGGGAACTTTTGTAGAAAGGAATTTTTATTTATTCCAATTTTGAAGAAAAGATGGATTTAACAGAAAAGAAACGTAAATTTAAATCATCTTGAGAGAAAACATTTAAGGAGAACTTTCTTTTCTACTTTAAATAGACTTAGTGAAGTTTTAGATGGTGAGAGTAAGCAGGAGATACAATTATACTTCAAACTGTTAAAAGATAAAGCTGAAAGGTTATTTCTAGTTAACAATGCTATTTGATTTAGATTTAGAGGAAAAGGAAGTAGAGACCGAATTTGATTCTGCGGAATCTTACAGAGAATATTATTTACAAACTCAACATAATGTATATATAAAAGTGCAATATGATACGAGGGATAACCTAGAATGTGTATGTTCTAAATATAAAAACTATGTAAAATTACCGAAATTAGAATTCATAATTATAAGGCTATCGAATTGTTAAAGCAACTGTTCGGTAGGGACGAATTATTAATAGAATATTATGTGAGGGAGTTGCTCAATCTGGTTTTGACAAAACAAACAAGGGCTAGTGACGATGCGATACCCCTTAGAGAACTTTATGATAGCGTAGAGACTAAATTATGTTCTCTAGAGACCTTGGGAGTGACAAAAGACAAGTTTCTATGTCTATTAAGACCGTTAGTGGAATCAGCACTTCCAGATAGTATATTAAGAGAATGGGATAGGAATAGTAACAAGTCGGAAGGTCGAACATTAGAGAGATTGATGGATTTCTTAAGAGAGGAAGTGGAAGGTGAGGAAAAGTTAAGGTTATCGAAGCTTTTCATAACAGGTGAAGATAAAAGTTCCTCTTCAAATATAGAAAAGAAAAATTTAGAATCTAGCAAGAATCCATTTACAGCTGCTGAGTTAGTTGATGTAAGACAACAAGCTAGAACTTATTGTGTATTTTGGCTAGGTCGTCATTCCAGTGAAAAATGTTGCAAGGCCCGAGATTATTCTTTGGAAGAAACAAAAACAATTTTAAGAAGCAAAGGTTGTTGTTTTAGGTGCTTGCGTAGAGATCACATTCAACAAAAATGTAGAACATTCTTAAAATGTGTTGTATGTGATGGACGATATTTTTATGTCAACAGCGAAGAAAGAACAAAGAAAAGCCCACTTAGGAAAATCAAGCGGAAGGTAACAGTGTTCCTATTAGTAATGCTAATCGTATAGGTTTTTGTCCTACTTGGATGCCAACAATAACAGTGAAGTTGAAGGGGGCGAAAGACTGTTTTGCGAGGGTACTAATCGATTCAGGATCGCAAAGGTCTTATCTGACTCAAAGAGTAGTCATACTTATGAGCTTATCGCCATTCCGAGAAGAGAGAATTAATAAAAAAGAAAAATTAATAAATATTATAAACATATATGTAATAAGACAAATATTAAATATCTATCTGCATAAAAAACTTAACACATAACGAATATTTCATGCGCAGAAAGATTTTTTTAATATTGTTATATTTTTTATGATGTAATTTTATTTGGAAATGGCTCGAGTTAATACCGAAATGCTACAAAATTAGAAACAGCGTAGTTTGTTCTAAATTTTTGTTTTTCGACTCGGAGATCCCTTGGCTGAATGTAAATATTGTACATAAGTGTGAATGGGTTTTCTTTTGTATTTTCTTTTTCTTTTTTAAGTATTATTTATTTTTTTTTTTTTTGTATTTCCATATTTGGTTATTCTTTAGTTGTTTTGTATGAATGTATTCTTATATCACTAATACTAAATGCCCTAGAGTGTGGCAGATTGTATTATTTCTTTTCAATGAAATAAATATTTTTGCAAATTTTTGTTTTAATCATTTTACGATACATTTTTTGCTAAAAATATGGGTTCAATCAAATGATCAGAAAAAAAGGAAGTAAAGAAGGGAAACAAAAAATATGAATATAATTTAATTGATGAATGTTAAGTGATAGATCCAGTCATGGTTAATATTTAACAAGTATCATTTTTCGTAGAAATTAGGACGAAGGGGAAATAAACCTGAATAAAAAAATAAAAAATAAAAAAAAATATTAAACTAACCCTAAATAATTAAAATAAAATTAATAAATGATCAAATAAGAATATGTAAATATATCACTCATGTAGGTATGTATAAAAGGATGTAATTGTGAAAATAGATATTGTATAAACATGAAAAATTATCAATTAAACAATTCATGTTTATTTTTTATTTTGGAATCTTCTATTTCTTTTATCAAAGGATTTGGAGAAGTTATCGCGTCACTAAAATATGTGGAAATTTGTTTAGAGATTTTAGGTTATTATGGGTTACTAAGGTTTGGTTTTATTTATTTTATTTTTATTTAGTTATATAATAATAACAATATTTTAGAGAATCATTAAAACTATCCATTATTAAAAAATAAATGAATGAATAAAAAAAAAACCTCAGTGATCCAGAATTAAAATATTATTCTCGTACATAAGTCCAGTATTCCTTCCAGTATTTTTAATTTTTTTTTCCATTTGTTTCTTTTTAAGGTTTTAAGCTCCATACGGGTAAGGCTCAGGTGATATGTGATGGAATGGTGGATTAGATTGTACTAATTAATTCTAAATATTACTACCATATATATTTTTTATAAATTACCTACATAATACTAATATGGCGTTAATATAATAAATAGTTGTGAAAGCCTTAAAGGCATTAACAGTTTGGGCATCTGCAACTCTTTACAACTCGGGGTAGCCTTTCGGTGAAATTTTAATTTTCTAGTTTCTGATTAACCTTTTTTAGTGAAAAGAGGACAGTCTGATTAGCAGAACAAATTTTCTTTTTAGCGCTCTCAAAACTTTTCTTTTAAGCTTCTTTTCCCTCAGTTTTCCCGATAATTTCTTGGTAGAGTCATTAACCTGCTCTCTATCAAATCCGTATTTTAATTAATTATGAAATTTTCATTAACTATATGTGACTATGTTTTAATTATATATTTCCCTTTTCTCCATTTTTCTAGACGGGAAGGTAATTTGATAATTATGTTCATTATGAATCCTTAGGTCTTACAAATGCCAGTAAAGTATATAAGTCACTTTTTCTGCAAACCAGGCACAATTATTATACAAAACACAAAATTAATCAACGTCCTCGCATCTCTAATGAACAATTTATACATTATACATCAATTAGAGACTGCAAATTATTTCTTAAAGACTCCTCAATACCTGAAATTGCCTTGAAGTTGATTCCTGCCTCTAGTTGGTGGATTTTTGTGGGATTAGCATTTATAAGTAATTATTAATTATTTATTTTTCTTCAATTTCTATTACATGAAATTTATTGCTCGCACTCTGTATACAATATAATGTAAATGTAAATTTGTATACAGTTTATTATTTTCTTTCTTTATTTTTTCTTTTGTAACTAGTATGCTGTATTTTTGTTGTTATTGGTTTCATAAATCTCTCGTAAAAACAAACCATTTAAAATGAAATGAATGAATTTAGTTCAAATGCAAAGCGAGAACTTAACATAAATATCTAAAGATATAATTCATAATAATAAGTAACATTCATCTATTTCTCCAATTAGGCCACTACGGCGTCCCCATCTTCAAGCTACTATAAGGTAATTAATGTAAGCAATTTTTAAGTGTAAAAATCCATTATTTTTTTCATATCTATCAATCGCAAAATTATTCACCAGCGTGCCCATAAAATATGAATATTGGAATAAGCCTAAAACATTTTTAATAATAATTTAATATTTGCTTATTACAGTAAATAGAAAAAATCTGGTGCGTGCGCGCAACAAACAACTTTCACTTATCAACTTACTTAAAATAGAAATTAATGCGTTTTTTTTAATGCTACTTCTCAAAGTTACACATTTTTCCACATTCATTTCTTATTTTTGTTTTCATTTGCTCTATAAAAAACACTAATTTCTTTTATTATTTAATAAAAGTTTTTACTTGTGATAATTTGGCAATGCAGGCATAATACTCCTAGTCGTCTGATTTTATAATTCTCTATATACCTACTTGATTAAAATTTCATTAAGTTATCATGAAACAAATAATTTCCATTAATTGAACAGAACGGCTTTAATTATGAACAATGGTCTGTCATTAAAGGCGTACTACGCATGCGTGGGCTCAACGTGTTTTATGAGTTGACTGAATATTTTTCTTTTTTTCTCCTATAAAATATTGGCTATCACATCTTTGGCATATATATACATCAAATACCCAGTTTCATCAAAATCGTTAGAGTTTTTGAGAAAATCTAAAAAACGTAAAAAGTTATTAAATAAAGTACCCCCTCCCTTTCAGAAATTTTTGCTGTCACATCGCGGGCATATACATACAATAAATACCTAATTTCAGGTTCGCACGGTTTATAGTTTTTGAGCTAGTCTGTTCACACACACACACACACACACACACACACACACACACACACACACACACACACACACACACACACACACACACACACACACACACACACACACACACACACACACACACACACACACACACACACACACACACACACACACACACACACACACACACACACACACACACACACACACACACACACACACACACACACACACACACACACACACACACACACACACACACACACACACACACACACACACACACACACACACACACACACACACACACACACACACACACACACACACACACACACACACACACACACACACACACACACACACACACACACACACACACACACACACACACACACACACACACACACACACACACACACACACACACACACACACACACACACACACACACACACACACACACACACACACACACACACACACACACACACACACACACACACACACACACACACACACACACACACACACACACACACACACACACACACACACACACACACACACACACACACACACACACACACACACACACACACACACACACACACACACACACACACACACACACACACACACACACACACACACACACACACACACACACACACACACACACACACACACACACACACACACACACACACACACACACACACACACACACACACACACACACACACACACACACACACACACACACACACACACACACACACACACACACACACACACACACACACACACACACACACACACACACACACACACACACACACACACACACACACACACACACACACACACACACACACACACACACACACACACACACACACACACACACACACACACACACACACACACACACACACACACACACACACACACACACACACACACACACACACACACACACACACACACACACACACACACACACACACACACACACACACACACACACACACACACACACACACACACACACACACACACACACACACACACACACACACACACACACACACACACACACACACACACACACACACACACACACACACACACACACACACACACACACACACACACACACACACACACACACACACACACACACACACACACACACACACACACACACACACACACACACACACACACACACACACACACACACACACACACACACACACACACACACACACACACACACACACACACACACACACACACACACACACACACACACACACACACAGAGACCATTTCGCGGTTCTTGGTTATTTGGACTCAGGGGACCCCAACACGTGTATTTCCGTTGAAAACCGGAAGTCGAAATTTTTCACGATCGCAATATTTCCCCTAACTATATATTTCATATATAGGTAAGTGAAAGTAAAAAACAATATCCCGTTGAGAATCAAATATGTGAGCTATTATCATAGCTTGTGTACGAATTGATACTTGGATGACTAATACTAAATGCCCTAGAGAGCGACACATTGTATTATTTCTTTTCAATAAACAATTTAAAAAAAAATTATCACAGTTACGTAAAACATAACCTAAGTTGAACCTTTCCCAATATCCACGCGATTCACTACGATTCACTAGTTTTCGTAAAGGATCTTCTATAATTGCATTACTGTAATTTAATCCAATGTGTTTAGTATAGTATATGTAATTAACACAGTTATCCATGTTTTGTATATATGCCACTTATAAACATTTTTTCTTGATTTTGGTTTGTGGTCGGTGTTGAAAAGTAATGGAATGATTTTTTAAAGCTGTTAGTGCCCTATTTTTACAATTAGATTAGTGTTACGCTACTTTAGTTGCATGTACTAGATATTTTTAGTTTCAATTTTTTTTTTTATTTTATTAACTTGTTATTATCGTCATTTAACTTTTTATAAAGTTAAACAATCAGTGATATCTTCTTCTTATGCTACCTCACTGTTACTGACTCATTTGGTTGTTTTGTTATTTAATTGTTGTATGTTAAGTAACATACATTCATTTTTCATTTGTTGTAGTGCACCTATAGAAGGGGCGGTAGACCTCGAAAAGTCGCTATAGTTTTTTTGTTATTTTACTTGTAAGTGATCCGACAATAATGAAAGGATAAGGATCAATTTTTTCTTAATTTTTTTAAATAAAGTTGTTGACAAATTATCTTCTAATTTTCCTTATCAAGATTTGTCCCAGACCGCTTATATAGACCATGATAGTCACAATTATAATAATCGTGAAACATTTTAAGTATCGTATAAGGAGGAGACTGATATAAAAGGCAATGAAAAGACTTATCGTCAATTGGCTCTTCTAAAATATTTTTGAGCCAGGCCAGTCTTGTATTTCATGAGGGAGATGTCGCTTTTTAAGAGTATCGCGATTTGTGAAATTACCTCCGTAGATTAACAAAGTGAGGTAGGACTGTTAAGAGAACAAATTATAAATAGAATGACAGCCGAGTGTGACCTGACACTCAATAATGTAATCGCGCTCTGATAATTTGGTCAGGATTTGACAAGCTTGGGTCAAGTGGCGAGCGTGATGAGATGTAGTGTTTAATTGAGCTTCAAATTGAACTCAAAGTCATCCGACCTACTTTGCATACCCAATATCATTGCAGTGGCTCAAAATTGAATCTTTACTGAGAGAGAAAATTTTGAAAAATAATATTGAATTAAGTTATCAATCAAGATTAGCAGATCTATCTAGCAGATCAATATAATGTTCAACGTGGGATCACCTGTGGTGTAGTGGTTAGCATAGCAACCTACAATTCTGAAGGTCGCGGGTTAACGTCTCAAGGGGGCCCTACGATTTTTTTAAGGGAGTAAAAAATCCTTAGCTATGCCGTACCTCGGATAGGACGCAAAATGGAGGTCCCGAGCCTGTGCGATGTCAGGTACTTGTTAAAGATCCCTACCCTAATTATACCTGGATAAGCAAAATTTAGGACTCCCACTGTAGCATCGTTCGGATAAAGCATAAAGTGACGTTAATCATACAAAAAAATGTTCAGTGAATAATTTGAGCTGTGCGTCTTGTGAAATATTTTAGAGCCTTGTTTGCTTTACCACTGTATGTTATTAGCCCGAGATTTTTCTGGTTTTAACTAATATAATGGATAGAAAATTCCAGTTTTATAAATCATATTGTAACTTTCAACAATAGAAAATACATATAACACAAAACACAAAACATATTATTTTAAATAGTTCTAGACTTGTTTTTGCAACTAACTTGTTTGTTTGCTGGTACCCCTTTTGTATGGCTTACATGCCGCTATTCGACTGGTATCATCCAATCTAACTCGAGTTGAAATTTGTTTTCGTGATGGACCCACGGAAATTTTAACTATAGTCAAGAATACTAAAAAAGGCCCATATTTCAATCAGTCAATTTAACGTTTTCCATGAAGTACACTGCCAAGCTTAAATTTCATTTAAAATTTCACTCTAAAAAGCATTTGAAATTTACTTTATTCGAAATAATGAACTATCCATCCATCTTATATTGTCGAAATATATGGAGAGGGGATGTGGTTTAGAATAGTTATAGATTTGTTGTTGCAATAAATTGTCATAGTAAATGTTTGTGACTACGATTTTCGAGTTCCATCTACGCTGGTCCAGAACCTTCTAGGCAGTTGTTCAGATTAAATATAAGGAGCGATGGACAGAATGTTCTGAAGCTCGAGTGATATCACTTTTGTAACCTCTTCAATTCTTTGTGTTTTCATAGTTTGTGTGGGATTGTAAATTATTATTATTATTTTGGTTTAATGAAAATATCTACAATAAGCATTATATTCTTTGTTGTGTTCTCGAATCCTTCTTCGATGAATTTTTTTAGTTCAACGAAGGAATTCGATGAGTGCGGAAAAGTGAAAAGTGTGAGTGAGGAAAAGTGCGTATATATTTTTTCGGGAGCATTGAATTCTGTCATACATTAAAGAATTTTCAAAGCATCAAATGTGTTTTTAATTCAAACCCTTTATTCGATAGGCTGGCTGTAGGGGAACCGTTGGTATAAGGTACTAGGTTTGAAGGTTATAAGAATAGTGTTTTTCTGAAAACATCTGAATCTTTTTTTTATGTTACTATTCCTAGAAAAAGCGTGGTTTACTAACATGCGGACGTATAACACATAAAACCAAAGGAACTATTAGTATTTAATTATCCCCTATCAAGATTGATTTTTAATACCATTCATTCCTGCTTATTGCGCGTTAATGATGAGCTGCTGTCATAATTTGGAGATTAAAATTTAATGATCTTGATTAGATAATCATTTTATGTTATCATCCCAAATAACCCGAAAATCCATCGCAGTCCTAAAACAGGTGCTAAGATTCCGTGGATGTTTCATCCGAAGCACCCGCTATCTACTAGTTTCCTCTCTCATCCTTCCCCACTTCGATTATGGATGCTTAGTATATGGAGGGTTGTCTCCTCAACTAGAGATGAGATTAAAAAGATCAATGAACCGTCTTATCAGATTTATCCTCGATCTACCCAGGCACTCTCACGTTTCCCAATTGTATACTGTGCTAGGTTTACTTTTTCCTGAATCCCGACGACAATATCTTCTCTCCTTGCTTCATTTCTATTCAATTACAAAAAAAAAAAAACCAAAAAAAAAAAAAAAAAAAAAAAAACCCAGCTATATCCTTGACCTCCGTACACCTCGTTCGTCCATCCAGCTATTAAACAAAAGATCTCACCCCACAGATCTGTATGTTCCCACCCGTAGAACAGCCTCCTTTGAGCGATCCTTTTCTGTACGTGCAACCTATCTTTGGAATTCCTTACCTAACTCCATTCGCGGCACTTCCTCCTTGGCCTCATTTAAACACCATTTATTTATCCATCACCTAGACAATCAATCTTCCGTATAAATATAAGATCAATGCGTAAATAGTTATGAATTATTTCTATGTTATTATCCTACATATAATTTCATTCTACTGCTCTATTTTTAGTAAGACATAGGTATTATCATAAGTATTCTTTTTGCTATTTTTAGGGGACTAAAAGTCCCAGAATAAAGTTATTTTTTCTTTTCATTCCATTTTAATAACTTTTTTAATACTATTATATCGATTACAGCGAGATATAGCACAATTGCATCCTTTTTTGTTGTATTGTTGAACATGAATTGTTGATAAAGAAGTGAAATGTAACATTGTTTCGAAGAGGTAATAGATTGTTTTATTTTGCTCGTTATCTTCCTTACGTTTCCGTTATTTTATTTTCGAATCAATCAATTAAGGTGTTACATAGCCAGTGGAACGTAAGCTTTTAACGAAGGCCCCTTATTCTTGTTCCTGTATCGTGTCAATTCCTATGTTTTTCATCTCTAACTTTTTTCTTGTAGTGGACCGAATTTCTTTTTCCTTGTGCTTTGTATTTTATCGCTGTTTTTATATCTAAAATTGTAAGTGGAATGGCATATTCTTAACCTTTTCTCCTATTAATCTAAAGATCAATTCTTTTTGTCCTCTTAACTTATTTTTTTCTTAATAGCTATTATTTTTATCTCACATTATAATGTGAAATTGATCAAAACATTTTGGACTACTATACCTCCGGCTTCCAATTTACGGAACCCTAATTTTTTTTTGTTAAATAGACTCCTATCCGTCAATCTTTATATCTATGAAAATCTTGTGTCAGGATGTTTGTCCGGGATAAAATCAGAAACTACTCAACCTATCTTGAACTAATTTGGCTCATTGTGTGTATTTTTGTCCAACCTAAAATATTGGATAGTTTTTATCTTGATTATTAATATCAATCTCTCTTTTATTGAAAATTAATTAGTTATTAAACTACAATTGAGTGTGGTTATTTGTAGGGTCTATAAATTTCCAACAGATGGCGGTGTAAGTTGATTTATTGACACAACACTTAATTTTCTTCCAATATTTTACGGTGGGTAAGCATTCAGCAGCCAAATACAATTTTTCCGGCTTGGGCAAGAAAAATCCAGGTTTTTCCCATGGGCAATTATGTGTCGCCTTTTGACGTGTGGGGAAACAATCGAATCTATTTCTGTTAGCAAAACAAATGTTAACCAAAAACATTTTCCACCTATTGGCAATTCAATAAATAGAAATTATGAATTGTAATAATTAAAAACAATGTAAATGATTATTACAAAAATGTTATAAATCAACTTTATCTACCTCATTCCTAAAATTATATGTTATTTTAAATGTTTTGATAAGTGGTATTGTAAACATATAGCTTTGGTTAGAGGTTTATCCCGCTCTATGCTCGCTTTTGATAACCTTCTTCAGGTAGAACCTCATATCTAATATTATCTGAATATGATATCTAATATTATCATCTGTTATATTCTGAATTTAATAAATACTATATGTATACTTCCAAATGATTAATTTGGTACATTTTTGCTGTCTATTGTGATTGTAGTAAACCTTATTTCAATTGTAATCCTTGTTTAGTTCCTTTGACATGTGTATTCTTTATACTCAATATCGCCTCTTCTTTCGCTTAAATATAATTTAAATATCCATGGCCAATAAATAGTAAATATAAACCTGTGTGCACAGAAAATAAAAGAGCTTGAACACACGCTTGAAAAAAATACGTTACATATAAATAAAAGAGCTACGAAATGTTTTAGACATATTTGGCTGCTCTCATTACTTTGTCCTAGAAGTTAGTAGTCATAGGTCAAAGATTCCTATTATCCGAGATGACTTTGTTAGTGCCAGGATTCAATCATTTCAATTAGACTATGTATTGCTGATTGGAATAGTTAAAAACAATTAAGTACTATAAACACCAAAATCCATAGAAAAAATAGCAGCTGAACTGTGTCCCACTTGATAACATATCTTTGCTAGATCGATCGCTGATGCTACCGCAAAGTTTGGGAAAGTAGCAGTTGCAACTTGCGAAGAAAAAAAAGAAAGAACTTCCCGAAAGTGCTCGTTTGTGTCCGTTGGATATTCTTCAAGTCATGATGAAGTTGCTCAAATGATAGAGGAAACTTAATGAGCCGTGAAGTAATGAGTCAGTGAACTGCTAAGAGGTCCACTCTCGGTGCCTCCTCTGGATCACAGAGCCCAGGGAATCAATGAACGATAACCGCCTTCCACCCTCGGTGAGTCATCATTGAAATATATGAAGTGGTGTCATTGATATTCAACCATGACTCATTGATCTATGAAGGAGTGAGTTAGTAAGCTATTAAGTACTCTCCCCGCAGCCCCTCAGGTTCTCATCATATCTTACCCCGAGGGCAATAAAAGGATGTGAAGGAAACTTCCACCATTGCTTCCGAAAACGTGGTTTAATACGGTAAAATATCCTCAGGATACTAAGGGGAGATATTTAGTTAGTGGACCGTACAAAAAATTTCTTTACACAGTGTGTCTAGTATGCGTGAATATTATCGGAAGTTTTGTCGGCGGAATAGGGTAAACTGTACAGTTATTGGCACCCTTAAGACAACATTTCTGTGGTTAAATTAAAAAAAATACTTTTTATAAAGGGATCAAATAGAAACTTCTTATAGCTCCTCATTATCTATCCTCATAAAGACTCAAGAGATTTTTTTTGGGTCAAAAGCTCAATATTTTTACAATATGGCAATATTTATTGTTAAAATTGCCAAATCTAGTTATTGGCGCCCTGTGGATTCCATTGTGAAATCTTCCCTACGGTTAGTTTGTTAAAGTCTTACTTCATAGATGACTTCGAGTACCCTTCAAACATTAGATTATTTTATATCTTGAATTAAAATTAGGACTTGTTTACTTATTTCTTGAAGTTAAAGTTTGGGGTGTCAATAACTGTACTGATTGCCAATAACTGTATGGTTTACCCTATAGTATAAAAATCTGGTGCGTGCGCGCAACATACAACTTTCACTTACCAACTTACTTAGTTTAGAAATTAATGCGTTTTGTTAATTGCCACTTTACAAATGAACAGAACGGCGTTAATTATGAACAATGGTTTGTCATTAAAGGGGTACTCCGCATGCGTGGGCTCAACGAGTTTTATGAGTTGACTGAATATTTTTTCTCCTCTATATATTTTCTTTATTTTTATCATATCTCATATTTAGTCATTTCTTATTTTCAGGCGTAACGAGAGACAGTTAATTTCTCCATAAAAGCAAAAATAAACATGACGAATTTGATAAAAATCGTTAAAGCCGTTTTTGAGATCATCGAAAAAAAGGTAAAAATTAGAAAAAAAAAAAAAAAAAAATAAAGTGCCCCCTCCGTTTGACCAATTTTGATGAAATGTTGGCTATCACATCTTTGGCATATACGTACATCAAATACCCAGTTTGGTCAAAATCGTTAAAACCGTTTTTGAGTAAATAAAAAAAAACACGTGAAAATGATACAAAATTTACTAAGTAAAGTCCCCCCTCCGGTTGATCAATTTTGATGAAATGTTGGCTATCATATCTTTGGCATATACGTACATCAAATACCCAGTTTGGTCAAAATCGTTAAAACCGTTTTTGAGTAAATAAAAAAAACACGTGAAAATGATACGAAATTTATTAAGTTAAGTCCCCCCTCCGGTTGATCAATTTTGATGAAATTTTAATAGTCATATCTCGGGCATATTTATTCATCAAATACTCAGTTTAATCTTATACTCGTATATCAATTATATAGTAAACTTTATAGGAGAAGGATTAAATATTGGAGGGGAAAAGATCAACATGTTGCTATACGGTGATGATGTACTGATAGCAGAGGATCCAAATATCCTTCAGAAAATAATTGATAAGCTTGAAGAATATGCTAAGATGTGGAATTTTGAAATAAATATGGAAAGATCCAAAATAATGATTTGCAAGAAAAGAGGAAGGAAGAATAAGAACGAAATATGGTATTACAAAGGGGCGCCTATCCAAGTTGTAAATCAATATAAATACCTTGGAATAACAATTACACCTTCACTATCCCTAAAAATTCATTTTAAAGAAAAACTATCAGCTAGTAAAAACTTGTTAAATATGGCGTGGACTCAACTAATAACCAACAAAGACTTAACAGTCAACCAAAAAGATTACGTATTCAGCTCAACAGTCAAACTAGTAATGTGCTATGGTGCGCAGGTCTGGGGTTTTATTGAATACGACCAAGTGGAACTGTTGCAAAATTTTTTTTTGAAAAAAGCTCTAAGGCTTCCAAAAAAGCAATACTCCAAATTATATGTTGTACCTGGAAACTTCACGAGGACCCCTATATATCCAAACATTAAATACACATCTCTCCTATGTAATAAAAGTATTAAAAATGAGTCCTGATAGATTTCCTCATGTCTTAGCCAAGCACCTCATTGAAAATAATAGTAACTGGTTCCAGCACTTAAATAAACTGGGTCATCATTACAATCTGCCACTAGATAAGAATAACATTCATTCAGAGCTGAGCGAGTGGAGAAATATACTAATCAGCCACATCAAACTACGACATAGACAAAATGTAATAGATAGAGCCCAAAATGCAGAAGATCATCTAACATATGCCAGCCTAGATTACAATAGCAATACTTACTTTAGATTAAACAACCTTAATGACATTCAACTCATTTTTAAGGCTAGGGGAGACTTGCTAAATTTGAACTATCAACCGTGCATAAATAAAAGAAATGACTGTTCTCTGTGCAACATGAAAACGAAAGAGGACACTTTTCATTTCATAGTAGTATGCCCTCTTTTAAAGGAATTCCGGTCAAAATTAAGAGCGCAGGATGATACAGAAACTACTTAATCAATGAATTCAATTTTTGATGTAGTGAGATTTATTTTTGTGTTTTTCAATCTATGTGTTTACGATATACTCCCTACTCCTAAAGTTTATTTTTATTTTTAATTTTCTAAGAGCTCCTTTCTTTTGTTATTATTTTATAATGGAAAATGCCCCGTAGACGACTCGACAGACGGCCTAATCTCTGGCCATTGTCTATATACGTTAAGAAAAAAAAAATTATGTTATGCATTGTATATTGTACCAATAAACGTGTTTATCTATCTATCTATCTATCTACTCAGTTTAATCAAAATCGTTAGAGCCGTTTTTGAGAAAATCGAAAAAAACTTAAAAAGTTATTAAATAAAGTACCCCCTCCCTTTGAGCAATTTTGATGAAATTTTTGCTGTCACATCACGGGCACATGGGTACACTAAATACCCAAATTCAGGTTCGCACGGTTTATAGTTTTTGAGCTAGTCTGTTCACACACACACACACACACACACACACACACACACACCATTTCGCGGGACTTGGTTATTTGGACTCAGGGTACCCCAAAATGTGTATTTCCGTTGAAATCGGAAATCGAAATTTTTTACGATCGCAATACTTCCACTTACTATATATTTCAAATATAGGTAAGTGAAAGTAAAAAATATGCAGGAATTGCAAAGTTTGAAACGAATATGTGGGAACTTTACAAAACCATTCCTTTATATCTCATAAAACTAAATGGATAAAAATTACTGCCATCGGTCGATCCCCTTTGGTAATCTCTTTTGGGATTGGATTACGAAGTACGTTTGTGACGCAATAAATCTACTAGACGCTTTCCGTCAAGTAGGGATGGTTTTCGATTGAAAAAACATGGATGATAGTTTAGTCAATTTAAATGCGGATGGTGGATATACGGTGTAAAAAAAATCGATATTTTGAAAAATGTAAATTTATTCAATCGCATTTTTTTTTCCAATATTGCAAAGAGACAAGGGATAGTATCGATACCGAAAATATAGGTTCTGTTAAAACATTCTAATTTATTCATTTTTAAACTAAAAATAATCGAAATGACAGAAACTGCGATGCTTTTGGTTGCATGGATGAAATAATCGAATGTGCCAAGTTCAAAATACATATGTGTTAACTGGCTATGTATATTTATCCAAAGCCATTGATAATAATAATAAAAAAAATCTTAATACAAAATAATCAACTACTTCCGTCAAATATAATTTATAAAACTGGATTCACCATTTTATTCATCAATATCACTTTTTCACTCCCGAGTTCGGAAAAGTATAAAAAATGGACTAGAAAAGCATGAATGAGTCTGTGGGGAGAAAATAAATAAAGAAATTAAAAACGAGCCTTAATTAAAACAGATAAATAATTATAAGATTGAATAATAATAATAAATTGTTGCAAATCTTGTATCTATCTTGTTTTTTATGTTACCTCTCATTAACTATTTTTAAATAATGTTTATTGGCGAAGGCAGATGCCATATATGTAAAAAGATGGAGTTCAATCATGTTGTTTGTTTGGCAGTGTCAGAGTTTTATTTTTTTACCGACAAAACTTTTATGTTATAGTAAACAATTGTTGGGTAATGAATAATTAATCCTAGTAAGGTTTTTATACCAGTGTCTTATTTAGAAATACATTTATTGATCTTCTGTTTACTGTACGTTCAATCGCCGCTGTTACAATGTACATCAGCTCTAAGTCCACTAACTAACACCAGGCGTCACATCCATTGAACATAATTTAAGCTCGGGATAACTTTAAGGGCTTAGTTCTGCGCTCAAAGCTCAGTGATAGCGATCGCTGAAAGTAGAGGCGAAAATTTAGCGGCCTTTTCCCAGGGACTTAGACCTGAAGGGGTAAGGGAGCTCTTTTGACGTCCCCAAACACTTTACGGCCTCTGCATTACCTCAATGCCCTTCAACCTTAAACTGTCCCAATCTTGAAAGAAGGGAAAAACTGGGAGATAGTCTAAGAAATTTCGGTATCGGCTTCTTCTTCCATAGATCTATATTTGTGCGGTAAAAACCTAAGATAAAACTCCTCCTTACTACTTTTTAAGACACCTCGTTATAGTTTTTATTATGAGGAGGGGAACCCCATCCCATCTGGTTTATTAGTCTCTTTTACAAGTGTTGACCTATTACATAATAAAAAGTGGGCATAACCACTGGTAAAACTTGCGAACGATCGTTTATCGAAATGATCTCAATACCCATCAAAGTAATAGCAATAAACCGTTCCATGAAAACTCGCTCACTTACGACGGAATGCGTAATAATTCCATTTCTCCCATAACTCCGGCATGGTCATTGTGCAACTCTGATATTGTATTTCAGTGGGTGGGGTGGGGGGTCTTATCCATTATAATTGAATACAATTGAATTGTTCACAAACTTAGTTGCTGAACGCTGGCGTAATTTGTGATCTGAATTATCGGAATAGTTAGCGAAGCTTTGAATTGTCCTTGATGAGAAGTATAATTTTTCATCCATTCATTCCGATATATTTTTGATTAGTACTTTGTTTGTATTAAAAATCTGATACAGACATCTTGTATAAGGTTCCGTTTTTCTAAACTCAGATTCAAATCCTAGGGCCCTATATTGCCCTACATTAATGAATAAACTGCAAAATCGACGATTCCAAAAATCTTTTAACAGCAATCTAGTATTTGCTTAGTTACATTTTGGTAATGCTGTAAAACTGTCGATAGTCTCCACTATTGACAGTTTCGATAGTATCGAACATAAAACTATGGATAGTATGCGGTGTGATGATCGGGGGAGTTGGTGGGGGGAGGTGGTAGGGGGAGATGGTGGGGGAAGATGGCGGGTAGAATAGTCAAATTTTTCATTTTAAATAATAGGAGTTATAATGCACATTTGCATTAGCACTTTTGTATTTTCTTATCTCTTAATAATGGATTTGTAATAAAGGATGGGATTAATAATAGACTGAGGTAACTTTTGTCAAATTCAAGCTTGTTCGTAACCGTAACAAGTAAAAACTAGTTGTTACTAGTTAATAAATTGTAGTAAATTTACAACTTGTATATGTGTGTGTGTGTGTGTGTGTGTGTGTGTGTGTGTGTGTGTGTGTGTGTGTGTGTGTGTGTGTGTGTGTGTGTGTGTGTGTGTGTGTGTGAGTGTGTGTACATTGTTTTCCATTAGAAATTTCAACAGGTTTTCTTATTGTCCTCGTTGTAGAGCTTGAGCATGAGCTAATCCAGAGACGGTTAAAGGGGTGGGGGTTGGTTTAGGGATGTTTTTCTGCATACTAAAGGCTAATTGGGTACGTAACTTTGGAAATAGAGGGCATTTAGGAACGAAACATGAGATCGAAACCACGAAGCTATAACTCGTCTTTATCCCTAAATGATTCACTACCCTCCAACACGTTCAACCCGATCCAATACTCGATTCCGCTGATACGATATCTCTTTCCAAAGCGAACTGCTATCTATCAAAAGCAAATCGTAGATACTGGAAGCGGGGTATAGTATACCATTAGCTTCCACACCGGGCCTCTAACGGTAACCCATTTTGTCGTTTGTCCGGAGGTGGACCAGTATTTGAGGCTCTTATGATTTCACGGTCGGAACCCCTTTTTGAGAATTCCTCTTCCAGATGAGACGTTCTAAGCTGTGGCAATCTATATTAAATTGCTAAGAGATGCCTCCAGCGATGAAAGATTAATTATACAGTTTAATGGAAGAATCGAGATTTACCTTTTAATGTGTGTTTAGAAATATGCCGAAATGAAAGACAGAACTTCTTAAGTCCTATTTAATTCTACTCTCCCTATTCGATCCACATACATGATATGATACTTCATTAAATAAAATAAAATTAAGTCTAATAATTTATACAATAAATGGCGTGAGCTATTCCTAAGAAATCAACAATAACAAGAAAGAACAAATAAAAATGAACGAGTTGACATTTATCCCACGTTTTATAAGAAATCTGTATGCATATATTTTCTTAAGTATCTGCGACTAGCCTAGGGATGCCGTTTGTGGTTACTCTTTTTTTTTGCAAGAATTTTCTTGTAAGATGCGAAATCTTCAAATTAAACAAAAAAGCTTATTATTGTCTCTTAGCACTTTTTTTTTTTTCAAGTAAATTATTATTTTCACATACCAAAAGAATCCTCATTTTTGCTTCTCCGTATTTTAGAGTGCTGAACACGAATTTGAGGTTATTCAAAAAAACTTTTACTGTCTTTAACTCTTTCAGTAAAATACCCATCAAGCCTGAACTGTAGCTTTTTCATGATTTGAAACATTCGACCCTCGCCATATACAGAGCTTTATCTAATAGGCCGATTCTTCAATATAAAGATCTTTTGAAGAAAAAAATCATTTACACATTTAAAAAACTCAAAAATATATATGAGCAATATTTTATCTGTACAATTTATTTTGATTTATAAGGTTTGACAAGATGTTAGACTTACACCTTCTCAAAAACCGAAGTGCTCCAACTGTCTAGACAGAAATCGTCCCTGCCCGGTCTCCTGAGGAGCTTTTGCAGCTGGTGTTTTGTCTGTTTTCCACCGTGGTCCTAGTATCCATCATTATTAGCGGTTACCTCATACGATTTTAATGAACTGTTAACATTAACCACCATCTTTTACGAATATTACGCCATATTTCAATTTGTTTTTATTTATTTCTCATTTTTTAATAATAATGAGTTAGTCATGTTTGAAAGAAAGAAAGAAAAATAATTTTTATTCTGGGACATATAGTCCCCTAAGAATAACAGGCATGAACAAAATTAAAAGCCATTTGTCTCGCTAGTTGTAAAAACTTTAAAAAAATTAAGAATTAAAATATATAGTAAAAATCTCCCAAAAAATAAAAGCAAAACAATAAAAATAACTGAGACCGAATATTGAAAGAAAAAACGACCATTTGGATGTTGAGTACAAAAATTTGATCAGCTTTTGGGCTTAAAAGATATAATAAAAATCAAATAGATATATCCTCAATGTTGGTTTCACTACTTAACATATTTACAGGAGATTGGAGATTCAGGAGGTGATGAAATAGTTAGGTTTTAAAGAAAGTGAGGGATGAAGTTTTTCGGATGGAGACAGGTAATGAATTGCAGAAGGTGGTAGCACGGATAATAAAGGATTTTGGAGAGGAGGCAGATCGGTAGGAAGGGATGTACAGGTTAGAGGTTTGGGATCTGGTCTTTAGAGAATGTATGGAGGGGCAGGGTGTGAACAAACTGAGGATATAAGGAGGCTTCTTGTTTCTAAAGGTTCGGAAAAGATACACCCCTAGGAAGTATTGCCGTCGAAAACTTAGGTAGAGCCATTTCAATTCAGCATACCAACTGGAGACCTGGGAGCGCCTGGGGACACTGAAGATGAATCGAATGAAGCAATTCATCAGTCTCTTCATCCTGGAATATTTGTTAGCCATTTTTTTTTTTTTTTTTAACCGTAAATTTAAGCCTTAGCTAGTTGAGCAACCACAACTAGTTTCCTTACTGTCTCTTATATCACTTAGTCATTCACCCCCAACCTTTGAAGGTACATCAAAGCTTATAGCTTGATTAAATTGGCCCTAGCTTTGAACTATGTTGCATCTAGTCGGGACATCTGTGCCCTATTCCTGGAAATAGGGAACGTTCTTGGAAACCGATCAGATAATTCCTAGTTAGTATCAGCATTCCCAGAAGTAGAAAAACAATCTAATTAAGAAAACTAATCATGGAAATGAAAGATTCGCCGTGATGTACTAATACACAAGTCATTTTGCTTGTAGTGATTGCATTTCGTTCATTTATGATGAGGATAGGGACAAAAAAATATTGATGGAGGTTCTAAAACAAGTCTCAATGAATGATAAAGATTTGCACCAAAAATATTCTTTCAGAACCAATGTACCAAGACGATGTCGTATCCAAAAATTCAATCGTATTACGCATTACTAAAATATCAGTACTCTAGATCCAAAAATCCATTTTGTATAGAACAATTATCAACTTTTATAGGGTTTGAATATAATTTCGTATAATTGGATGACCACATTTGACATAACTTCAGCATAAGATACGAACAATAATAATTTCATTATTCAGTTAAAAGAAAAAAAAAGTTTCTTGTATTATTATTTTTATGAAAGTGTGCACTTATGGATAATTTTTTTTTTCATGTATGTATTTATGAAATACTTTCACAGGGATGCCTGTGCGGACAATACATATACCATTTTATATCATTATAATCACAATAATAACAAAAGTTAATTAATTAGTTAAAATCAATATTGATTTCATAATAACCAAAGTGTTTGAATTTTATTGTAATTGTTAATTTTATTGAATTTTAATTTTATTCAATTTAGTTTATTTTGATTTGTTTTTTAAAAGAATGTTAATATGTATTTGTTTAAATTACATCGTATGTAGGTATATAAGATTCTATATTATGTATTGAGGCATGTGTTTCTTGAAATGCGGGGGTCGCGTGTACGTTTTTTTTTTTTTTTTTTTTTTTAAGGCTTGAAATATTCCTAGATTTCTTTCCTATTCTATTATTCATTTTATATATTTGTTTTTATTTACAGGTTTTTGAAGTTGTAAGATAAATGTCTCCCCCCCCCCCCCCCCAACCTTATTCTTATCATCAAAACATTCTATTTAAATGGCCTGCTTTGTGGTACTTCTTCGTCCTAAATTTAGAGTAAAATTATGTAAAAAATTTTTTGTTGTTTGAAAGCCATATTTATAGCTATTAAAAAAAGCAATTTCAAAAGTTAATTTCAATTAATATAAATAATTTTTAAAACATCTCATAGAATTATATTGACACGGGAAAGGTAGCGTTCGCCTTAGAGACGATGAGACCGCACGTTGCTGTTAATCAAAGATGAACCCCGAATCCTTGCTGGCCCACCTTCCGGGAGTTCTATCTCCACTTAGCACTAGAACAGATCCTGTAGGTAGAAGGTCGGTCGATTTAGCTAAGTTAATCATTTAATTTATTTTTCTGACGTAACGACGTCGGCAAGACGAAGCCCTACCTCATATGTAACTTTGTGTCAGTCTTGGAAACGAAGTGCTACCTAAACGTTCGTCTTGAAAGCTAATTCTATCAGCTTAAAGACTTAAATCATTTAAAATCAAAGTGTTTTGCGTATATTGAACCTTAACATTTAGTAAGTAGATTACACCATTCTTAGTTTCTTATTTTACCCTTTTAACTATGTTTAAATATTTTTATACTTTACATTGCGATTTCAGCATTGTTATTCATTATGAAATTATAAATAGCACTGGGTTTAAGCCCGTACATTGGTTTATATACCTCCATTAATATGACGGTGTGTTATACTTGTATATATACTATATACTTGTATATATACTTACCCATTTAAATAATTGTACATAGGTGCATTCGTTTTCATAATTTAATAGTTAGTAAAACTGTTTTCAAATAATAAATAACGAGTAACCAGTATGACGAAAAAAAAAAATGTTTTAATGCTTATGTCCGTAGTTTAGAAAAATTCTACATTGTTCATTTCAATTCACTTCATAACTACTCTTTGGCTTATCCGGAATGGTTTTCTCACCTTGAAGACCGTTGCGTTGGAACAGAAACGCCGACTGGGTAGAAGTGTATCTCCCATCTAACCTGGACTTTCCTCCCTTCCGTGTCAGGGTAATTGCCTAATAAGATATAATATAATAAGATCTGGGGTAATTTCTTCTATTGGGCTAAGTCCCCAATTCCAGAATGTAGAATACGTTTTGCAAGGATGGCTGACAGCTAAGATTTGACTTTGATACCTCGGAATCGTTCGTGTAAAGATGTTGAACGTGGTAAGATGGATCGCTAAAGGTGTTGATCCATGCTGAGGCCAGTGATTCCACTTATTCTTTACATCTTACCGTCTAATTTAAACATGCAATATATACGATCCATATAGGTCTTATAGAAATCGACTATATGAAATTCTAAAAAATTCTTAGTATATATAATCAATAATCAATTTATCTATGCTCTAATTAACACTCATATTCAATATAATCTAGAATAACCACTATTAGTAAACAATAATATATAATCTCTTTTAATACAACATTCAGCCCTTACATTATAATAATATGATATATGTACCTTATATAAAAACATATCATTCATATAGACATCATAAAATATAATCACTAATATATAGCACAACATAAGTATAATATATATGAGATATATCTGAGGTATAATTTTAGACTTTTCTGACACCATAAAATACATATAATACTCTTAGTAAATATAGGGTAAAAATACGTATTACTATAAAAGTCTAAAAACTTTTGCCAAGTAACAGTATTTTAAAAACTTTTGCCACACAAGCCTCAAGCGTCTACTGATAATAATTCACTTTTTTAAAATGAAATACGATGTAATTTATAGCAATCGTAATGAAGCTAATACCCGAATTTCATTTTAAAATAACCCGTTTCGAAGTGAATTCGTGTTGAGAGTTGAGTTTTAAAAATTTTATTTAAAAAATACCTTAAATATAAAAATTGCAGATAAATTGATTTGATATTATATATCCGAATGGACGAAGGTGAATGAATCTTTTTTTATAAAATTTATTATCTGTAATGTTGGAAGGTATATGCAATTCTTTATAAATTTAGATTCCCAATACGATTCATTCAAAGGTAAAAATAATAAGAATGTTTAGCATTTCTTTCTATTTCTTTGAGAGTATATTTTAATATATACTAAACTATAACTATATACTACTATAAATCATATTTAAAAAATATATGATTAGTAAATTTGAAGTTGTTGCCTTTCATGTTTTCCAGAAACGCACCCCCGGGACATTATTTTTAAAGATACTTTCGAAACACCAATAATTTAGGGCGAATTTTTTAAGTGAAAAGTGAAGTTTCACATTTTAGACGTGTGCATATTTGAAGCTTTTAAGTTCACAAAAAACATAATTTAAAAATAATTAACTGTCTTTCACATTTTTAAAATTAATTTTGAACCCGAAACAGAAATAAAAACTAAAATCATATAATATTTTACTAAAACAAATATTAAACTTAATAATGCGTAAATATATCTCTGGGCCAAAAAAAAAGGGTAGGATTAGTAATGTTGATTTTCATTATTTTAGCTGAAACTAAATTTTCAATTGGTACTCAATCGAGAAAAAAAATGTCTATGTGAACCCATTTGACGTGACATCTTTGGGATGCGATCTTAAGCGAAATCGATTATTGGACCGGAATCATAATAATAAAAAAATAAACGAATTAAATTTTAATCCTATCTTGTATCATCAAAGTACCCGAAGATATCAAATATCAGCCATATTACAGGAATATAAGGAAAGATGAAAAATAATACAATCCTTTTTCATTCTCATTTAAAGTGCGATAAAGTTAAAGGGAAAGGATATCTCCGAGATGAATTTCCACGAATAAATCCCAACTTGGATTAATTAAGTTAATTATTTTTTGTTGGGAAAACCTCATCTTCAATTAAGGTATATAATTATTATTTTTAATAATTTGGTCTGCTGGTGTTCTTCAAAAAAAAAAAAAAAAAATATTCTCGGAAAGAGATACAAGATGCCTTGACAAAGGCACACAATCGACAAAAGGAAGTTTTTATAATTTACACCACAGTCAAAACAAAAGTTGGTCGATTCGAGGTTGAATTTATAATTAACGGAGAGGAGTTGGAAAAGGGACCGTAGGGATGGGGGGGTAGGGGGTGGGGGGGAGGGGGAGTAGGGGGGGGCATTATGAAGCCATAACGACCAAAATAACTGAAACGAAACATGATAAAAGATGGGGTTTTTAAATGAAAAATCCACCACCACGAAAACCACCTAGTAACTCTCGATCAGTTTAAAGAAATGTTCTGGGAAAATTCATACCTTTATCGATTCAATAAATAATCAAAATAATGATAAAATAAGTATTGCTGATAAATTTACATTAGAAATTTGAACTTTTAATTAATGTACACTAAAAAGAGGTCACATTAAACTAATTCGTATATAAATATTCTTTTTCTCAAAAAATAAAACTAATTTAAATATATGAATATCTAGACCTACACACATTCTTAGTCTTTCTGTTTTTTTGGAGAATTTCTACATTTACTGGAAGATGATGCGTGATTTTTAGTGTTTCGATGTAGGAATTTTATTGAAAAATAATTTTCCTTCTCTTTTATTATTATTAAGAGAAAGATATTTTTTCAGTAAATTTCCTAAATTTAATTTTGTGAATTGGTGGTATACTTTGCTCCGTGTTATTGTGTGTATCTCAATTTAACAAAGCAAAGTAGCAAAATAAGTTGCTTATAGTGTTTTAGCACAATAGTTCATAGTAGCAGGTATTATTTTCATATTGTCACGTGGAAAACCTAAGGTGTCCATTGAACCTAGGAGACCCTGAGAGAGAGGGAGAAATCCTAGAAGAGGCTGGCCCAGGCGAGTAGAAGGGTCTGTCTGAGAGGGGCAGTCTGGGTCTGAGATGGGATGTCGAAGACTGGGACAGGCAGAGTGAGCCTGGGGCATAGTGGGATTAGTAGCCCCAAGTAATTTATGAGTCCTGGTACCCCCCCCCCCCTTTGTGTAGTTGGGACTTGTAAGAAATTATTGTAAATAATAAATAGTGTAAATTGTACTTAGTCACTTAATTACCTCACAACCCTTGCCCAAAGATCCCTGTGTCACATTGGTCTGGGCGGACTTAAGAATAGGGGTGACACAAATTTGGTGGAGGCGCCGGGCGCCGCACAGTGTTTCGCTTAGTAGGAGCTTGGTGGACAAAAGTATTTTTCGTCTCATTTTTTCATCTCATGCGACCATTTAAGTAATTTAATTATAAAATTATTATATTCAATTATAAAATTATTATATTTAATTATAAAATGATTATATTTCATTATAAAATTGAATATATTATATTTAATATTATCTATTTTTTTTTTTTTTTTTTTTTTTTTTTTTTTTTTTTCTTTCGGTTGGCGCATTAGGCCTAATGAGACCTTTGGCCGCGCAGTGTGGTCTTCTTTCAGACATTTGTATTGCTTGCGGGAGAACAGACAGCCTGGAGGGGGTAGCCCAAACCTCACGTTGCTGCAAACCATGGTCACCATGGTGCAGCAGCAGACTGCCCATAGCTCCATAACCAATCCCATTGGGGCCAATTTGGCAGTGTCCTTCCCACCGATGGCGTCAGCTCTCTCGGGTTCAAGGACAGTGAAAAACTGGTCTAGGTCCAAGGATTATGGTAGCTCAGAGTCAGCAGGCCCCGAGGACCTATATTTCTTTCCCCGAAGCATACCGTCCTTGAACCAACCTCCGGGCGGTTACTGACATCCTGGAAAACCGCACCACGATTCTCGATGAGATACACGGGGAAGGTTCATCACTCCTACGCCCACATACCCGGGGGTGGAGGTGGGCTTTTATTGAGTGGCGGTCATTGGTGGGTGGTCACCCGAATGGATTGGTCACTCATCCAAGTATTAAACCATTCGACGTTGCTTAACTTTGATTACCTATTTCAAGCGCCTTTGTCCACTCTGCTATCGTGCCCCAGAAAATATATAAAATATAAAAAGAAGAGTAAATATATAAATTTTATTCTTTCAGGTGATTTAAGATACCTTGTATATATATATATATATATATATATATATATATATATATATATATATATATATGTTTCCGATCACCTGGACCAGCCTTTTACAACGCAGTATTTTTTAAGCTAGTACTTCCGAGTAAGCTGCAGCATCTTTGTTGATTATATCGTATCTTCTTTTTTGTTTGCGATGAGGTATCTTGCTTACTTTTCCTGTGACTTGCTGACGGATTCCTTTAAGCTACTGGTCCCGTCCATATTACAACCCATCCGCCTTCATATCATTCAGATGTAGACTAATCAGTTCCAGTCAGCAGTTCTTCTTCTTGGTCTTTCTTCTTCCTGAATTAGTATTCTGATCTCAAACCGCTCTGTTTATTGCTCGGCGGCTTTTTCCCTAAAACCATTCAATTCCCCTCTCTTTCTCATGAATAAAAATACCTACACTTAACATATAATAAAACGAATATTTTCCCCATTCATATTCTTCGTGGAAAATATGCTGAACGTTTTCCATTTCATCCTTTTCCAATTTTTCTAAAAATATTTTTTCTTGGAATAATAAATAAATCCTATTGTATTTCCTTTAAGAGGGCAAGTGGAAACCGCGTCCGTGATCATTTCTGTAGTCAAAATCAAAATAAAGCTTCGAAGCTATAAGATTCAATTTTCCCAAGTTTAATTTAATTCAGTCATAAGAAGGGGCTGGAATAATAGAAAGTGGAGGTGGGAGAAATTATTTTTTCAATTCTTAAATGAGAAGTGACTCTTCTCACGGAACTTCCTCTAAAATAAAATTCGAACCTATAGCCACCCACCACCTAAGAAAGAGGATTGCTTTATAAATTTATTTTTGAGTAAATTTGACGTGGGTTTCACACTTTCTTCAAGTTGCCATTCTTAGAAGCCCTTTAAGTTCCATTTCTTCAAGAAAAAAAAAATTTAAATACCCCCCTTTTTTTAACTCCTTTCTTAAATAATTTATTTTATTTTTCATAAGTTCAAGAATTGTTCAGAAGTCGGTAGGGTAAGGAAAATGAAGATGTGGAAGTAATTGTTTACTAGAAAGTTGAATCCTATGTGGTGTAGTATATCTTAAAAAGTTTCCTTGTTGAATTATTTAATAACTATACAAAAATAGAAAAAGAAGGATATTTTCCTCAGAACGCCTCTACACGTAATTATATGCATTATATTGCTAAAATAAATAGAAATAAAAAACGAACAGTTCGTGAGGCGTAATTTTTCCTACGCATGTAAAAATAAAATATATAAAAATAACTAATTAAAACGTATATCTACTTCATATAATAAAATGCCGACACCAGGAATCGCTCCCTACACACCTCCCCCCCCCCCCCCAACATATTTTGGATCTTGGAATACAAGGGGTCTAAGTGACATTTTCCCCATTCTGAGTTAATCAAAGTTAAAGTTTGAAAAAATATTTTTATGCGCAGTTGAAAAATTAATAGTTTCTTTTCTTTTTTTAAACTTTAAAATCAGGTATTTGACATTCAATATATTTTATAAGTATGTTCTATCAAGGTACGCTGTGTCCGGGCGAATGTCCCAGAAACATCGTTTTCTCCTCAGGGAGATTATTCCACCACATTCAAAATCCTCAAAAGTCCTCGACACATTCTAGGATCGCGTCCTGAAGTGTTGTCTTGCATCTTAAGAATCAAGTTCATAGAAAACTGTGATGCCTAGGCGCATGGTTACTTGAAGAGGGTTTGTATCACTTTCCTCTAAATCCTTAATTTTTTTTTGATATTTTTTGCGGTTACAACAAAGCTTCAAATCGACAAAAATTACCTCAAGCCATAATGGAACCCATGCTCTATTTACATAAATGCTTATTTGATTCTATTATAAAAAATAATGGAAAAATGTAACAATGAAAATGTCTATTACAGCTCCTATCTTACCAAATGAAAATTTAACTATCGGTAACACAACGGGGAAACATAGATTTCTCATAAATGATTTTTAAAAAAATCTTGCTGAAATATTTCTTTAAGTGTGAAAATTTGGTTTTTAGCTGTAGTTACCCGCGATAAAGTGTTTCGACATCTTAAGTTGAAACAGAAACGTGATTAGGACAACAAATTTCTTTAAATTAATTTGAAGTACATTTTTCAATTTGTTCTCTATATTTTTTCCTATTTCCTCACTTTAATTTGACCCTCGAAATCGAATCTATGGTTTTCATATCAAACCTTTCCCAAGAACGGTTTCATTTCCTCTACGAAGGGCTTAAATTCGTTACGCTCCAAGGGAATCGAATTTTTAACTAGAAACTCTTAAAAGCCACCCCTGGTTATGAATTGCGGTTTGCGATAGTGAGAATTTTTTTTTTTTTTTTTCAATTGGGGCATTAAGATTCGTGTCCTTTGAAAATAATCTATTTGAGATGAAAACTTTTGAAAAATGCTCACTAATATTTCGGGATGTAACGAAAATTATATTTTAAGAAAAATTGATTAGGCAAGCATGCTAGCAAACCATTTTAGAACAGGGGGCCGTTTACTAAGATTGAAAATTAATAAATAAAAACTAATTGGCATTAAATGTGATAAAATATACCATATTTAATTATACAATCAATATTGTATATTAATTAATATAAAATATATTAGGCGAGTGATGACTGACGAAAAAATCTGCATGTATGATGGAAAAAGCGAACAAACGTATGATCATTTACTTTATAATAATTATAAAGAGTCTGTACCGCTCCAGTTTAGAACAATTATTGTTCTAAACAGGAGTGGTACAGAGTCTAGCTGGTCTCTTCAGTACTATCCAACGGTCGCCTTCAAAGAAGGATTTAAGAAGGAAATATATTCCAGACCTCGATGCATTTGCGAACCGGATTGACTTCTCCGTACTCTAACACATGCAAGCATACACATACGCATACGCATTTACATGTATGTTTATGTGTATTGTATGTATTTTAGTTTTTATTTGGCTATAAACTTAAAACATAATTTATTTGTTTGGTTCCCATGAGTTTTCTGGAAGATATCCTCCCATTACAGAAGATTTAATGTTAAATATTTAAAAAAAATGTTACTAATTAAATCCCGTGTGGAGAACTGACTTACTATCAAGAGGAGTATCATGTTAGTAAAGGAAGGTGCATGCATGCCAAAGAAAAATCACGAAAAGACACAGCTGCAGAATTTCGAATGATCACCTGACGCGATTATTTAAGAAAACGTTTACGTAATATAGGTGAGTTGTATATATCTATATTTCCTTTTTATTACCCGAGACCTGATAGCTCAATATAACAAAAAAAAAAAAAAAAAAAAACTAAACTTGTACTCTGTACAAGATAATATCACACAAAAATTTAAAGACGATTTTATCACTTGAAGGCAATTCGAACCGCCAAGGGAGAAAGAGGAAAGACGATTAGGAAAGGTAAGATCTCGAAATAGTATTCCTTCGCCGACAATGATACATTAGGGGCTGAAAGAAGAGATTTAGGTGATAATCTTTAATGGTGCCATTTCTCTGATGGGATGATACCACCGCCAATTGGAAACAAATAAAGAATTATAACCGCCTCAACTTGGAATGGAAACAAAAGAGCCCCCCCCCCCCCTCCCTGCACAATACAATAACGACTCCTCCCGGATCGGATCTCGATAGAAAAAAAAGGTTCCCTTGTTTCAGCATTAATAAAAATTGAATAGGGGCCGTAGATGTGGACCTGATATCAGAGCTAGGCCCAATATTCCATTGTTACCAGCCATTAGTACAGATCATATTCTAATATGAACTGATTGCAGTTTCCGATGGTGATGGATGTAAGTGAAATAGCCTGAATGAGACCGATCTCCTCTTGGGGAGGCATCCTCTTTCATTTGATAACTTAATATAGGGTTTCCCCAAACCAAACGGCCAAAGTTCAGGGATCGATAGAGGATCGAAAAACTAAGAAAAATGTCCTCTGCCATATGCCTCGTTTTCGAGAAAATTACAAAAAAATAAAAATAGTTGTGCAAAAACTAGTTAAGGCCATGGAAGAGCGGATTTCATTCCTTGAATGAATTTTAACAATAATTTTTATTCCAATACAATTATTGTATTTCAATCGAAAAAAACAATAAATACTTTTTTATTCAAATATTCATAGTATAAAGAAAATTACCTATTTAAAGTACATACCATTATGAACAAAAAATGAAGATTAAAAATTAAAAATTAAATAATACAAATAATTTTAAAAATTAAAAATTTAGAAAATAATAAATTATTCTTACTAGGAAAACATAAATGTTTCAGTTTTTATATAGGACTACCTTAGAGAGAGAAAAAAAAAAAAAAAAAAACTGAAAATTTTGAAGGTTTTACCTTCTCTAAAATTACATAGTTAATTTCTCGGCAGCGTCAACGTAAATGTTGTTCGAAGTGCTGGCCTCTCGCTGCAATACACGCATCACATCGCGTACTCACAGATCGATCGCACTGCATCTAAACATTGTTCTGCGGTGAGCTGGCTGCAAACCATTCTGATGCGCTCGATGAGATCATCCCTTGTGCGGACGGGTTCTCGGTAGACATTTTCTTTCACCTATCTCCACACGAAGAAATCTAGTGGCGTGAGGTCCTTAGGTAACGTGGAAAAAATAAAGAAATGAAAATAAAGCCTGAGGTGGGGTGCTATGGGTAAAAGAAACTTTTGTGTTTCATTGTGCCCCACCCTCCCCTACCTTTGATTATGCTGTTAAAATTTCAACAATTTTTTGTCCCCATCTTTTCTATTTTTTTTACTCATTTTGAAATTTCACCACTATTTATTTTCTTTTTAATATTTAAAAACTATTCTATACATGGTCACACTAGACCATTTCAAACAATTCTTACCTCTTAAAAGCTTGTTTTTTCTCTCATTCTTCAATTTCATTGAAGGTCAGTTTTTTTAATTTATGGTTGCTCATATCAAACATGAAACTTACACATTTGAAATCACTGTGATTAATTAATCTCTTTCTCTATTGTTTTTCATTAACAAATTATAATAACTATAATATCTTAAATTGTTAGGGTTATAAAACTAGGATTAGGATAAAAATATTATTTTTCGTTTCGTAACATTTCATTTTAATTTTCTATCCGTATCTATTTTCGATGACTGGGATCTTTTTCCTGGTCAATTTACTTAATTTTAGTCTCTATCGAATCCTCCTAAGCCAATCTCGGGACCATAAACCCCTGCTGGATATCCGGAATAGCTGCAGCCTAAAATATTTATCTAGGATAAAATAGGATTTCAGTTATGTCTGGTTTTGGAGGACTAAATATTCCACATATGTTCATCCTCTCAGTATTAAATAAATCCAGTGAACCGCTATTTTATTTTAGAATAATATTTGTTTATACTACTTAAAGTTATATTTTATTCTTTAGCCCCAAGGGTAGGAATAATATGAATTTTCGTTAAAAATATCTAGTTGCTAAATTTAAATTTTATTTAAAATCCTATTTTTCTTAAACGCACCTCTAGGAACTTAATAGGTCATGGGTAAAAGAAAACTAAATCAGTCCTTTTTTTTTTTTTTTTTTTTTTTTTTTTTACATTTTATGAATTTAATCAAAATTAAAAGCATATAATGTTAAAACATATAATCCTGGTGCCTTAGACCGCTTGGCCAACCTGACTTTATAATTGTTAATAATAACGGAATTAATATACCTCACCCGTCGTAGAATAAAGGTACTACTCAAACTACTACTATTTGTACTACTTGTTTTAGAGCTTTTAACAGTCTCAAACAAAGAAGAATCGTCATCGCTTTCGTAATCCTTCTATTTCTAGTAAAAAAATAGGCAACTTTAATACTGTTGCTAACTCAAAACTTTTTTTTGAGTTTTTTGAGTTTTTACCATTATTTTAAGACGGCTGTGATATGTAGATGAAACATTAAGAAAAAGGGCTATTCACTAAAATAAAAATTATAAATAATTGCAAAAATAATATGAAATATTTCTGAATCAATCTGGTGTAAAGAAACTTTTTATTTTCCAAAGGAAAAGAAAAATTATCCCATCCTAAAAATTTAAAAGTTTGAGTTTAAAAATAAAACGCTAAAACTCGAATATCGCGTAAATTAAATATTCCTTCTTTGGGATATTTCTTTTATTTTGATGACACTTCTTCTTCATAGTGACCCCATCAAAAATACCTGTGAGTACCTACTGTGTTTGTTGCCATGCTAAATGAAAAAAAAATGAAAACACGGTCACATAGGAATCAAAATAAAATAAACTTTTTTCTTATTTTAATAATGTTGGTAACTAAAAACTTGGCATTTTTGAGTTGTACCTTTATTCTACGACGGATGCGATATATATAGAAAACTTGACAAAAATGGGTTATTCTTTAAAATAAACATTGTCATGGCAAATGGGAGTCGTTCTATATCAGTGGACTCGACTGCCCTGATGAACACATGAATCTCGGGTCGAAAAGTCGGCCCCCCCGTGGCAACTCCACCAATTTTCATTATATACAAATTACAAAGAATTCCGAAAACAATATCAGATATTTACGAAAAAATCTGTTGCATGTAAAAATCTAAAAATTTATAAGTTTAAATTTCAAGATAACCTAAAACATATGAGATATGAAATATCTAAATATGAGATAAATAAAAATTGCCTACGTCTATATATTTATTTTATTTATATTACATTTCTTCTTCATACCCACCCCATGATAAGCACCTTAGTGCCTTATTTGAAATTAAAAAAAAACAAAAACATGAGTCAATATTGAATATGTCAATGACACTTTAATATATAAAGTAAGCAGCAGGATATTGAGGCTTTCCCTGTGTTTATAGTATAAGCCCGATTGAATTATATTTATAATTAAAACATCTTTTTTAAATGTTTTCCCTTATAATAGATTTTTTAATATCAATATTTATGAAGTCATGTTGGCCGAGCGGTCTAAGGCGCCAGATTTAAGCTCTGGTTCTCTCTGAAAGCGTGGGTTCGAACCCCACACCTGACAGTATATTTTTTATTTGATAAATCCTTACAATAGAGGTTAAAACAGTTTATTTGTTTGTTTTATATGTTCTCATGTGAATAAATATTGTTGAAACCATTGTCTAGGAAATGTTATTCTTGAATTTGCTTATAGTTGGTTCTCAGCATATGTTATATGCGATATATCATAGCTATTTTATTTATAAGGCAGTGGGAAAAAATTGAATTGTGACGGCAACTGGAGCAGCACTATCTGCAACCTTGTTCTCGTTTAGTATGGAAGCTCCTTAATTTCTCACCGTTTTCGCTTTTTTTATAATTGCATTATTATTTTTTTATTTGTTGTTCTTAATTTGATTTATTACAAGTCTATCATTTATTTATCTATAAATACGAATGTGATAATAAAAAATGAAATACCCTTCCTATAAGGCTTGGGCTGACCAAAGTAACACTGAACTACATTCGCTTGATTCCTTAGTAAAACGCAACACATCGGTTTAGTGCTACCATCGGCGATATACTATAGCATTCGAATATAGTTTCTTCGAAAGTTGTTGCGATAAGTAATTTCACCACTGATTTTTTTTTCCTTACATTAATCACGTGTCCTTGAAAATCAAAGCAGGATCCGAAATCGATAATTATAGAATCAAAATCGATTGCTTTGTAAATTTTTATCTCAAATCATTTAAAAATCATTTGTTGATTTTTATCACGAGTGATTTTTATTTTTAATCAAAAGTGAAAAAATCATATTCTGATCATTATTTTTGAATTAAAAGTTTACTATTAGAAATTATAACAGTTCTCAAGAAATATTTTTTTTTCTAAATCAGAAATATAATTTTTTAAATATTCACTAGGATTTATTTTGAATCTGTATCAGTAAGTAAACAAGAAAGATAGATATATTTTATTTGTTAAAGAATACAAATTCTTGTTCAAATTGAAATTCTATAACGGATTACAAAAAGGATCTTGAGTCCGTAAGGCAATTACGAGTATAACTAATTACGTAAGTACAATTACGTAGATAGTATAACTAAATATTTAATATAAAGAAATATAAACAAACACACAAATAGAAGCATCATACATAATAACAAGATGCAATTACATTTAGTAACAAGATGCATGTCTTTAATCAGTATAATAGAGTAATCACGTAATACAGGGTGTCCAAAAAGAGTATTTGGGGTGTGACAGTTGATTAAAATCTCAAATATAGAATATCAAGTAGGATGTTTACGTTTTATTTAAACACAATGAACTGGAAATTTATTTAGAAAAAACAATATTGTCTAGGTGTCCACCATAACGCTGGCACTCCTCGAATCTAACGCAGATTTTCTAAAAACGCGTTGACACATTGTTCCTGAGATTGCCGTCATTTCTGTTCTGATATTTTGCTAAAATTGCGTTAGATTCGTCGGTTTCTTTTCGTATACCCTACTTTTCAGGTATCCCCACAGAAAGAAGTCAAGAGGACTGAGATCGGGACTCCTGGGAGGCCAGCTAATGGTGCCTCTACGAGAAATCACTTTGTTTTGGAATAATTCGTTTACCGTTGCAATTGAACGGTCTGAAATATGGCAAGTGGCCCCGTCCTGCTGAAACCATGTTCTAGACAGCCTTTAAACTCTTGAAGTTTTTGGGCCAAAAAACCTCTTATCATTTCACAGTAAAGCTCACTATTTACACTATTTACTGCGTTTTAGATTCGAGGAGTGCCAGCAGCGTTATGGTGGACACCTAGACAATATTGTTTTTTCTACGCCTAAAAATAAGAAATGGCTAAATATGAAATATGAAAAAAATCAAGTAAACTTATACAGGAGAAAAAATTGTGTGCATAAATCAAGTATTATTTTAAAATTAAAAATCCAATGTTATAATAATTACATGATATCTCTTGGAAATTATAATTATGATACCTATCTAACTCTGAACAAAAGTTTTATTATGTTTTAATTTTGTTGTTTCAGATCCTAGTGAATACCTGCGGTGAAAAAGATGTTTGCAGACCGTAGAAGCTTTGGAGTCTTCTAAATCAGGTTTGGGTCAAGGCTTTTATATATTACAGTATTTATTTAATACAATATGATCTTAAAGTTACTACTTCCAACTTAAAAAAAAAAAAATCGTGCGTTTAGTTATTTTTTTTTTTAAACGTGTTTATTATTTGTTGGAATATGATATTCCCGACTTATACGTTGACATCATAATAATTTAATTTAAAATTTTAGTATTGAGTAAAGAGGAGGAATTAGTTACTTGCCATTTTTCTATCATACTCACTTTTTGCTGTTAACTTTTTCAGCTCTGCTTGTATTATTATTATTTTTTAAATTTGTATACATCGACAGCAGTAAGAGCCTCAAAAATTGAAACACTTAGTTTTGAGCTTGGAATGAAAATTGGGGTCACCTGTGGTGTTGTGGTTAGCATGGCAACCTACAATACTAAAGATCGCGGGTTCAATTCCAGCGGTGGCCCTAGGATTTTTTAATGGGAGTAAAAAATCCTTAGCTATGCCGTCCCTCGGATAGGACGTAAAATGGAGGTCCCGAGCCTGTACGATGTCAGGTACTCGTTAAAGATCCCTATCCTAATTATACCTGGATAGGCAAAATTTAGGACTCCCACTGTAGCATCGTCCGATTAGCCTTAGTAGCATAAAAATGGACGTTAAACAAACAAACAAATTGGAAAGCAAATATGCTTTCAATCTAATATAATATAAAATAGATAATACCTTATGATTGCCTTCTTCATATTTTTAGGATCTGTACATGATTTTTGTAATGTAGCTGTCAATATGCCAGGATGGGCGGAATGCTCTAGACTAGTTAAAATATATATATATACATTTACAAACAAATTTAAACCCATTTCTAAATTGGTATGATATAAGGGTGATGATTGGTATGATCTTATTGTCAAAATTAATCCTTATAAAAAGCTTATGTTAAGTCGAGGCATGCGCGAGTATCGTTTTGAAGTTTTTGTAAGATAATGGCTTAAGTATTTAACCAAAGTCATTAGGAAGTAAAGCTAGTAATTAGCGGATTTTTTTCTTTTTCATTTTTTTTTTCTAAACCTTTTTCCCCTCCTTGCTAATGAGAGAGGTGTCGTGGCTCCTTAAGACCCAGGTTGGCACAGCCTACAATGCGCAGTCTAGTCAGACAAAAGTGAATAATAATCAAAATGTTATTAATGAATTTGATAAATACCTGAATGAAATCCTAGCTACTCAGTCAATGATGTAATGTAGTATAAATTGTTACTTTTTTAAATTTCGTATCTATTGCTTTCATTCCATTTTACATAGTAGTTATAAATTACTAAAAAATAACAAATTCCATCATTAATACCCCACTATAGTATTTTTTGAGCTTCAGCGAATTTAGCAATCTATATATCATTTAAATCTTAAATAAGTTTCTCGACTCTTCAATGCTCTACAATACTAATCCCTAGTCGTATATATACAGCAAATAGGAATTTTAACTGGTTACATCACTGCTTCCTATTTGCAATTGTACTGCTACCATTATATTATACTACATATTTTTTTGATATATTGGATCTTATGATATCTAAGTTTTACCAGACATTAACTTGTGTTTTGAAGGTTGCATTCATATCGTAAGTATTCAGAGAAGAAATCACGAGATTTTTGATTTTTTCTATTTATTCTTTTTTTTGGACCTCCGAATAAATATGTAGGTACGGAGTTAATTCATGTGCTTCGCAATCGGAATAAAAAATATTATAATAATGAATTTAGTAGAAAGTTGTTATATTGAGCGTTATTGAATATGTACATGATTGCTAATTACAGGAATATATATATACTGTTAAATTGTCAACCATATGTCTAGCTAATCTAATAGAAATATATACCACTTATAATTCGACTGGAGCAATATTTAACCGCTGATTCCCGATTCTTTCCGAGACGGTCTCAACAACTCTCATCCTTAGTATTACCTCTTCATTTAGGACTCTGTCTAGCCTTGTTATTTGGAGACACGCGCTTGTTTTCACTTGAAATGGTGTTGTTCCAGAGAAGAGGGTTTAAGTAGGGTTTAGTAGCCTTCCTAGTAATTAATGATTTTGAAAAAAAACTAAAACTAAATTAGGGGAGAGTTGGCTAAAGTGGGGTACCGATCTTAGCGCGGTGTCTTCTGGTGCTACTTATCATCTGAATGGTATATTTTTTTCCTTTGGTTGTGCTGTTAGTTTAGCAAGGAGTTCTAAAGTGAAAATTTGTTCTGTTAGAATTTCAGAGTATATTATATATAATAAATATATATATTGAGTACATTTTCTCCCATTTTAGAACTAACTTCAAAATGGGTAACTCAACCACATAGTCTTTGATTGCTACGTTTATTATTTCGTTGGGTTGGTAATTCTATTCATGTTTGTTTCCTTTTGTTTTAACGTTTCTATCCATATTTATTACCATTTTACAGTTTTTATTTTCATTAAACTTCCTCTCGGCTAAAGTGGGGACGTTATGAGGTGGGTATAGTGTGGACGTCCCCACTTTAGCCGACCATGAATTATTTAATGTAATTTTTACATTAACTAAATCATTTAGCTCACTGCTGATACGCTATATGCCTAATCTATTTCCCTATTTTATTTTTATAATGTCAGTGTATATAAATAGAAACACAATAACCGCCTAAAAGACGGAAAATAGCAAAACGCACGATCTGTTTCCTTTCTCAATATCCACCATTCCATCAAATTTTCTGGTTTCACCTGTCGTTAAATTGCAAGGAAATTACATTATAGATTATACATTACAAAATTAATTAGAATACATTATATAATAGGAAATCAAGGAAAATTAAAATAAAATTAAAACCTGAAACAGTGGCAATTTTAACTTATTCAGCTTGCAATCAAAAACGTGAAAAAAAAGAAGGACGTTAAAGAAAGAAACTTACATAAAAAAAAAAATATACAGAAAAAATAATTAAGAAAAATAGCACGAATGTAAAATCTTTAGTAAATGTATAATGAAAAATAGATATTTCACAAAGAAGAAAAAAAGGGCTATGAAAAGCCTTTGAAGAAAATGATTTTTGCATGGTGTCCTTCTGTGCACTGGGCTTTTGTTGAGATGGAGGATTTCACGACAAGTGTGCCAATTCAAATTTGACGGTTACTTGACCAGCTCTGCAGAACTGTTAAGGATCACAGAATTCGCCCTGAGTTATGTTTTAAAATATATTTAGTTGTAAATAATTAATAATCATTCGATCAGCTATGTTAAACGAATAATTAGAGTTCAGAAAAGGACATTTTTTTTTTTCGTTTGTAATCAACGACTTAAATTTTTTTTATTAACCTTATGCTGAAGTATTGTTGCAATAGCAGATTCTATACAAATTTAAACAATTTTGATACATAGATATATGCTCTATATAATACTCATGGCAATAATAAAGCATTTTTATACAATTCAAAAAAGGTACCCCACATTACCCGAAGGGGTTCCCCACTTTTTCCCCATATTCGGGTAAAGTGGGGATATTTATTATTATTATTATATATTTTTTATTTTGTATTTTTATTAATTACAGTCGAATGGTTCCGATTTAATCCAAAACACTTAACAAACATAAAGATAAGTAGTAGAAGTTTCAAAATTATAATTCATATTGGATTTTTAGTGAAAAATAAAGGATTCACAAGAAGACAAAAAAAAAAAAATGTTCCCACTTTACCCTACTCTCCCCTACTTAACATTAATTGATTGTTCAATCTTCCACTTTACTTCATTCAATAGACTTTGGCTCTTTGACATAAAGTTACTCACATCGGTTGTTTTGTTTTGGTTTTGAACAATACGCCGTTTCTTAACTAGATCCTTTTATAATCTCACCTTTTCCGAAAAAATATGTCATGATTAGAGCTGGGATTCCCGTGCAATTGCATCTTTTTATTGTTACGTCAGAATAAAGCGAATTCAAGTTACTTATCCGAATCAAGCCTAATGGGATGTTTTAATGAAGTTTTATACTGCACGAAATTTCACGTTTTGGGGTTACTGCACGAAATTGAACGTTTTGAATTTTTTTTGCAAGAAATTGCATCATTTGATATTTTAAAGAAAAAAAATTATTACAAATTTTAATTTTCTTAAATACACATCAAAAAATTGGGGGAATTATAAATGGGAATTAGGAATAGTAATAAGGAAATAACAAAAAGGAAACATAGGAAAAATATAAAGGGAACTTGGGAGATGTAAACAAACACTAACCTCTAATTTCCAAGAACTAAGGGCTCAGTAGTTCCCGGATGTTTACATTTTGTTTCTTAATTCTTATCGTTCTTTCACTATCAATCTAGCTTCTGTCGGATATATTGTTACTTAAAATGCCAAAAATTGGAGGTGTGTCTTCGAAAATTGCGGGATGGATTGAAAAATATCCTTACTCAAAAGGGATGTTAGTGTAGTGTTTTGCCAATCTTGTGATAAAAATATTAGATCTGAGAGGAAATCATAAATTGATGCCGACTGCAGCACAATTAAGTACCTAATTATTTTTAACTATAAAACGGTATCAGGGGTATTTAGTGCGTGTCATCAGAGGGATTTAAAAATAAGCCTACGCACCGGATATTGCATCTAGTGATTCCATAATTTGAGTAGCATCTTTCCTTTATAAGATCTCCCTATTTCCAATAAAATTACAGCTCACATGCAAGTGTTTTTTATTCCAAATCTTGTTACTATTTCAAATAAATATTTTATATTCTGATTTTTTTTTTTTTTTTTTAACGGAAATATTTTCAAATATAGAATTGCAAGAAAATGTGCAATCAATTATGAAATTAAAAACCATTTTGATGAATCCAACCATTCAATCTGATTTGGCATTTATTAGATCGAATTTAGCAGCTTTGCCGGTTGCTCTTAAAGAACTAGAGGAGAAAAATCTTTCTCTATATGACCAAATAAAAATAGTTAAGGACGTTGGAAAATCATTGAAAAAAATCAAGAGCGAAAAAGGAATTATTATTTACGAAAAATTTCGAAAATTTTCATTAAAAAATCCTGAATACAAACTATTAAAAAATTGTAATGATTGCCTGAACGGAAATTCAGTCACTAATGAATTGAAGGAGATCCCTGATTTCTGATTCCCTGAGATTTCTGAGTCGCTCTAACGATTTTTGAAGCTGAGATATCTTTTTCTAAATTGAAAGAAACTTTAAGTGAGAGGAGGCACTGTTTAACAGAAAAAATTAAGAAATGTAGTTAGCTAGAAACTTTGATTAAAAAAAAAAAATGAAGTGTAGTTGCATTTCTAATGTATTCCACTAATTTTTCTTTACTAATGAAAAAATCATTATTTAACAAAAATCTATATTAAAACTAATATTTTAAAAATAAAAGATTTTACTTCAATTTACTCTCCGCTACTTATTTGTTTCAAAAATAGCTATATATTGTTCACATAAATAATTTAATTCATGATTTTCAAGCAATTATTTTTTTTTGCATGTTTTTGCACGTTTTAAAGTTTTTATTGCACGGTTTTGCACGTTTTTAAGTTTTTATTGCACGTTTTCAAATGTTTACTGCACGGAATTCCGAGCTTTAGTCATGATCGACATTTCGACACTTCTGTCCCATAAGCTTTATTACTTGGCTCAGTCTACCGTGCAGTAGCTTTGTCATCATTTTTTGTTTATAAAATTAATTTAAATTCTTGTAATTAAAAATATTTTCATTAACCTTTGAAAGGTTAATTTAAACACAGACAGTAATTGGTTGATATGAACCTTCAAAGTGTCGAATATTGACTCATCGCAAACTGTTGGGGCGACCACTTGAAGGGAAGTAAATACCACATGTTGATCTGTTAGCAGAAATTAAGTGGCTAGAGCTAACTGAGGGCTTAGGAGTGTGCAGAAACTGTCAACTTGCGATGTTACATTTATTATTTTTTAGCTTAGTATTAGCTCCATCAAAATTGACTTATTTATTCAATAAAAAAAGGCTTATAAGCAAAGTAATCAGTCTCATCTTAGAACGTCATTCACTATTTTGTTATATTTTAATCTTATGGTAATATAAAGCAGAATACTTTTGTGGGAGAGGGACTGAGATGAAGAGAGAAAAAAATACGTCCATACTTTTTTTTAATGTGTCGCGAAATAAGATATAATGATTAAATTAAAGAAAAAATAAATAAACTGCAATATAAATAATTTTTTTTTAATAAAACATAAATGTAGGATTCATCGTGAAATGTTTAACGTATGAGACTGACCGTTAGGTAAGGCGCACATCGAACTGTGCCACGCAGGCGACGCAGAGCAGAGCAGAGCAGGCGGCACGAAAAAAAAACTGCGTCGCAGGTTACTAGCGCACTTAATATAACGTATAACTTTTTATTAAAAATGGGCAGGTAGTAGGTATTTGTAGTTTTCCCAAGAAAGCGGAGTATGTTTTGTAGCATATTGAAAATCGAATTACAGGATTTTTAGTAGAATATTAAAAAACCAATTACATACATTTATTTTAAAAATTTGAAAGTGGAAAAAAGGATCGTTTGAGTTTCCAATTCTAACAAAAAAATAATAATATTAATAAAAAAAAGGGTTGGTTTCAAGATTAATAAAAACCATTTTGAATAAATAAATAATGCGATGTACCTATATAGTATAGGTATAAACTATCCATACAAAATTTTAATTTTTAATAGGGATAGACCAATATAAATTTTTTCGCCTATATACATTCATAAAAGGCTGATATATCAACCGATACCAATATTTAACGCCGATATTTCGGTTCAGCAGTCTTTTGTTACTTTCTATCTTGATTTAACTCTTAGATATAATAGGTAATAGAGCAGTTAATAATTAATATAGATGGAGAAGTATTTTTGTTAATGTGCGTTTCAGATACCGCCAATGATGGCAATATAACCGTCAGTCCAATGTGCCTATAACCAACATTCTGATATATCGATAATAATATCGGTTTCTTTTGACCCCTAGTTATTATATTATTAATAATGCATTACCTATAAAGATTTAGTTTTGATAAGCAAGTAGTTTTATTTATTTTTATGTATGTAATTTTTTTTCCGTCGCCGATATTACTATCGTATATATCCTGAGAAAAAGATGTTATGATAAATATACACCCTGTTTATTAATATTTGTACATACATTAGTATAAGTTGTTATATACACATACATATAGGCCATTCTCGGATAAACCTAAATATTATACATTTACTTTCATAAATACCTAAACACATATACATAAATACGCATGTATACGTCAACTTAAAAATAATCTAAGGTTCGAAAATCCTCGGTTTGATGTTCGAAGAAACCTTTTTTTTCCTTATCCCATCTCTTATGCAGAATCGTTAATCCCCTTGAAAGATTTCTGTGGACGGACTTTAGAGTATATTAGAGTAGGCTTATGAGGATTACAAAATGCTTTCAATCTTTCTCCAGCCTGAATACCTTAAGACCTACATGCAATTTTCTTATGGTTTTTCATGTAAATATTTGTAGCTCTTCCTCAAAACGTTGCAGAACAAATTTTAACAGCGGAAAGATTTCGTTTAACAATGAAAGGTTACAGAATTCAAGAAAATTAACTTTAAAATTCCATGCATACATTTCTTACAGGTAGTTGTGAATTAAGTCTTACCTATCATTTTCTGAATGAGTTTTAATATATTGGAATAAATACAATTTATTTTAATTGGTTTAAAATTTACGGGTTTAATTTCAAAATCAGATTTATTTCCAATCTGCATGTTAACATTCTTTGGTGAAAAGTATTAATAAATGCATAATACACCAGCACGAATATGTTAAACAAAGTAAGTGTAACGTAAGTTGTGCGTAATATAGAAAAATTAACGAATTTGAATAAAACGCCTAAATATAACATAAAAATGTGCCTTATAAAAGTAGATTTGTTGATCCGAATTTGATCATTATTATTTATTATGTAATACAATGTCACTCAGTGACAAACATATATATATATATATATATATATATATATATATATATATATATATATATTTATTTATTTATTTATTATTTGATATTGTTTCAAGTGTCTTGGACTGCCCAGGCCATTAGCAACGACTGCTCTTCTTAAATGTAGGGCATTAATTTTGCGCTCTCGAGGTATCTAAGTGTTTTTTCAATACTATTGTTCGCTTTGTAGGGATACGACGTTATTATGTTGAGATCGTGGCGTTCCTTCGAGTATTTTCGACTTTAGAAAAGGTGTTCTGCTGTAAGTGGTGTATTATCACAAATTTGGCAAGTTGGTCGGTGAAGTCCTACAAACAGGTGGATGTGAGTCTGCTACGTGTGACCAATTCTTAGCCTGGTTATTATAGCTATTTCCTTTGGAGTTAAGTTTTCTTTGGAGTTGCCTCCTTCGACTAGGCCAAGGTGAATTGCATTGTGTATTTTGCCCATTGGGAAAAAAATCTGTATTTTAGGGTATATTTTTTTTTAATATTTAAAAATTAAATATAATAATTATTATATGATTTGTAGGAAAACATAATAATAGATTTAAAACCTGGCAAAAACTAACCAATTTTAAAGCCTAATTTTGATCTAGTGTAAAAACCTCTGAGCTTATAATAATAATTTTTTATTAAAAAATATTCCTGAATTCTAAATAATTTTGTATCGTTTTATTCGGATTTATACCCTTCTGCATTTGACGTCTCATTTCTAGGCTAACATATTTAAATCTTTGATTTATATTTATTGTTTCTTAACCCAATAGGAGGGGAGGTATAAATCTGTTATTTGAGTAGTTTTTAATATAAAATTAATCTGTTTAAATTCAAATCACCATTTTAAAAATTCTATACCATTGGAGTTAAATAATTCCATTGTATTTTATTTATCATTAAAGTAAGGACTTCAAAATCGGTTTCAATGTTTTCAGGTGAGCAAATCAGGAAAGTTAACTTCTTATTTATTCGTATTATGATATTTTAATAAAATCTTTTGTTTCATTGGAACACGATTTGTTTTTATCTGACAATAAGGAAAATAGAATTACACACATTTTATCTTTCTAAAATGTTGTTATTATTTTTTTAACTTCATTAAGATATTAATTAAAATAAAATCATTGTTATATTTCAATATATATATATATATATATATATATATATATATATATATGTATGTTCAGGGAACCCATTTGTCATTTTATATAATTGTTTAGTTTAATATTTAGTTCATCATTTTCAAAACAATTGTCATTTCATCATTTTATTATTTTATTTTCGTTAATGTATAATTAATATTCAATTAAATTAATTAAATATGTCATACTAATCTACATTAAATAGCCTATTAACATTCATTAAGTGTTATGTGCGTGGGCGTTTTTGATTGGTCGAAGACGCTCTGAGACAAACAAAAGACGCTTGACCAAGTGAGTCAGCTGTTGACTCTCGCCAGCCGAGTACACATTACTCTCTCACCCTTAAACATTCTCTAAAAACATTTATTACATTCTCGTTCACCCAGAGTGTTCATTTGTGTATTGTGCACATTTGCAGAAATTAATTTAGAAGACGGAGCGAAGTAGAAGATTAAGTTGCCAGCTGGATGGACATTTAAAGTAAAATAATTCCATTATTATTTTTTTTAATAATGTATGAACATTAAATTGTGTTTAATCTTCAAGTTTAAATAACATTTTCTAAACATTGAACTTTACCTTTTAACATTAAAATTAAATTGCTAAATTCAGTTATTATATCTATCTAGATATTATAGTTATTAATTGTTTGTTTATTACTTTACTCTATAGTTTAACAATGGCCATTTGATTAAAGCATCTTTTTGCCTATAATAGTTTATAAGTTGTATTTCATTTTCATTCAATCATTTAAGTTTCATTCTTATTTAACACATTATTTGTATTTAATAAATTATTGTTTAAGCTCTAAAATATCAGAGAAAAATAAAAAGAAAAGAAAAATATTAATTATGCTAATATTTTTATTAACTTCAAAGGTAAACTTTATGTAAAATACATTTTATTTTTATTATATTGCTATTCTTTTATTATTTATACGTTTTTATTACATTAATCAACAAAACTAGGAGCATTAAGCACCCGGCCATACATTCATCATCAGGGAAGCGAAAGGTTTTTATAATTAAAACCTAACTTGCCTGAACAATATATATATATATATATATATATATATATATATATATATATATATATATATATATATATATATATATATATATATATATACCATATTGTTTTCCCTATTAAGCGTGGCACCAGCTATAAAATCTCCTTCTGAGCCCCAAACATGGTTTTCAGTAGGTTCTGCGGATTTAGCTCTCCTCTTTTCTGTCCACTCCGTGCCATTCTCTTGTATCTATGGATCTTCCTTCATTGCCTATCCGCCTCCGCTTTTCTTATTGACTTTTCCTCTTGTTGAGCTCCACAGCCGGCAGTCAGTTCCCACGGAAGCCATATACTGTGTACAAGATATCCTGAGAACCCTGCGAGGATCCTTTTCCAATCTTTAAGTTCGATAAGGCTTACCCCATCTCTTCTTCGGTTTTCAGTGCTAGAAGAAAAACATGCCTTGCTCGCGACAGATAGAATCCTTGACAAGGAGAAGACTTTCGGGCTAAACCCTTTTGTTGGAGATCTCTTTCCTCCTTACATCATTCTTAAAGAAAATTAAATAAATAATTAAAATAAAAACACGATAATGAAAATGAAAATATTTTTTACAGAACCAAGGACATATCGGTCAATATGCAATGAACATTTTTAACCATTTTCTTAAGATAATTTTAAACTAAATCAATAAAAATTACTGCGAATCGATCCCCTTATGTAATCTCTTTTAAGGTTTAGCGTAATTAATATCGCAATAATACTTAGTCTATAAAATGAACTTTAAAAATAATAAATGATATATTTTAAACACAACATTGCAAAAAGCTTGAACAACATATGAAATTTTTTGTAGGTTACCTTATGGTTAACCGTATTTAACATTAATTAATTTGACAATATAAATTTAATCAAAAATTGATAGCATAAATCCCCCCGCCCTTGATCAGTTGTGATGCGTGCCGGAACTCCTAGACGTGATATCCAAGCTGCACAAAGGGCATCGGCCCAAGCAGCCGATGATATATCGGCCATCGGCGGTACCTATCCACAATCGTAAGGCAGTATCTCATGCCTTTTGACGGTGGTAGAGGTCCAATTATGCCTAAATGAATATGTTCAAACCGACTTGAAGGTTGAAATATTCCCGGAGGTGATACTGTGTGACGCTGCACCTTAGACATTTGACAGGAGATACAAGTCTTCGCCCATGTTCCTATGTCGACGTTTTGGTTTGGCAACACATCGTACTTAAGTACTCGATTTGTTAATATTTTAATATTAACTAGTAAGTATCCATATGTGTGTGTATATATATATATATATATATCACTTTAAAAAAAAAGTATCAATTTACTTACACTCAATATTCATATGTGTGTGTAAATATATATATATATATATATATATATATATATATATATATATATATATATATATATATATGTGTGTATATCACTCAATAAAGAAATTATTGAAATACAAAAGAGGAAATAAATGGAAAAATAATTCTATGAAAATGCATTCACACTTTTATACAATAGTAAAAGGAATCAGATATAAATATAAATATAAGAACCAGAAAAAAGATTTAATAATCAAGGAAAAATTATATAGAGATTATATATATATATATATATATATATATATATATATATATATATATACATATATATAAGAAATATAATCAGATATAAATAATATTATTTTACTTTAATATTAATATTACTTATATAAATATTAATACTTATATACAGAGTATTAATATTACTTATATAATCAATATATAAAGAAATTAATTCAGTCTGAATCAGACTGAAAGCTACAAAGCATTTTAAAATGCTCAACATTACTGTGGTATGAGAAAATTTCATCTGAGCAACATTTCTTTTGCTTTGTTTGTAAAAATATTCTGCTGCGCTCATTAGTGAGTTTGCTTTTCCCTTTGACTAATTATATTTGATTTGATTGAAAAATATAAGTTTTTCGTTAGTCATATCCTAATTTCGTTATATTTAAGACAAATATACATAGACTTGCGTTTCAATGTTTCCTCCAACGAGAATTTCTTTTTATTTAATTATTTATTTTTAACCATTTACATATTTCAGTAAAGGCTTTTCTTTCTTACAAAAATGTAAATAATCTTGGTATGGCAATTTAATGTGGATCCTATTTACATTCCAAACCAACCATGCACTCCTTATTCATTTAAATTCAGTTCCTTAAAATGTGGGCATTTCATGTTTTTTTGACCAAACCAACCAACATGATACCACAATAAGGATTTCATATATAAGTTATCAGGTGTCTTTTTTTACTATAAGCAAATAATATTTTGGAAATAACTAAAATAATAAAATCATTCTAATAGTAATAAAATAGTTCTAAAATAAAACAAATTTTAGAACTTGTTATTTTATTGAGTCAGATGTACTTTTCGATATCATGACATGCTATACTACTCAGCTTTCCATTTCCGTTCAGTGTGGCTCCGATCTCTTTTGATATGTACCCATTGGGGATTTGATATCCCTTTTAGCGAGAGTAGCGAGCGGAATTCGCTAGAAAGCTAAGATGAAATTTTGCCAATCAAGGCCCTTTTTAAATAAAAATGATACAATAGACCTACTAAAGAATAACAATATTAAATGGTTGAGGAGACGGAAAAGATGTAACGAGGAAGCGAATGGAATAGTGAAAATAGAAAAAGAGGTGGGTAAAAGTCAAAGGATATATAAGATTATATATATATATATAAATATATATATATATATATATATATATATATTATTTATTTATTATTCTTTTCTTCATATTTTCTATTGGTTGCTATCTTGTTTCACCTTTAGCTCTGATAATGACCTGAATCTCGGGTCGAAACTTCGGGACAATATACGTTACCTAGATAGTGTTTTTATTTGACCGCACCCCCAACCATTTCCATCACATATACTTTTACGGTCAACCAATTACTTTCATTATATATCTCATACAGAAATCGGGCACCGGGATATAAGAGAGATGACAAGCATTCTCCTATTATTATCTAACATGCTCACTATTCTCTATTCCTGCTTCACGTAGTCCAACGCGATTCGCGTTATACTCCATCTCAAACATAGCCTGCCTATTGTTCCTGCGAACAATACCTCTAAATATGAGATAGATGATGCTGTTTCAAGCGTTTTTGTTCGGCCGGAGTTTGATATTCTGTTGTTGATAAGTTTGTCGATTAGAAAGCTTGTGGCGGCGTTTCTGATCGATTTATCACTTCCTATTTGACGAAATCCTTTTCGCCAAGGGTCATCAACCTGGTGATCGCAAAGTAAGGTCGGCGCGTTATAAAATGCTCGCGCAGAGTAGAGAGAAGAGGAGAGTAGGTGGTAATAAAAAATTTAGTAGACATTTGGGGTTTGCGATGTTAAGATTGGTGGGAGCCATGTCTTACGCCAAAGGTTACCCACTTCAAAATCTTCCCTAACGGTAACTTATCCAATCCTCAACATACGACCTTCGTCAAGTTTTATTTATTGCTTCATTACTTACCAAACGTTCCATAGAATATATTATTTATGTCTCAAGAATTCGATTAATCGTGAAGAATGGAGTCTCTAAAGAAAAAAGTAGCAAACTAACCGGTCAATGTTCCACTATTCAATCACATACAATCACAATATCAAATTGTGGCGAACACGCTAGATCACAGTGCATCCTCTTAAAATATTGTATTTGTAGAAAGGTTACGACTATTACTTTACAACAGACTCCAAACATGTAAGCATACTTCTACATTGCCACTATCAGACATTAAAATATATTCGGTTATATAAAATAGAGGACCCTAAACCATCCCTAAAGAGCTCTATAAAGCAATAAACATCTCCCCTTATCCAATCTCTAAAATACTGAGTAATCCGCATAATAGGGCAGATAAAGAATTGTTTTTTGGGTGGTCTACGCATTATTTTTATCTACTAAATTCTACTATCAACTATCTATAAGCTATAAACCCCTATATTACGATTATTAATGATAAAATTTTATATTTTTAATGAAGAGGAAATGGTTTGCGGTGCGGTCAAAATAAATAGCTCTATATCTAAGAATTTCAGGTCCTCACCAGGGCTAAATGAGAAAAAAAAAACAGACAACAAGTAATTGTTTTTATATAATTTTTCTCATTGGTTTTTATCTGTTTTTTTTTTCTCATTTAGCCCTTATGAGGACCTGAAATTTTGGTCGAAACGTCGGCAAAAATAAAATATGTGAATCATATATATTAGTGTCATTTATTTTGACAGCACCCCCAACCCATTGTTCTTCATTGTATCTACGGTCGACCATGTTCCACCATCATATTTATTTTTAAGAAGCATTCAGGATGTAGGGCTTTTTATTCTATAAATAAGGTTAGCGTAAAGACGTCTGGTTGCTGTAAATGTAGTCTAAACGGAGGACAGCCATGAAGGAACTAATTTAAAAAATGGCCAGTCAAACATTCTTCTTCTAAAGCTAACTATTTCAGAGAACCCTCCAAGGATTTTAAAAAGAATACGTCCTAGAGGTTTCCTACAGTTGATAATCGTCTATTTGGACAAAAGTAGTACGATACTCTAGTATTAAACAAGATACGGATAGGTCAGTAAGGCACTGTGATCCGTCTTCAGATGCGTTCGAATCCGGCAGTGATAAGTACTTTATTCTGTGAATTAAGTAATTAATATATAAAATATAATAATATATAAACTTAATTCACTTGCTGAGAAGTGAATTAAACCTTGGGGGGTGCACCCAGCCTCTATGAAGTTAAGTATATTTAGGACCGATTATATTCACTATACTGCGGGGTTTAAAAAAAAATTCTTGTTGGTTGACTATTATTTTTGACGAATCACCTTGTCCTTCTGTATGTCATTTGAAAAAAGAATAAATAAAACATAAGCGACCAGACGGACACATGTATTTATAAAAAGAATATGAATTTTATGAAAGTAATATACATAAATATTCCTATACAAATAGTATTATAAGAATTAGATGCGTAAATTTTTTCCACTTATGATTTTTTCGGAACTTGTTTGTTAGCTGCACCACTAACCTAACTTGGCACAAAAACCCCTCAAGTTTGGCCCGATCTCAACTCAAAATTACCCGTTTGGGGTTTGTTGTCCATTTTGAGCGAGCGGAAGTCTAAAACCAAGAAAATTTGGCAGAGGCCAGTGAAATAGCGCGGTAGCTGAGAGAAGTAACATTTCTTTGGGGGGGGGGGGGGGGCGCGCTTCCCCTCCTGGGACCGCCTCAGATAAGAAACTGTACATGTTGTATATACATGCAGGCGGAAACCTTATTTTAAAAATGCAATAATCGTAAAATTTAAAATGTCGGATAGATTATATGCTTCTCAGATATTTTTTACATACAATTTTATATTTTTATTTTGTTCACATTACGTTATGTTTGAGACTTAAATGAATACAAATTTTTGAAATACGTCGTGTAAATATTCAAGTTCGTTTTTTTTTTTTTATTTCGTGGAAAATAAGTTTCATTTTCCTATCACTGGTATATGTGCTAATATTGTTTTTCCCCTCAGACATGTTTATTCCAGGAGTCCTTTGAAGATTTTCTGAGCGTTTCATCCTTATTGCATCATCCTTCCGAGATTCCTTTGTGGCCCTTTGGGTCGCCCCCAACTTTGTAGTTGAGTGGAATATGATTTCTGTCAGAGGTTGGACATAATAAAGGACTGCTTTAAGATCTGGTCACACATAACCGCACATCAGCACGGGCCTGTATCGGATCTGATTCATTTATAAAGGATAGATAGTAACCGGTCGGTTGATGTTGCATGTGTGACCGGTTACTATCTATCCTTCGTAAATGAATCAGATCCGATACACGCCCGAGCTGCGGTGCGGTTATGTGTGACCAGACCTTAAGGCCGAGCGCACATTGAGACACTCGCGACGCAGAGCAGAGCAGAGCAGTTTTTGTGGTAACTGAAATATAAAGGAACCGCGCACATTGGGACGCAGAGCAGAGCAGGCCGATGTGGCACTCGTGGATCTGCCACAGAAAACTGTGCCGATGCGACGCAGTTTTCAATATTTGATTATTTTAATACCTATTATTATCATTTAATATTAATGTTAAAAATTTATTATCATTTAATATTAATGTTAAAATTTAAAAAAAGTGTTTGAGAAGTTCTACTTTTCACTTAAGCAGGTTAATGAAACTAAGTAGGTCTTCTGTATATATAAGGTGTTCTAGCTAAGTTCTAGGGAAAAAAAGGTTTTAAAAATATAATAATTTAAAAGATATATATATGTTCTGTTATTTTAGATTCCAAAATTATAATATAATTTTGAAATTTCTCGCTATTCCAAAAGCGCATGATACGAGTGTTTTGAATTTTTAAAACCAAACAATGTCTGGATGAAAATGTAGCTGTAAAATTAGTTTTAAAAAAATATATAGAAATATTAAAATTTAGATGAGGGCCTTTCTGAAGTTCTAAAAGCAGATACTTTTGTTTAAATATTTTTAATATTGTTATTTTATTTGTAATCACTTATTTCGGTTTTCGTTAGTTTTTATTCGTCTTACTGTGACACGTTTAAAAATTAGAAAAACAAGTTTTCTTCTCATAGATACTAGAAGTTCATTAAACGATTCAACAAGTTATGATCTTAGGAAAATTTGACAGATATTATTTCACTGAAAAAAAAACATAGGATTTATAGACATTTAGTTAATGGAAATGCTGATTACAACCAATAATGTATATGTTGGGATTGCAATAAATCAAATCGATTTATCCTTCACCAAACTTCGTTAATTGTTGAGTTCACCAAGCTCAAATTTTTAAGATACAAAATGAAACAAACTTGAAGTGCTTAATATTTTAATTAAACAAGTCAATTAAATAATTTAAAATTAACAAAAAACACAATCAAATCATTTAAGAGAAGAAATTTAAGCTATATAAAAATCGAGTTTTTGGTTTAATTATATTTTTTAATTCACATGGCCATCTCGATTTCTAACAGTATATTTCTTCTTTTATTAAATATATTTGAGCAAAAAGAAATCTGCTATTTAAAAATCAACCATGTGTTGATTGGAACTTTTTTAATAAGAAATTTTATGTGAATATAACTCTTCTCTGTTATATTATCTTCTTAATTTTGTTATATCCTCATACAGAATAGAAAAAGAAGAGAAAATAAATTTTGTTCTGGGACAAGGTCCCTCAAGAATAACAGACTGGAACAAAAAATAAAACTACAACTGGTCAAATAATTAAAGTAATGGTGGATAATTAAAGATAATATTTTCATTAAAAACCCATAATAAATAGTTATAAAAAATAAAAGTATACAAAGTAGTGAATAATATATTGATTTATCAAATAAATAATAACGGTAATAGATTACAATAAATGTCCAAGGAAAAAAAAAAGAAGAAATTTATGAAAAAAAAATTATTCCACAATGATATAATGCTGTTAAAATCATATCCAAGGATTTTAAGAGATTTGTGCCTAATATAATTCTACAAACTTAGAGCTTAACCAGATCTCTCATTACCTGATTTTATAGCATCACGATAAGTAATGGTTTTAAGCTTTGGATCCCTCAGACTAAATAGTAACTTCAATGTAATTATGTAATTCACCAGACTCAGACGGAAATATTTAATAGATTGTTAAGAATAATCTGTTTGCAAATTCTTTCGTGAGCTGGTCTTTTCTCCATTTCCTCATTTTATCACAATCTTTTTTACGTTGACTTTTGATAATGCAAATTTTTTGTGTTCAACTTTATATGCGAATCAGATTCTGATCTTAAATCCAAGAAATCTAACATAATTTAACTAAAAAAGCCTCTGCCTTCCCGAAACTGCGGCACAGAAACTGCTCTTCAATGTGCGCGGGTACCTGTGCGACGCAGTTTTTTTTTCGTGCCGCCTGCTCTGCTCTGCTCTGCGTCGCCTGCGTGACACAGTTCGATGTGCGCCTTACCTAAGGCGTATAACAAAGGGCTCCCTGCGTGCAGTGCCGTTATATCGAAAGGTTTCTGTGCATAAAGCGTAACGAGGAAAATTGAGACAAACTAACTATTATTTTCAGCTTATCATTAATGTTTAAAAGTGAGGGACCTCTTTGCATCTGGTAACATTTGAACTGTTGCCATAAGAACTTGCTGACATGCCAAATGGTTTTTATAATGATTGTTACTTGGCGTGTTTGTTGAAGAGGAAGAATGACTTCCATAATGCTCCCTACGATTACGGTGTAAATGTTGGCGGTGGGTATTAGGGTGTATAAGTCTACCTTCTCATTACCTCTTCCGTGGCCGTAGCATAAATTGACTGATGGATATAAATTTTTTTTAGGGGCTTAGAATGTCACCTTTACAACAAAATTACATTGTTATTTAGGAACTAGACATTTGTGAATGCCTTCATCAGATTTTTTTTTCTTGTTCCTAACATGACTAGAAGGAATTTCTACGCTAGCTCTATCTTAGAAGCATACCGTCCCCCCAGTAAAGTTTTTGTTATTTTGTATAGAGTTTTAAGTGGAATAAAATTATATACAATTATATACTGTACGGGGAGAAATTTAAAAATATTATTTTCTCAGATTAGCTTAATATTTATTAAAGCTGTTTTTCACTAATATTTTAAAAAGAAGTTAGACTAAATTCGTTTGATACAATAGAAAACTCTTTTCAAATACAATTATCTATTATTTTTAACTAATACTATTTCATCATCCGTTATCCATAAATAATGAATAAATAATTTATTTTTGAAGAGAAAAGATTTGGCTCCGCCGGGAGTCGAACCCGAGTCTTCCGCGTGGCATGCGCGGTATGCTAACCATTACACCATGGAGTCGCTTCCAAACGGTGTAATGGACTGACATCTCAACTGAGAGATGTCAGTGAAGAGGAAGGATTTGGCACCGTTTGGAAGCGACTCCGTGGTGTAATGGTTACCATACCCCGCATGTCACGCGGAAGACCCGGGTTCGACTCCCGGCGGAGCCAAATCTTTTCTCTTCAAAAATAAATTATTTAAAATAATTTAAAAAATAGGTGATTACCGACAATAATGGTAAAATTAATATAAATAAAGAATAATTATAAGTTTTCTGTCATCTTAGAACCATTAAAATATATTAATAAAATATTTCTATTTTTCATATAATCGTGGGTTTCCATTAAACGTCGATGAACTGATGCTGATGACTGTATTTTTTAATCATTATCATTCAATTTTACTCTTTTTTCCACTAATTATCGTTTTATTTCAGAATTCAGAATGTCTAATGAATGCATTTCAGAGTTTATATTCCATCAATAATATTATGCTTGTAAAATTGATGGAATATTTTACTTGAATCAAATTTGTAAATATAATTCAAGTATATGTATGCGTATTCATTTTAATCATTTCTTGCATTTTAATTAGCTGTTCTAAACTATTTACAAATAATAAATAACAAAATTAAAATTATTCCCAACGTTTTACATGTCAAATTATAGGACTTGAAGCCCCTAATGAAATAAAAAAAATTCCATGTATGGAAAATCTCTTAAGGCTCGTTTCACACCGATACGGCTCCATTCTGTTCCGTGAATTTTTCCTCTCGTTTTCGGTCGACTTCGAAATCGAATAGAATCGTTTCATACGAATACGGTCCTGATTCGATTTCTTTCGAAACACCCTGAGTCGCTTAAATGATAATCAATTTTGAATAGATAAATGGAGAGAAGTCAGGTTGTTGTAAAGATGCTACTATATAGAAAAATAAAAAACGAACCTTAAAATGGAAGAATGTTTTATAATAGATGGCTTTTTTGTGCTTTAAATTTCCTTTAATATCTTTCACTGTTTTTGAATGAATGCAAAAATCTTATATCTTAACCAAACCGTGGAAAGCTTATGTTTGGTTTAGATATAAGCCTATAAGCTTATAGGCAAGCGATCCATTTGCTATGAAGTTAAAACCGTAACTGAAACTTACACGCATGAAAGCTTCCTCTGCTTTATGTTATGGACGCTTATTGAAACCTGGTGAAACCTATTCGGTCCCAGGGGAATTTAGTGATATACAGTTTCCATTCGGTACAAAAATCCCGTTTCAGACGCATGGACCGAAATGGACCCGAACAGTATAAGTTTGAAACGAATTAAAATCCAATTTGATTCTAATACATTTTAAGTTCAAGATGTATGGATTTTATTTATAATGAGAGGTCTGAATAAAAATACACAAATTAATTATTATTGAGAAGAATCGGATTCTTTAATAGGTTAAATGTGAAATGTTGAAATTCAAAATAATTGGAAAATTGTTATGAGAAAGACAGACTATAAACTAACAAAGGTAATTTTTTTTTAGGAAATTCATTGTGATTTTCAACAAATTAACATCGCTAATTAAACTATCGAGGTGGCAATAAAACTGTATTCCATCTGTTTAAAGCATTGTTGGAAATTTTCTTCCAAACACTGAAAATTGTTATGAGAAAGACAGACTATAAACTAACAAAGGTAATTTTTTTTTTAGGAAATTCATTGTGATTTTCAACAAATTAACATCGCTAATTAAACTATCGAGGTGGCAATAAAACTGTATTCCATCTGTTTAAAGTATTGTTGGAAATTTTCTTCCAAACACTGAAATTGCTGATATAATTCATATTTCCGTCTCCACCGTAAAATGCAACCCCTTGTATTTTTTATTTTATTTTTTGTGATGGGGATTCTTAGGAATAATTAAGGTATTTTCTGGGATTAATCTCTGAATTTGGTATAAGAACATATTCTTTATTAAATTCCATTCATTTATTTTTTTTTTTACTTTTGTTTGTACAGCTATAAAAGAATTAAACAGGTAGGTAATACCTCTTTGAGATTTGCTTCAAGTTGAATTAATTACAATGCTTATTCGTAATCGTATTTAATATTCGTTATATAATATTTTAATATTATCTGATTAAAATATTTGGGCAAGCGGCTTCTTTTTAAAGTAGCATTAATTAAGTATAACTTAGCTTACTTAAGACCTTTCCTGTTTCACAAGCCATTTAATTTAATTGGGAGTTGCTTCTTTGATCATAATTTAATATCCTATCGAAGGCATTATCGCGAAAGGTTTTAAAGTATGTGGTTATGGTGCCTGTGGAATTCTTAATATTCTTATTTAAAATAATAATAAATTGGTATTTCAAGAGAGAAATGCTTTATTTTTTTAAATAAAACAATGCTGCCCAAATACATTGGGTTGCTATAACAGACAGCATACTTATCAATATAACTTTCATACATTAATTAAACCAAAATGACATTATACGTATTGTAATGAATGGATGTATTTTTAAGTTATATTATTAAAAAGTGCATTCATTCACTATATGTTCAAATTTGAAATACTAATTTACGGTTAAGAGTTGTGAGCGCACTATCGATAGGCTGCTGCCAATAGATGTTTTTTTTGGACTTGGCCGACACTTTAGAAGGAGGTACCTCACAAAGCAGACTAAGCTGAATATATACAAGACTCTCGTACGGCCCGTATTGTCATACGGATCAGAGGCTAGGACTATGACGAAAAGTGATGAGAGGAAGCCTAGTGTGTTCGAGCGAGGAGTTGTCTGGAAGATCTACGGCCTAGTATATGTGGGTGAAGTCTGGAGGAGAAGGAAAAATTGGGAACTGAGTACTCTATTTGCCGACCACGACATCGTCACGTTTATAAAACTTGGCAGACTAAAATGGGCAGGACATGTGGCCAGAATGGATACCTCTGAAATACCGAAAAAGGAGATGACTGAAGAACTACACTTGACGAAACGAGTAGGAAGCCCGAGGATTAGATGGCTGGACAGCGTAACCAGCGATGCCAGAGTTGGGGACTGGAGAGCTGCAGCAGAAGACAGAGCCAACTGGCGGAGGCTGTTAGAAGAGGCCCAGTCTCGGGAACGGGACGTAGCGCCAAATATGAATGAATGAATAATAACCCAACTCTCAAAAATCCTCAGCGAAAAGCTGATTTTGCACAATGTGTAAATAAATTTATATAAGTATGTGTAAAAGTATTTTAATGCAAATAAAGGATTATTTTTATTATTATTATAGTTTAGTAAGGAATAATATATATACGAGCAGCTCTGCCTCAGCACATATAATGCGTTCAATTAGTTATGGCCTATTCTTTTTTATACAGTCAAATCAAAATTCACTGATAAAGATAAAAACGTTTCAGCTAATCTAAGGACCAATTTTAAAATTGTCTGGTAAACAATTTTGGAGGGTTAAAGTTTAGTGTGTTAGTTAATGGCACAAATAAAAGGAACTAATAAAGAATATAATTGGAACAGGGTTTAGTACAATCACAATAGTCAGCAAAAGTGTGCCAAATTAATCTTTTGCCATAATACATATTAATGAAATTCAGAATATAACACATGATGATATGAGATATCATGGGTTATACTAATAGGTACACAATTATTTTGGTTAAACTGTCTTTTGCTAAAACCAATATACTCGATATTTTCCCCACACGTAAAAAGGCGACACATAATTTGCCATGGGAAACCACGGATTTTCCTAGTCCAAACCGGAAAAAATAGATTTATGCTTATCCTCCCTAAATATCGAACATAATAAACATAAAGAAAATTATGTTTTGTGTCAATAAATCAACTTAAACTGCTATCTGTTGGAAATTTATAGAACTTACAAATAATCACACTCAATTGTAGTATAATAAGCAATTAATTTGCAAACAAATAAATATTGAGGCCAATAATCGAGATAACAACTATCCTATCTTTTAAGTTGGAAAAACTAACGCATAATGAACCAAATTTCATCAAAATCGGTTGAATTGTTTCAGATTTTACCTCCGACAAACATCGGGACACGAGATTTATATATATATATATATATATATATATATATATATATATATATATATATATATATATATGTATATATATATATATATATGTATATATATATATATATATATATATATATTCGTTTATTGTATTTATCTACTTTTAATTTATTTAAGACCAGAATAATGTTGCATTTTTATTCTATTACATTCTATGTTATTTTGTCGAATAAATATAGCACGAAGATATAAAAAATATTTCAGGTAGAACTGAATCCACTCTTTAAATTATCATCCAATCCCCCTTTTAACCGGTAAACCGTTACACTAGTACGCTATTCCAAGTCCTTACCGCATCCTACAACTTCTTCAGTGACTATTAAACACAGTTGTTTGCGGAGGCTTCCCAGTTGTAGAACAGTAGCCGACAACAACCGACTTCGGAAATGGCTTTCGCTTTATCTATTAAGGAGAGGAAACTAGACTTCTCAGGAGTTGGATGGAACCCGACCGTTCTAGGGTATTGTTGATCCAATCAATTGAAGGAGGTAAAGGGACATTGCTTGTCCTAAAGTTATAAAAAAAAAAAAAACACCATTCAATCAGTTTTTTTTTCTTCTTTCACCTAACTATATATGAAATATATAGTAAGGGAAAGTATTGCGATCGTGAAAAATTTCGACTTCCGGTTTTCAATAGAAATACACGTTTTAGGGTCCCCTGAGTACAAATAACCAAGTCCCGCGAAATGGTATGTGTGTGTATGAACAGACCATCTCAAAAACTATAAACCGTTCGCAACTAAGATTGGTATTTGTGATATGTATATGCTCTCGATGTGACAGCAAAAAATTAATAAAAATTGGTCAAACGGAGGGGGTACTTTATTTGATAAATTTTTTCTCATTTTTTCGATTTTCTTAAACAACTTCAAAGATTTTGATTAAAATCGTCATATTTTATCAGAATCCAATATTCTTTAATATCAGGTAAGCTTTATCATTATTAAAATGTTTTGAGGGGGCTTAAATGGGGAAGGGGCCTTTTTTGTTTTCCTATAAAGTACCTTTGTATTTGTTTATATGGAGAAATTAACTGTCTCTCGTCACGCCTAAAAATATGAAATGGCTAAATATGAAATATGAAAAAAAATCAAGTAAACATATACAGGAGAAAAAAAGTAAAATATTCCGTCAACTCATAAAACACTTTGAACCCTCGCATGTTCAGTACTCCTTTAATGACAGACCATTTTTTATAATTAAAGACGTTCTATTCATTTATTAGAAATTATTTGTTTCATGGTAACTATATGATGTTTTCAGCAATTGCATAGAGAATTATAAAATCAGACGACTTGGAGTATTAAGCTTGTATAGCCGAATGATCATAAGTAAAAACTTTTATTCAATAATAAAGAATAATAAAGAAAATTAGTGTACTTTAGAGAGAAAATGCAAACAAAAATTAGTAAATGAATGTGGAAAATTGTATGACTTTGAGAAATGACATTTAAAAAGTACGTCAATTTCTAATCAGAGTAAGTTGGTAAGTGAAAGTTGTGTGTTGCGCGCATCGCACTATTTTTTTTAACAATGTCATCACAAAATATTTTATACATGCCATACCATATTCTAAAAAAGAATGCAAGTTATAAACTATTAATTAAATGTCGGAGGATATTCCATTATTAAGCAGCTACTCCAAATAAAAAATATAACTTTTGATAGTTGCAGAATATCAAATTCTGGGTAAAACGAGCTCATTAATTTTAAAATTAGCCCACTCCTGTGGAGGCAAAGCAATTAAAACGTGAACGTATTTAGCGCCTTGTGGTCTAACATCCGTGAAAATTTTGGTATTTTTTTTTTCAGTTTCTCGCATATAATTCGGCAAATACAGATCACAAAGTATTGCTTTCTTCTTACTTAAGGGGCTAAACTATAGCAAATAGAATGATATATTTGAAGTTAAAATCGGTTTAGTGGTTTAGCCGAGTTCATCAAAAATCTGTAATTTTTACGATTTTGGTGGAAACCGTGTTTTATCGCATCTCACTCAAAAACGTCTAGTTTAAATGAAACATGTTTTAGATAAAAGTTGCAGAGCATCAAATTTAGCATGAAACAAGCTCCTTACACACAACATTAGCTAAACCCCGCGTGGAAATGTAAATAAAAACTTTTTAGAATTCGTATTGGTTACTTCCTGCTAAGACTTCGGTTTTTGAAGTGTCAGGGGATTTGATAAAATATTCATAAAAATAACTACTTAGACAGGTAGGTTCTTGGCAAAATTTATCTTTTATTTTAACAGATGGATGATGGTTGCTTAACACATTCATGCCGGTGTGGACCACCGGTGGCTCACATTTGGCTGCCTCATCGGGCGGCGTGTACCACCGGTGGCTCACGCTAGAATACATTCTTGGCCAAATAATTAGATCTTTAACACTTTGACGGCCGAAAAAGAATACTTAAGGGTCACGCTCTCGTTTCGAAACAATTTAAATATTTAATTCTCTGACAAGAGAACAGTAACTCGATTTCAGGTGACATGGCAGCCAAAGTGTTAAGAAAGTAGAAATAATTTCTATATTGCTGAAAATTAAAATAATGAAACTTTAATGTAAATTCATTTAATTTTATATTGATTTGTATTTATTTTTATTTTTTTCATATACTTATTAACGTATAAACATTTATTTTTTAATAACAATTATAATTAATATCGTATTATAAACATAATTAGTAGGATAGTATTTTTTATTGTTTATTTTATTATTGTTGGATTGCCAATACTGCATAATGCCCTGGAATAGCTCCCGCCCGATAGAGCGAACAACATTAAACAGTTCCGGCGTGAAAGTGTTAATTATTTCAAAAACCGAAGTGTTAGCAGGAAGTAAGAACTTTGAATAATTTCACGTTTTTATTTGTATTTCCACGCGGGGTTTAGCTAATGTTGTGTGTAAGGAGCTTTTTTCAAGCTAAATTTGATGCTCTGCAACTTTAATCTGAAACATGTTTCATTTAAACTAGGTATTTTCGAGTGAGATACGATGAAACACGGTTTCCACCAAAATCGTCACAAAAATTACAGATTTTTTATGAACCCGGCTAAACCACTAAACCTATTTAAACTTCAAATATAGCATTCTGTTTGCAATATTTTAGCCTCTTATAGTAAGAAGAAAGCAATACTTTGTGATCTGTATTTGCCGAATTATAAGAGAGAAACTGAAAAAAAAAATTCACGGATTTTAGACCACAAGGCGCTAAATACGTTCACGTTTTAATTGCTTTGTCTCCACAGGAGTTGACTAATTATAAAATTAATGAGATCGTTTTAAGTGGCTAAATTGACAATCGGTTTTGGCGAAAAGATTTAACCGATTTTAACTGTGAGGACTAAATTTAATGTCCTTTTATTTTAGAAAGAACACAATTTCTTCTTCTTCGATCAGATAAGTCGTGTTGGAGTCATTAGCGAAAAATCGAAAAAAAGTTCGAAAATAAAATTTGATGGCAACCAATCTTCGGTGGAAGACGTTCACATTTGTTGTCTATGAAATGAGTACTTTCAGCCTATATGATCAAAAATTTTTTTCAAATCAGGCACCTTTTTGGCCCTCAGTTCCCGGACTTTAATAAAACAAAAAAGAAAGTCCAAAACAACACTTGGTGTGGTGGGGATTGAGGTCTAGTTGTTGCAGTTCTGTCGGGTCTTCTGTCTTCTCTGGGGCCAATTCCAATCAATTTTGAAAATTTTAATAATTCCAATTTACATTTTTCAAATAATTCGTTTTCGGGAGTAGGACATGTGTCCCCCTTCATCATTTAGAATAGTTCTGATTAAATGTACTCAGTTATGTTCTTGCATGTGATAGTAGCAAAGGATATGTTTGAAAGTTTGTCACAAGTATTTATATTATTAAGGTAAAAGCGGTTCAAAAAATGTTTTTTTTTTTTGTCCGTGATATGTCAGTAATTGTGTTAGTTTGTAATGTGTACTTTTTGGTTTTTCATGATTTTGTTTTGTTAGTTTCGGAATAAATTTTTGTACAGGTCGCCCTTTAACAGATTTTTGCCATTCTTCGTCCCATTTAGTTGATGCGCCAGTTTCCATGTTTTTCTTAATGTATGTCACCGGCACCGTGGTATAAGAAATTAGTAAAAAAATATGTGGGAATTAGCGTAACCGTTTCATTTGCAAGCTTTCATATGACAGGGTGTTTTAGACCATTGTAATTTTTTAATTGTGTTTGAAATAGGCGTTTAGCCTATTTTATTGTAGCAGAATTATGGTCACATTTTCGTACTGTTCTCATACAAGAAGTTGTTATATATTTATTATTATTATACCACAATAATTTCATGTAAATTAACATGTTGATTGTAAGGATACATAATCCGCGAAGCATGTACAAAATCATCATTTATTTTGTAAATCCTTTAAATAATAAAAATATTCTCTCTCTCTATGGTCACAGGTAGCTATGCATATTATTACTTATGTAATTGTTTTGTTTTTTTAATGTATATAGTTAAAAAATAATTTGCTTTTAGGAAATCTAACCTTGAAAATGGCTAAAATGCGAAACCTCTCGGACTTTTAATTTTTATATAGAATTGGGAAAGAATGTTTTCTAGTTGTTTAAACCATCCCCATCGAGTATAATAATGGCTCACATTTTTAAGTTTCTTCTTCATCCTAGTTTAATACGTTTACAGTGAATACGCAATTTGTCTTTCTTTACCTTCGCCTCTTTCTTTAAGATTTCCTTTCTTTGACTTTCTTTTTGTGACAAATCCATTTAATAAAAAAAAATAATAGACTCTAAAGGAAATTTGTAAAGAATTGTTTAGCCTATTAAAAAGAAAATAAGAAAAAAAAAACATTATCAGTTTGTTACAGAGCACAAAGAAGACCACCTTATATTCCAATTTTATTACTGTTCCAGCGGAATTATCATTTCATACATTCTGTTGGACAATGGCCTTTATCAAGGAGGAGGGGGGGGGGGTGCCTAATTTTATATTATAAGTGATTTTCCAGGATGCATTATCCTGCTCCAAGGTGAATAGGCTCCTCTTCGCCCAATTTGCAACAGGGTGGGGGGGGGGGCTGAATGAAGGCCGGCCAGCTTAGTTTAGTAGCTGAGTACCTCCGTACCTTGAATGGGAGTGTTATTAGAGGCATAAGCTCCTTAGCTGGCCCATTGATAACGGATCTGGGTATCACATAATCCCTTGTGTAAGGGGGTGGGGGTGGGGGCGCTGGTCGGGTTAAAATATCGTCTCCTCCAGGCCCAATTGGATCGTTATAAGAGTGATGAGAGTTGGTCTCAATGTTCGCTAACTGTCTTTGCTGAGGAATGTCGGAGCTATCCAAATGGAATCAGAATACTGAACAAGAAAAAATAAATAAAATCATAATATTACGGCCAAACGGAGTTGAAGAGTAAAGTGGAAATGTTTAGGACAAGTTGTTTAATCCCAAATGGAGAGACACGTTTATATATTTCGCGGGTCTTGATGGAAATATTTTTGGAGGTTCCTGGTCGTAAAATATTAGGCAGGTATTTCGCCGTTCACGCCGATGGGTCCTAAAAGCCGAGACAAAAAATAAAATAGCATAATCTACTTTATTAAAATCTCCTGTTTAAATAATGGCATCCACATGATTCTTACACCTCGTTTTTTTTTTTTTTTTTTTTTGTTAGTGTATCTTTATTAATTAGAGATTCTTTCGTTAATTATATTTCATTAAATAATCGAGAATATTGCGTTATGTGGAATCCCCTGACCCTTTTGTGCTGAATTTGTAAAAAAAAAAAAAGATATTTTTTTTTTATTCTAATAATTACAGAGTTACCCATGGACGAAAAGTGTTTTACCTAATTAAAAGTTACGAATAAATACGATAAAAACGTAATTACGAACCTTAACCCCCCCCCCCTACATATAATACTAAAATGGATGTGTAATTAGTCTCCTTATCCCACATATATTATTTCACAAAGCGTAAAAATCGGTTTTTCATCAATTATAAGGTCCTACCGTGCCCAAATGCCACGAATGTGGTATCGTTGGATTCAGAATTTCACGGAGCTTTTGCGAATTGCATTCTCCAGTGTCCATTTTTTGGTCCAAAATAAAATATCGACATAAACGTACTGGTTCAACGGATCGAAATGAATCAAATTGGGTTTTATGAATTGCGACACGAGCATTAAGATCCAGTTTAGTTCTTATGAACTAAACTGGGGTTGGTGTTTTAAAGCCCTAAAACATACCATTCTTGAGATAACGCCTGGGTTAGGCCCCTCCGCCGCACATGGTCAACTACTTTTTGTAATACGTTACAGCAAATGTTAGGTCCTGTCGTACTTAGGTTCTATATATGTTGTTTCTTCATTTAAACTTAATTGTAGCGTTGGACAATTGCACTCTCACAATTGGCAATTACAGTATACTCCCACTTAACCGGTTTCCGATTAACCGATTCATTTGATAAACCGACGGACGCTGTAAAAGATAAAAAATTCTTTTTAAAATCATTAAAAGCATTTATAACTTTGTCATATTCTCCATCACTGGTCAAAAACTTTGTTAAAATTTGTATTATGTTGCAGTTCGATAGATCTTAAATAAATTAAAATGTTGGCAAAAAGGCTTTTGTCTTTTATTTTATGACCGAACTCCAGTAAAATAAATCTCTTCGAAGTAGAATTTAACTTGAAACGAAATGCGTATCCTCCATTCATTTCATTAAAAAAAATAAAAACGAAATTAAGAAGAAATAGCTTCCTATATTTTGCAGAGACCGACGAAATGATATTAAGGTGCGTTTAAACGGGAAAAAAAATAAAAGATTTTGTGAAAACTGGATAGATTGATAATGTAAATTTTTAAATAAAATTGGCCCAAAAAAGTTTATCCTTTAAATTTAACCTTTGTAAAATAGGTTGTGAGTTGTATTAGTTATACAAGCTAAGCCGGATTGACCGGCTCTCTCGCTTAAACGGCAATGAATCCGTGCCGACGAGGACGGATAAGCGGGAGTATCCTGAAGTCATTGGCGGATCCGAAGGGGGGGGGGGGGGGTGATGTGGAAAAATTTTCGTCATTTAAAGATAGAATTTGACTTTCCTTAAAGTAAGGAAGCAAGTTAAAGAACGTAAATGTGCAGAACAGGTAGAATTTTAGTTGTGGGAAGGTGAAAAAGCTGTTCGGCAGATCCAAATGAAGGGCTGTGGGCCTGCAGCCTCCCCAGACTGTAGTCCAGAATATTTATAAAATAAATAAAATCTATTTATGGTGATTCATAGTAACATAGTGATTCATTAGATCGAGGTGGAACAACTTTGGTTTTATCAATTTATCTTTTTTATAGCGGAAATTTTAGAAAACTGAAGTATCGAAATAAGAAAAAGTGTATTTCAATGGTTTCTATGCAGGCTTTATGACCCATATAGGTTCCACGTACAGGGGCCAGGCGTTTTAAATCTCTAAAACTTATTGTTTTAAAGAAAAGGCATGGATTAGGCCCCTCAGCTTCACGGGGCTACTTATTGTTTTGTTGCCTCTCCATGGATAGAAACCTATTTGATGTCGTTCTTACCACTTAGAAGACTCTCTTCCTCTCCATTGTCAGAAAAATAACCGTAAAAAGCATCTTATGAACTGTTTTTGAAAAAACAAAATCAGTAGGGAAATTAAAATCAGAATGTAGAAAGATTAATTTCCAAGACTATGCAACATTCTTAGTGATTTCATATATTCCAGGAAGATTACAGGAAACTTTTGTAGAGAAAAACGTCAGAAAATGAAGTTCTTCCTTAACTATTAAACAGAAAAATAATCTATTCTTCCTTGCTGTAGAAAAAAAATTTCAACTTAAGGCCCGAGTGGTTGGGGGAGGGGGGGTACGAACAGGCAAAAAAAAAAAGTTCATTTCATAGTTATGTTAAACCTAGAAGTAAAATCTGATACAAATCTTCGTGCGAAGCGCTTCGCACGGGTCCACCTAGTAACTTATATTTGACATATGAACAAGTATTTGAAATCTGATAAAATTGTAAAAAAGTTAATAATTACTGCCCTCCACATTACCTATCTGAAATAAAGTTTATGAGGAATAATCTTATACTCTTGTATTACCCGAGAACGACAATTTCTTAAAACTTCATTGAAATCAGGTGAACCGGTGAAAAGTTAATATCGCCAGCCCCAATTGCCTATCCGTTAAAATATTAATGAGGAAATGATCACATTATATTCTCATTTGACCTATGAACGACAAGTCCTTGAATGGTAAAACGTTAATAATTATCTCCTGCCCCCCCGATTACTTTTCTGCAATAATTTTTATAAGGACCTTACCTCCCCATCAGAAAACTCACACTTGTTTTGGAACGGAAAAATTTGAAATATTAAAAAAAATAAATGGAAGGATGGTGCGGAGGGGCTAAAACAGTTTTGTTCCGAGACGCGCCAACAGATCTTTTTGTTTTAATCTGGTATTTTTTTCCTTCTGCCAATGGGCGTCCGCAGGCGGTGGAGGGGGTGGGAAGGGAAGCTGCTGATATGAGAAACAAAAGCTACAAATGAAATAAATTCTTATTCGTTTACTATATGTGGTCGTGGAATGGCCGAGTGGGCAAACGCGTTAGGAAATACGTGTTGCCCTGGCAACCAACACATGATTGGGAACCCGAAGATAGTAAGATCGAAACCCGGAGCCAGTGGACATTTTATAATATTCGGCATTAATCCCCCGCTGAATCCCCTGGCCCGGGAAACCCCTAGAGGCTAACAGAGGAGTTGGGAAAGAAACAAAAAAGAAAAAAAAAATCATAAGAATTTCACCAGCCTGCACCCACTAGACTAAAATTTCACCAGCCTCACCCCACCCCTAGACAAAATCCTGCGGACGACCAAGTGTGTGAGGATCATGTATGTGTTAATGCAATGCAAGTTTTATTAAATCGGATTCCATATTACGGACGACTCTAATCTGATACCGTAAAAGAGTTCCTTAAATAATTCTAATGTTAGTAGTTTTTAATAAGTATTTGACAATTCTTTAAGTTATCCATCACCCTGATTTCTAGATTTATATACACCTGGTCATAAGCATCTTCTATATGTATACTTGTATAATATTTCATGTTGTACTAGGAGCACTTGTAAGATTCTCCTTATATTTCTTATTTTCATAACATTCTTGGTATAACTGGTAAACGTTCTCGGAGTTTTTATAGCTTTTTATTGTTTATTCTAGAAGACAATAAAGAAAATCCTTTGATGGAACCCAGCCGGGTTAAGCCCTCATGCATATTGGTCAAGATTTTCTCCTTCAGTGGAAACTCTGCATAGTTTTTCTTGAGATTTGCAATTTTTTTAATTTCACTTACCTATATGAAATATATAGTAAGTGGAAGTATTGCGATCGTGAAAAATTTCGACTTCCGGTTTTCAACGGATATACACGTTTTGGGGTCCCCTGTGTGTTGCGCGCACGCACCAGATTTTTTTCATTACAACATTCCACCCCGACACTTTTAATATGACTCAAGAGATACTTTCTTTATTATTACATTTTTCATAAAGTTAATAATAAACTCCTTTTAATTTTAATCATTTCTTGTTTCTTTTCTTTTTATTATTTTGAGTGAATCTCGTTCTGGCTATTTGCCGTTGAAGCATTTCGATTTCCACAGAGTCTGCTATGACGGTTCTGCGAATGACAGAGCAGCAATCCGCGGTAACAGCTTCACCAATTCATTGCCGACGCAACGGGAAATCGGATACCATTACCATATTCGTTTAGTATACAATCTCATAAATATTAAGTGTTCGGATTGATTTGAAAGCATACTATTATATTTCCGGAGTCTCCAATGAATGTATTATCAATTAATATTTTCAATTGCTGCATGAAATATAATGGAAAATTTCAGACTCGAAAATGGTCAACAACAAAAATTAGGTATTATATATGCTTGTAATGCCAAAGCTTTATCATTTATAATTAATAATCGAAATACCTATCACTACTACAACTTTAAGTTAATAATTTTATACCAGTTTAATGGCCATTAATAACTGAACGCTGGTTACGGAGAAATTTTGGCATGTTAGTAAAATATATTCAATGTTTTTTTTTTTAAATAGAATTATTAATAAATTTTCGCGATTTTCAAACAACGTCACATAATACTATCCCTAGAACCATATTCGCATTACTTTACTGGAATATTGGTAAATTTTTAAAGTATAATTAACATGGCCATTGATAGTTATCTAAATCATTAACAGTGTTATTATATTAGAAAAAAAATTAGGTATATATGGTTATCAAAGGATTCTCAGACTTTCTCTTAGACAAAAATAATACGAGTAAGACCTTTGGCTCAGTTGGGTTAGGAAGGCTACAAATATAAACGGTAATTTAACAAGAGAACGGCTGGTCATCGAGGAAGTTAGACCGAATACCCTTAATTATGTATGCCTACAAGTTAAAATACTCATTATTATAATATATTGTAATAGCAGTATTAAAATAATATATCATATATAACATCCCCATTGAAATAATGTAACAGAAATTGACAATTTTTCCAAATTACTTTACTAAACTTAATTAAAGTACCTTTGACTTTCCTTCAATGTGAAATAATTAACCGTCTCGCATTATTATTGATGATACTAAATTGATAAATATAAACTATAAAACAACATGAAAGTATTGACTTACTATAGATTGTAGATTTTTGTTTGCTCTTCAAAGGACTGTTTGACGGTGTCTCATTGCCTTCAACACTTTCGGGAATATGAAAAGAGTTTAAAGCACTAGATAGAAATAATTCTGAATAAAAGTGTATAACAGAGACAAAAACAAAGTCTCTTTTATGCATTTAAATAATATTATGACAAAAATCGTGAATGGTAAGTTTTGCGGACATCTTTTTTATCTTGCTCCCGGACGGTTCCTGTAAATAATAAAGGTAATTTACCATCCTTTTTCATTTTTCAAATAAATGTAGCTTGTCTAATATATAAAAAAAAAGTTGTAGAATTCAGATTGACAAAATTATTAGAAACCATGAACTTTATTATCCAGCAGTAAATTATTATGTGTTGAAATTCAAATTTTCCATATCTATTTTTTATTTTTTGGATCGCATTCGGTACACTCGAAAACAAAAACCAGCCAATTTTCAACGGGAATGCAAATATGCAGAAGTGAGCCTGCACTGGTGTCCATCAGAAGTCTCCTACCAATGACATTTACATTTAGTTAATATTCCCGTAGAATATTCCAGTTGGAATGTCGCCATTTCCCTCCCGATATGAAACTGGACTTGGAATACCGTGCATTTCCATTGGAGCAATTTGAATTTTTACGTGTCAATTAAAATAATAAACTTAATTTATCGCAGTGGGTATTAATTATGTTGATGCAGATATTGAGATAATTGAATTACTTTGTGCCTATATTTTACATTCCTTAATTGAGGGCTGTATATCCGCCAATTTACTGAGCCACCTCAAGTGCCGTCAACTATAAAACCATGTATTAACCGAAAACCGTTAATTACTTTTTCATGGATTAATAGACATAACCCACTTTATATTCCTCATCAAATATTGTTAAATTAAAAAATTAAAATTAAAGAAAATTATTAATAAATTTTGGCCATCTCAATATTGGCCATTTTCAAACAAGATCACATAATTTATAGAACTATTTTCTTAAACTATATTCTCATCCCTTTATAGGACTATTGATCAAATGTTAGAGTTAAATTAACATTGTATGTATTAATTTCGTATGTTGTTTAGAACAATAAATAAAATTTGCCTGAAGAATAAAAGAAATATGCATATTTCATTTTAAATTTTATATTGTATATCGTGTATCAATATAAAAGAGATAGTAACAAAAATATACTGTTAACATATCATTTTTCCTATTAGTATTAAAAACTTAGAAGAGGTTTCATTATTAATAATGAATAAGTTTTGTTTTACCATTGTTACAATAAATCTAATTTTATTAAATTATTCGTTCTGTGTAGTAGAGAAAAGAGTTATCGGGAAATAATGTTTTACCTCTAAAAATTCCACCGTCAACAACGCAATATACATTCATAACAGATTCAATCGATTTTCTAAAATTCTATCAAACTTTATTTTCGAATAGCATTAAGGTGAAGAATCCCGTCACCAGCATTCTACAATTTCTTTATCGCGCTGAAGTAAACATAGCAATTATTTTGACTAAAGAAATCATAGTTTTAATGTTAATGACAATTTATTATTTCAATGTAGATATGACTGTGTGTCCAGATAATACAATTAATTTATCACACTACAAGTATATAACTGAACGCATCGCCAATGACCCTGTAGGGTAGAGGGGAAGATCAAGGAAAAAAAAAATTGAATGTCTAATCTCTGCTACACAGAACGAATAATTAAATTAAATTAGATTTATTGTAACAATGATAAAACAAAACTTATTCATTATTAATAATGAAATCTCTTCTAAGTTTTTAATACTAATAGGAAAAAGGATATGTTAACAGTATATTTTTGTTACTATCTCTATTTCGCAACCGCATTAATATTCTCTTACTATAAATAATACCGTTGTTTGGGAAGTGAAATAATTTTAATCGAACGCTTAAACACTTAACTAATATCTTTATTCATTTATACATATCTTTTGCTACGTGTGAAAAATAATAATTTATAATATTACTTTAAAAAAAAAAAGTTGTTAGACACTGAAAAGTGATTATAATTCTCATAGATCTTGTTGGGGATCCACCGTGGCTTATGTTGCCGAGTCGGAATGACCTCAGCCAACACCGTTACCTCAAATTGTTTCTTTCTTACCGTTAGGAAAAATTACTTATCGAGTAATTTACCTCTTGTGGTTAGACATGATTAAAATTACTCACAAAATATTGATGTATGGGGCTACAAGATTAACTTTATTTGTTTAGTAATAAGTTATATGGTGCAAGTAATGGGAGTCTTGGTCATTATTTCAATTAATATTCATTTATATTATAGAGAAAACATTTTAATTTGTTTTTAAAAATTGTTTAAAAAAAAAATGTTTTTACTTAATTCCCATATACAATTTCAATTATAGCTCTTCAAAGCTTAAATCTGACGCCGATACTAAATATAAATTCAGAACTTTAATTTTTTTTTTCCCGGTGGTATAGAATAAAAAAAATAATATTCCAAATTTTTAATTCAATAAACTAACGAAAAAATAACGCTTCCTACTTTTGTAGTTCATTGTCACCAGATGTCTTTCTCATCTTGGATATCAGGTTTTCGGTTAGCACGGATGTTTGGAGTTGAGTCGTGGGAAGTTACGGTACTGTTTGTATATATGAGAAGAAAACATAATATTTATCTTTTTTTTTTAGAACCTTTTTTTTTTTTAATTTAAAGTAAATTAACTATTTTTATATCTTATAATTTCTATATTTTAATAATAATAATTTTACACATATTTAATCATTATTCATGTACTCTATGGGTATATTTTAACACAATTTACCAATACATATTAATAAATAAATATACACAATTGAAAAATAAATAATAATAAGTAAATAATGTGAAAATGAAACATAAATAATAAAAATCATCCATTACATGCTGTATTTAGAAACCCGACGACACCCATTGTTCTTATTCAACCTAAAACTCAGTTTAAATTATGTATCGAAAATATTAAAAAGGGAAAATGAAAGATTTAAAAAAAAATAATAGCACAGAAAGTAATAGTCCATAATATAGCCTGTTCAACAACATTGAAGAGGTTATGAGCAAAATACAGAATAGATCTGGAAAAAGAGAATTTTCTACAAGACAGATAAAATAGAATCGTTCCCGTCAACAAAACCATTGAATATTAAAGAGAAACACTCGTAGAAAGAGGCAAACCAGCCGAATTTGATGAGCTCTACGCTACTTTAAGTTATCATAATGTGTCTTTTGATGACACTAAGGACATTTATTTTGTCAGATTGATATTTAAAGCAAGAGGAGAACTACGTAGCCTTAACTTTTTACCAAAAATAGACAAAAGAAATAATTATACCATTTTCAACATAAATATAATAGAAAACACATCCGACTACATTTCAATATGCTCCATTCTAACCGAAATCAGGTTAACTGTTTTGGAAAACCGACTCTGAGTACGGAAGAAACTATAGATATCCTAAACGGTGGATTTAACCAAAAACTATTTCTCTATCTCAAAGTCGCTACAGAATACAGGCGCGAAATGATTCATGAATATAATCAGTAGAAATAGATTCTACCGCATAATACCGCAGAGGAAAGAATTTAATATATTTATATATCTTTCAAATATAACTTCATAAGGGCCCTATGCCCCACCGAGGAATAACAGAAAATAATCATAATAATATATTTTTAAAATTAGGCCATTTAGATATGAGGGAAACAAATTTACCTAAGAAATAAGTTTTCTTTGATTATTTTATCATTATTTACTATTATATTATTTTTATCATTTATTATTCATCATACTTCTTATTATTACTATTCATGTATATATAGATGTATGTATGTGTGTGTATATATATATATATATATATATATATATATATATATATATATATATATATATATATATGTGTGTATTTATTAATCTAGGTCAGCTCGACAGATGGGCTTGCGTCCATTGTCTATTTATGTCTTACTATTTTCATACATATATTTTTTTCCATGTATTATATTCTATTTTTCTTGAATAAACGTTATTTCTAACTATATATCTAACAAAAATTAACGGTATTTAAACTAAAATAATTCTTTTTGATCACATTCATACTTATTTTGATATGCCTGAAAGATATCTGAACTAAGCATTGTCCTAGAAGTACATCAAGGTCATTCCATAACAAATCAACGAGGGTCTGACCTTTTGGGTCGTGGATTTTAATAAGTTTTCGGTTATTTATTGCTTTTTAAATATTAGAAAAAAAAACAGCAAAAACGGTGCGCATTTTAAACAGTTCTTCGGTTATAAACCAAAATCTATTCGAGCTAGAAAGCTGAAAAAGGTTTCATTTTATTTAGCATTCTGTCCGATTTGTTTTGATATGCTAAAAATAAATTTTGATATGCTAAAATACATGGTAATATGCTAAAAAGGTTATATCTTTAAAAAAATAACTACTTGTTCGAATTAAAAAAAACACCCTTTTCGTTGTTATTCTAGCAGTTTTAGCTAAAGGTCTTTGATTCAAAGTGGGAAAACAATGGGTTCTCAAGATAAAACGTAATGACTTTATTTCAAGTTTTTGGGCTATATTTTAAAAGCTATTTATGCTAGTAAGCTGCAACATGAGTTCTTTCTTTCAGTTTTCTCTTATCTTTATTCTTCACTGATATTGGAAGACGGACCAGACATCAAGGATCATATTTGCGTGAGCTTTGCACTTGATTATCGATTTACCGCTGCACTCCTAGGTGGATGTCCTTCGGCATCCTTCCACTGTCTTTCAAGTCGACGGAATCCCTTTTTTACGACAGGTGAGGACTAAAGTATATGTTTGTGTGGGCGAGGGGCTGGTTAGCATGTCTGAGGGAGGTCGGCCCGTGCTCTGAATAAACAAGAAGCCAGTTGTTTAGTCTGTGGGGCAGCCAAGTGTTCTCCCAGCGGCCGCTTCTGGGAAAATCTTTTACCCAGCTTCAGCTATTTCCGTCGCAGGACATCCCTGGAATAATGGTCCCTTCCGCCTCTTTAATTAGGCCTCACATTGAGCCATATGTCCCCCGGCCGACCTCTTTGTGCTCATTATCCCCACTCCTATTATGCTTCTCCAGCTTCCAATAGAAATGAAATGACGTATTCAATATAAATGTGTTAGAAACAGAGCGATTACTTTACTTCGATGCATGATTTTTTTTTTTTTTTTAAATCAATTATAGGCTATATACAGGGTGTTTCGGAATTGCACGGCACTATTTTAGGTACGTGTTCTCTAACACAAAAAAGTTCATATTAACATGTATCTCAAACTCATTTATTAAACAGATATCAAAGGTTAAAGATTTATTATTACTATTTATTTATTATTATTACAACATTTAGAGTAAATGTTCAAAGGCGCCTCCGTTTTGTTGAATGCAACATTCAGCACGACGAATCCATGCTTCTCTGGCTCTTCGTATAGCATCAGGATGGTGGTTGATAGTTACTGCGGCTTCCACGATCCGATTTCTTAGCTCTTCTTGCGTGTCAACTGCCGCAGAATAAACCATAGACTTCATCCAGCCCCACACAAAATAATCTAATGGCGTTAAATCCGGAGATCCTGGTGGCCATTTAACAGGTCCGTTTCGACCAACCCATCGGTCTCCATAAGTTGCATTTAAATAATCAGTGACACTATGAGAAAAGTGAGCTGGACCATCATGCATAAACCACAGCCTTTGCCTAATGCCTAGCGGAATATCTTCTAGAATATCATGCAGATTATTTTGCAAAAAATGCAAGTAAGATATACCTGACAGCCTAGGTGGCAAAAAGAAGGGGCCGATGATTTTGTCGCTTAGAAGACCACACCAGACATTTAAAGGGAATGTATGTTGGTAATGTCCAACAGCAGTCGTATGAGGGTTTTCTTCGGCCCAAGTATGGGTATTTCGAAAATTAAGAATCCCGTTTCTTGTAAAGCAAGATTCATCAGTAACCAAAATGCAGTTCAGGAAGTTAGGATCTCGTGTGCATTGTCGAATTAACCACTGGGAGAAATTTCTGCGCTTGTTATAATCTTGTGGTAACAAATCTTGCCTACTTGATACGTGAAATGGATATAATTGTTGTTCGCGTAAAGTTCGCCATACGCTGGTAGAGGAAACATCGAAACGACGTGACAATCTTCTGGTACTAGTAGTAGGAGATAACTGAACAGCATCGAGTATTTCTTCTTCTACGTTTGCAGTTCGTCGAAATCGTTGTCGACCGGCGTTCACTCGTATTGGTTTTAGCGTACCATTATCCCTAAGACGTCTTTCAATGGCCTCAAACGTTTTACGATTTGGTATTCTTCGGTTAGGAAATTTTTCACGATATCTTCGAACAGCAGCAGCACCGTTTGTTTGTACCTCGCCATAAGTTAAAAGCATGTCTGTTTGTTCATCAAAAGTGAATAAATTTGTGGTATCTCCCATGATAATCATAAATTGAACTGTGTCACAAGATTCACTCACACTAAAACACACAGAACTAGACAAACAGATGAGCAACTACTGTCATTGCTTATCGTTCATTTGTTTATCAGGTGATTAAAACCTTTTATTTAGTATTAAACACGTTAAACGTTGTACAGTCAGTCTTAATGCAGTAAATAAATAATAAATCTTTAACCTTTGATAGCTGTTTAATAAATGAGTTTGAGATATATGTTAATATGAACTTTTTTGTTTATTTTGTGTTAGAGAACACGTACCTAAAATAGTGCCGTGCAATTCCGAAACACCCTGTATATGGATGATACTTTATCGTATTTTACCTATTATTATTTAACAGGTTGGGATACAATTATTGAGTCATGTAGGTAAAAATACACTAAATTTAACAGTAATATAAATACATAAAATACATAGGTTGTATGACTGTATATAATTCAAATGATAACAATGTATTAATATACTTACAATGTTGCTGATGGATATTGCTAAATAAACCACTTAGGTGTACAGAGACTAACTAAGTACAAGTATATATATATACACATATATATAATATATGAGTTAGAATATAGAGAGTCGAAGCTAGATTGGAACCTTAGTGTTATTCCTGCGGTTTAGGCCTTATTAAGTGAAAATTCCTTGAGTGCACAATATCGCAGGATTTATCTTCACTTCTTTCCTACAAATAAACTTACCTCTATCGTGTCTGATAGTAATTGTTTCTTTATTCATTTTTTTTTTCAGATTTCCTCAATATTATATCTGTGTTTTATTATTGGACTATTTTTTTTGTTCCATCGGTACAGCTACCTTAAAGCTGGGTGACCGACTATTTTTTTTTTTTTTTTTTTTTTTTTTAGAATAATAAATTATTTTATTGAAAAGAAATAATACAATCTGCCACACTCTAGGGCATTTGGTATTAGTGATATAAGAATACATTCATACAAAATAACTAAAGAATAACCAAATATGGAAATAAAAAGGAGAAAATAAAAAATAAATAATACTTAAAAAAGAAAAATAAAATACAAAAGAAAACACATTCACACTTATGTACAATATTTACATTCAGCCAAGTGATCTCCGAGTGGAGCCCTAGCACCCACATGTGGGAGGCAAGGCAGGTCTCTATGAGATCCCAGCGCTTCTCGCCCTGCCGCATCACCAGTGCCTATTTTTTATGTTTAAAATATGTTTCACTTATTTTTCGACTAAATTTCTCAAAGAAACCGATTGTATCATTTGTGCGACCATTTGTGAACAGCACTCATGTCATATAATTTTTCATTCTAGGGTTATCTTACTCTTAAACTACCAAATGTGGTAGGGAAAATTACCCTGGTAAAGTGGTTTTTCCCACCCACTATTTTTCCATTGTAGAGATCAGAGATTTTCCTTCTGGGCAATCTCACCTCTCTCGGGTTTTAAAAGGTAAGACAAAAGAAATTGCATTTGAGAACAAAGTTTATGAAAAAAAAGTAAATTCATTAAAATAGTTTTTTTAAACAAAACATTATACAAAAGCTTCTGTTATAAAATATTTTAAAAATCAAATCATTAAAAAAACAATTAAATACAATTTACTGAAAAAATAAAAAAGCAGTTTCAGTAAAGCGGACCCCCCCCCCCCCCTCAAATATTTTAGCTATTTCAATTTTTTTATATTTTTAAACGAATAATGCAATTGGATAACTACTATGTTATAAACATATCAACTTTGGTTTTTAGATTAAAGTCCACAATACAAGTTAAGCAATAACGTTGCTTATTATGAGACAGGGGTGTGGTGACCCCCCCTTCCCCCCGATTTCGTGCTAAATCCGCCCCTGATCTGATGAGTTGGGACAATTCCAAAGAATGATGTGGATTATTTTTTCTTTCATCTTCTGCCTCTTTTTCTTCTCCTTTGTTTGTTTTTGTGACAGATTTAGTAACTTTGATAGAAGAATATTAAATTGTTCACAAAAATCGAGCGATGTCGTCCCGTTTTACGGTAAGGTTTTTCACTTATACTTAAAGGAAAAATTCTATTGTTTTGCTAGTAAAATTGACTTACTATTTTAGTGTCGTTGTAAACATATCAATTTAGACTTTTGAATGATAGTATAATCTGGAAACAGTAATTTTTTGACTTATAATCATAAATCCAAGAAAGTAGAAGCCGATCTAACTCAACTAGCTGTCAGTAGACATCAACTTGCGTATAAGTATATCGAAAGACTGAATAATAGAAAATATGAAGAAAATTTCAAAGAAAGAAAAATCCTAATAAATTAGGGGAATATTTCATTGTATATAAATAAATTAATTGAAATTGCTCTCTTCTGCATTAAAAGTGTAAAAAAAAAAATATATATAGAATATTTTAAAATATTTACAATTAAATTTAATTTCTATTATTGCCAATGACCCTGGAGTGTAGAGGCAACAAAAGAAAAAAATAATTATATATTATTATTATTTTAGTTTGGTCACATTTTATTCGTACCTTTAAAATATTCTTAATCATTTTGAAAAGGTATACCTGCATCAATGAACAATCTGGTCGTACCCGATCGTTCAATAAATCGAAATTCGTGCTCTAGTTAATACACAGCAAATACAAGATGTAATAGAGACGGTATGTGATGGGTCTTTGCGTTGGATTTCGGATCCGAATGCGACAGCAATCACCTTGATACATATTGAGAACAGTTTTCGGTTTCAATAATTCGCCAACAGCGGATAATTATTTCAAATCATACGGTTACGAAAGGTAAATTGAGGGGAAATTGTCAAATTACCCTTTCCGAAGTTAGAACCCACAAGGCCGATTGCACAATAGTGCAACTGGAAAGCCCTTGGCAATAAAGTTATTAATTTTATAACGGTTACTATTCGTAATTGCAATCCACTGGTTTCTTCGGTACGTCTATTTATTTGCACAACTAAGAATTATAAGTGATTAGGAAGAACTATAAGGGAGAAACGAGGAGCCAAAAAATGAATAAATATTCAAATATTTGACGAAAAAGTAAATTTCACACACAACGTCTTGCAACAAACAGGGCCCGTATCTACGTATTTTTCCTAAGGCTCGTTGAGCACTGCTTCACAACTAGTTTTTCTTTAATTACAATTAGAATGCAAATAATGCCTAATTTTTTCACATACTTGGAGGTTGTTTGATATATTCGTATAAGATTGAGGAAAACAAATGTACCTCAGAAAAGACATTTCTTTAAATAATTTATAAAAGGTGGTCAACCACAAATTAAGATTAGATTAATATAAGAGATTTCTTTAATTATAATTACTAGTTATTTTTATCATATATATATATATATATATATATATATATGATATCTATCTTAATATTTTATTTATTTATACAAATCTAGGAAGTTTAACTGGCGCAGTTCTGTTCACTGTCTAAATACGCCATACCCTTTTCATTTTATTTTTCTTGTATTATACATTAGTTTTTCTGAAGTAACATAATTTCAATCTAATTTCCATTTTCCAAATTGTCATAATTATATCTAATAACCTAAGTACCTATACATTAATGTACATGTTTAAATCTTAATTTGCTCATAACTCAACCTTTTTACTTATTTACTGGTGATTTATGTCTGTTTGATGGTTTCTCCTATATTCATAGTATTAAAATAATGTACTTTTTTAAATTTTAGTACTTTTGTTTTTCATATTTCCCCCTTTTTGTTACATATTAGAGTAAACATAATTACACAGGCATGCACATACAGAAAATTTTATTTAACTTGAAAATCCGGGCGGGCCCTATTAATAACAAAGTGTTACTTAAAGCTTATGCTTCGTGTCAGATAGAACGATTTTAAGCCAAGATGGTTGTTAACATAAGCTTGGGTAGGAACGGGGATTGATAACTAATCAGTGATGGATTAAGTTGCATAAGCTAGTGCTTAGAGCTGCATGCATCTTCTATGCAAAATGTTTGCTTCACGGAAATATTGGAATATCTATATAAATAAAGATGAAATTCTGTTTGTTTGTTTCTTCTTTATAGAAATCCATACCGTTTTTCCTAAATTCTCCAAAATTCGCTCAGTAGTTGCCAGTTGCGAACACCTGTCCATATTAAAATTTCATAACTTCAGCCTCCTTATGGCTGCTTCCTTATGGTTTCCGAGGGGGGGGGGGGAGTTTCCCCTCCTCTAGAAAATATGGGAAAATAAAACTAAAAATTATATACATTCGTATTCATTTAATATATTTATTAAGTATTATATAAACAAATGTTTAATAATATGTTTTATTTGAACCATTAATTGGAGCCTTATATAGTGAGAATACCTGGACTCCTTCCTCCGGTCCCACCAAATTTACCAGCGCGACCATGTCAAGAGGTCATCTTCTTTTCAGACGTCTAGTAGAAGAGAAGTGAGTATCGTTTGAGCCAAGTGGGTTCTCATGGGTCTAGAATTTATTATTAAAGGATGTGTATCTGTATTTGACCAAATCGATATAATCTCATGCATCACTAAGGTCTTTGTTGATAATTTCATACGGAATTTTACACATATTTTATCACGATTATAATATAATATATGTATAAATTTTGCGATATCCTAATTCGTTTTATTGCATTAATAATTAAATATAAATATCATGAATAATTAATAGGATTATAATTGTAATAAAATTATATTACGTATATAATCCATCAATACAAAACATCTAGTTTCATACCAAAATGTTCCGATAAATTCATGCCTATTTCGCTCTATTTCTAATTAATCCCGATTTTGAGACTTTTCAACTAGTTGTTGGTTTTCTATTGTGAATTTCATTTAGAGTTTGAAAAAAAAAAAAAAAAAAAAAAAAAAAAATTTATCTTGCTCCATTTAAAAGAGCACGAATTTATCATTAAAACTGGCTACCAAGTTTGTAAAAAAATAAATAATAAAGGTATATTATAGGTGGGAAAGTGTTGGAAGCTAGAGAGAGGTAGGGTGGTGGGGAGGTGGGGAACCCATTTAACAGATCCATTTCACACTAAACAATTTATAAATAAAAATAAGAGCTAGCTGAACAATGTTCTAAAATAAAACTGTCGAGGAATGAATTACAGCTCAAGGACATCCGCTTATTTTAGAGGCAATTCTTATGCTAATGGTTATGTATTCCATTGACTCATATCTCTCACTCATGTCATTCCTCATAGATAAGTTGAATATATAGATATTATATTGTTGGCATTGGTGTAGGTTACCAAATTTTTTGGGAGTGGCCAGGCAGGAGGGTGTTATTTCTGAAAGAACGAAATAATAAAAAAAAAAATCTATTTTTTATACATTGTAGAAATTGCTCTGAATTTATTGGACCTCCTCAACCCACCATTACCACCTCCCCACCCTCATCATATTCACCTATGTATAGCATTTCCATGTCTATTGTAACCTTTTCAGCGTCAAATATAACAGACAGAAAGACAAATTAGTTTATTTATATTTAAATATATATATATATATATATATATATATATATATATATATATATATATATATATATATATATATAATGAAAATCTCAACAAAACTCTACTGCAGTGGGTAACACCCGTTCGCAGGAGTTCGGATTTAATAAAATAAAAGTAACCCAGAGTAAAATAATAATAGAATCATAATAAAAAGAAATAAATATAGTAGAAGTACAGAAAAATAAAAATAAATAGATATAGTAGTAATACAGAAAAATAATAATGGCCCTCAATTGCCATAAATAACAAAAAGAACTAGCAAGTTCAGAAAGAACCTCATTGTTTAAGACAATAATAATAGATATACAATCAGCTATATTTCCTACAAAACATATTTGATTATTTTTAATGCTAACTTTAGTATATGGAGAACGTATAGTTGTTACTGAAAGAAAGATTTTAGAGTAAAAGTAAAATATTATTATGGGTGGTCGTGGTATGAGAATTCGGTATATAGTATATACTAGATTATAATCTAGTATATATAGTGGTATATTGGTGAATATAGTACGGAAATCGTTATACTCAATAAAATGGCTCATAGTTTCTAACTGGTTCGCATTGCACAAATGTAACCTTTTCGAAGTCGATTGTTACCATTTGTGGGTTATTTATATTTTTATTTTAAAATAATTATTTTAATTAAAGATGTTCATTAGTTAAACCTTTAAGTAATAAAATTAATCCTTAATGTTATCAAAATAATTTCATTCAAATAAAAACATTAGGAAACTATAATGTATCGTCGGGATTCATTCAAGCATGAAAAAGGTTACAATAGACGTGGAAATGCTATTTAAGGAAGTAACATAAGTTTAAAAATTAGGGAAAATAAAATGTCTGTGTTTATTATAGTTTGAAATTTTGAACCGTCTCTTCCAAAATATAATAAAATGTTTTTTAAAAATAATTAATAAATAATTTTATTTAAAGAGAAATCGGTATAGCTTAGACCCTTTTGGTACGAATCCATGGCTAATCTTGTCTCTTGAGAAAAAATAATTTAATTAATTTTTGATATTGCAGCATTTTCAAAATTTAAGCATCAAGAAGGGAGGAAGAGTGTCAATTTTTAATCAGATTTTTTTTTGCTAATGGATCGATCGAAGATAAAAGGGGATGCATCTTAAATTGAATTTTAAGTCAAAATTTCACTGAGATTGTCGGCAGCTCTCCAGGTAAAATTGGAGTTGACTGCAGCGCCTCTTGGTGACATCGCCGCACAGTGGTCCCGATTCACGCAATATGGTGCAAAGAATCCCCAAAACCAACTTTTTTTTCTGGATCTAATAATTTTTCTTGGCTTTTATATGAATGCTGGACCTTGAAAATATAGTTGAAACAATAGAATAAACTTTGTGGAATATACAACATTTCAAAGTCGTATGTTTCTGGCATCTCCAACCGCGCCCTTTTTGCAGCCCGTTAACCAATGTTTGTATCATTCGCTAGTTAATTTCTATCAATTTTTACTTGAATGTGCATTCCATATACAATATACAGCCATCCAAATGATTTCTGTACCCAGTGATTTAAGCGAATGAAATATTTTTTAAAGTAAACAATTTTGGTCACCTACTGTTCATTTTGGGGAATGTCTGAAAAATTTATTTCGGAAATGTCTGCGATAGTTGTGGCAGTAAACGTTACAGAAACTATCTGAGTTTCAATGGGTATAAGTTTCACGTCCATCACGATCCATCAACATTAGGAAAAGGGGAGTTTTTAGAGATAAAGTGAGTCACGGCCGGTCGGCTCCAAGAGTGCGCTACCTTAATTTGATATTTGTGGTCCTAATTTCTGTTGAGTTAGTTAATAAATCACTAATTAAAGAGCAGTGAAATTTTCTGTGTTTAATTTATATTTATAACATTCAAATTCTAAACTTATATAATTGAAATTCAATATGTGCATTTTAAAACGTGTTCTTTTTATCCCACTGTTGTATTCACTTCCAATTATTCTCAGTGAACATTCTTATTATATTCTTAACTAAATGTACACATACGTTTTCTTTCGTGTTTTAAAATGTCGTGTTTATTAAATTATCAAAAAGTAATGTTCCTAATACAAATTCTCTAGTGATGACTTATTAAATGATTACTTACAAGGGGAGGCTACGGACGTGGGGTCACCGATTACAATGAAACTTTTTTTCGAGTTTCTATATCCAAAAATATTAGATACGTGTCCGAGGGTTCTTGCCAATGGGCCTTCTGAGCCGAGAAAAAAAATTTCTTAGGAACGAAAATAGCCAAAAATTGCATCAACAAAGTTGTCGCTGCTCAAAGCTCCTTCAACCAATTTCAATGAAATTTTCAGGCAAGTCAGAGTATTGAAAAATATTAGACACATGTATAGGGGATTGGCGAAATTAGCCTCTGGAAGCCCAGAATAAATCATTCAATTTTGTGTTATATTACCGCTCTCGGTAACGTTAAAAATCAATTCCATTACTTTGTAAATTGAATAAACTACGTTTTTTCAGCTTCTTACTTCAAAAACTAAATATTTATATTTAAAAACAAATTATTTTGAGACGAAGTTTTTTTTTCTGTCTTTTTTTTCTTTTTTTTATCTTCTAAATTTATATTTAGATATTATAAATGTTTAACAGGAAATATTTTTCATAACAAAATTTCCTTGCTTGGAGGAGATTGTCACCAAAAAATTTTTTGTTGATTCTCCAAAAATATTTAACACCTTGTTTCACGATGTTCTTATCATAATAAAGACGACTAAAACAGTCGTCCAAATTTTGACCGTTCATATTTTTTAACAATGAAAAAAAAGAAGATTTAATTCGTGACAGAGAAATGTCGATTAATCAAATCGAAAAAAGATGCCCAAGAGATGCCAAATAAATCAAAAGCTAGATAATCCAATTAATATGTTTAAGAACAAACTTTTCGCAGTAGATAAGTACAGGACGAATGCCAATGGGAGAGTGAAGTTATTTTCCACAAACCTCAGAGAACGAATTACCTACCTAATCAGTTTGTCATGTTTATTTATATTACATGTCGTTGACCCTGTTTTTAGTATTTAGAAGTTCATACTGTGTTTATAACTGCAATCCCTTAATTCAATAAAAACAGTTGTCGACTTCCAAAGATTTATTATTCTTAATTTTTAACAAACGTTTTCAATCATAAAATAATTCCTTAATTCTTTGGGCAAGGAAAACAACAATGGAAATACTTTCAGATTCAAAATTCAAACTTTCGAATTCAATTTTTCGCAAAATTATCTTAAATATTTTTTTAATTAACTATGAAATTGTGCTTTTTACATAAAAACTGGAACATATTTCAAATAGTAATTTTTTTTTTTGGTTGAAAATTTTTTTTCAGTCTAAGCAAAAAATGCTTTTTCATGAAAAATATTTCCTGTTAAATATTTAATAATATTTAAATACAAATATTTTGTTTTTGACGTAAAAAGCTGAAAAACGTAATTTATTCAATTTACAAAGTAATGGAATTGATTTTTAACGTTACCCAGAGCACGAATATACCACAATATTGAATGATTTATTCTGGGCTTCCAGAGGCTAATTTCGCCAATCCTCTATACACGTGTCTAATATTTTTCAATACTCTGACATGCCTGAAAATTTCATTGAAATTGGTTTAAGGAGCTTTGAGCAGCGACAACTTTGTTGATGCAATTTTTGGCTATTTTCGTTCCTAAGAAATTTTTTTTCTCGGCTCAGAAGGCCCATTGGCAAGAACCCTCGGACACGTATCTAATATTTTTGGATATAGAAACTCGAAAAAAAGTTTCATTGTAATCGGTGACCCCACGTCCGTAGCCTCCCCTTGTTAGTATGAGTGATTCTGAAGAGCATTAAAAGAGTTCTTTTTGTTATAAATTAAACATTTTACATGATAAGCTAATATAAAATTAAGTATGAACCTATATAAAACAACTGTACAATCCACTAATAAACACAAATTCTCCCACTCCTCCCTCTTACCCCCACCCTTACCTAATTTTGATGAAACCGATATAAAACAACTCTACAATCCACTGATAAACACAATACAAAGTTTGTACACGTTTTGTCCACTAAAAGTTATAATATTAACAAGAAAAATGTCATTTACCTTCGTGAAATTTCGGTTTGAATTTCGTATTAGTAGTGTAACCTTCGAGAGCTGGAATTTAAGAGGGAAACCCTTCTACACACCTTATGCATATTTTCTCAAAGTTTCAAGAATGTATAAATTATTTTCCATATGTAATGTTTTTTTTACTATTTTGCTGGGGCTACGTGCTGGTAATTTTCATGTTTACTTGTGTTAAAAGGTTGAAAATGATAGTAATAATTATACGGGAATAATTTCTTTCTTAGGTGCTAACACAATTTTATTCCATTCCTCTTCAAAGGTTCCATCATAAAAAGTTTGCGATCCAAATACTAATTAAAAAAAAATATTATGATTTTTTTTTTTTTAAATTAGCTATTATAACGTTTTATCATTAGAGTATTTGTGATATTATAAATACAAGGAACAGCATAAAAGCTTAGGAGTGGGAAAGGCAAAAAATAATATATAATTACTATGCAATTACAGTTTAAGATAATGTATAAAAAATATATTTAATTAGAAACATGATTAATTGCAATAATTATGCATAATGCAATTCCCAATTTGTGTTTATTAAATATAATTTATTACGGTTTTACTAGTATTCATCTTGCCCGTACAAAGAGGGATATAACTATATTTTGCTTATGAATTTAAATTACTTTCACTTACCTATATATGAAATATATAGTAAGTGGAAGTATTGCGATCGTGAAAAACTTCGACTTCCGGTTTTCAACTGAAATACACGTTTTGGGGTCCCCTGAGTCCAAATAATCAAGTCCCGCGAAATGGTGTGTGTGTGTGTGTGTGTGTTTGTGTGTGTGTGTGTGTGTGTGTGTGTGTGTGTGTGTGTGTGTGTGTGTGTGTGTGTGTGTGTGTGTGTGTGTGTGTGTGTGTGTGTGTGTGTGTGTGTGTGTGTGTGTGTGTGTGTGTGTGTGTGTGTGTGTGTGTAGAGTATTTGTGATATTATAAATACAAGGACCAGCATAAAAGCTTAGGAGTGGGAAAGGCAAAAAATAATATATAATTACTATGCAATTACAGTTTCAGGGAGGAAGTTAAATACTTTGATGAAGAATTAATTAAGTTAATTGAAAAAAATAATTACAATATAGTATAAAGAAAATTAGAAATGTGTGTGTGTGTGTGTGTGTGTGTGTGTGTGTGTGTGTGTGTGTGTGTGTGTGTGTGTGTGTGTGTGTGTGAACAGACTAGCTCAAAAACTATAAACCGTGCGAACCTGAAATTGGGTATTTAGTGTATGTATATGCCCGCGATGTGACAGCAAAAATTTCATCAAAATTGCTCAAAGGGAGGGGGTACTTTATTTAATAACTTTTTACGTTTTTTTTTTATTTTCTCAAAAACGGCTCTAACGATTTTGATTAAACTAAGTATTTGGTGTATTAATATGCCCGAGATATGACTGTAAAAATTTCATCAAAATTGATTAACCGGAGGGGGAACTTTACTTAATAAATTTTTTATCATTTTCACGTGTTATTTTTATTTACTCAAAAACGGCTTTAACGATTTTGATCAAACTGGGTATTTGTTGTATGTATATGCCAAAGATGTCATTGCCAACATTTCATCAAAATTGATCAACCGGAGGGGGGACTTTACTTAATAAATTTTGTATCATTTTCAAGTGTTTTTTTTTATTTACTCAAAAACAGCTTTTACGGTTTTGATCAAACTGGGTATTTGATGTATGTATATGCCAAAGTTGTGATAGCCAACATTTCATCATAATTGGTCAAACGGAGGGGACCACAACAACGCATTAATTTCTAATCTAAGTAAGTTGGTAAGTGAAAGTTGTGTGTTGCGCGCACGCACCAGATTTTTTTTTTCCCAACCGAGTTAAACGCCCAATATTATTAGGCATTTATAATATTTGTAATTATCTTACAAACTGTATAGCAAGTTTTAATAAGAATGTATTGCTCTTTTGAATAGTAGAACTAGATTTTTTCTGAAGCATGAACAGTAAAATAATCTTGGTCGGTGGAATTACTATTTTCTTTACTAATTTTTTACTTTCACTTACCTATATATGAAATATATAGTAAGGGAAAATATTGCGATCGTGAAAAATTTCGACTTCCGGTTTTCAACGGAAATACAGGTTTTGGGGTCCTCTGAGTCCAAATAACCAAGTCCCGCGAAATGGTCTGTGTGTGTGTGTCTGTGTGTATGTGAACAGACTGGCTCAAAAACTATAAACCTTGTGAACCTGGGATTGGGTATTTATTGTATGTATTTGCCCGGGATGTGACAGCAAAAATTTCATCAAAATTGGTCAAACGGAGGGGGTACTTTATTTAATAACTTTTTACGTTTTTTTCGATTTTCTCAAAAAAGGCTCTAACAATTTTGATTAAACTGAGTATTTGATGTATTAATATGCCCGAGATATGACTGTGAAAATTTCATCAAAAATGATCAAACGGAGGGGGCTCTTTATTTATAACTTTTTTTTCCAATTTATACCTTTCTTTCGATTATCTCAAAAACGGCTTTAATGATTTTGACCAAATTCACCATGTTTAATGAAAATAAGGTGTTCTTTAATATCAGGTAAGCTTTATCGTTATTACAATGTTCTCAGGGGGCTTAAATGGGGAAGGGGCCTTTTTTGTTTTCCTGTAAAGTACCCTTGTTTTTGTTTATATGGAAAAATTAAATGTCTCTCATTACGCCTAAAAATAAGAAATGCCTAAATATGAATTATGAAAAAATCAAGTAAACACAAAGAGGAGAAAAAAAGAAAAATATTCAGGGGGTCCCCTGAGTCCAAATGACCAAGTCATATCGCGGGACTTGGGTCTGTGTGTGTGTGTGTGTGTGTGTGTGTGTGTGTGTGTGTGTGTGTGTGTGTGTGTGTGTGTGTGTGTGTGTGTGTGTGTGTGTGTGTGTGTGTGTGTGTGTGTGTGTGTGTGTGTGTGTGTGTGTGTGTGTGTGTGTGTGTGTGTGTGTGAGTGTGTGTGTGTGTGTGTGTGTGTGTGTGTGTGTGTGTGTGTGTGTGTGTGTGTGTGTGTGTGTGTGTGTGAACAGACTAGCACAAAAACTATAAGCCGTGCGAATCTGAAATTGGGTATTTAGTGTATTTATATGCCCGTGATGTGACAGCAAAAATTTCATCAAAATTGCTCAGAGGGAGGGGGTACTTTATTTAATAACTTTTTACGTTTTTATCGATTTTCTCAAAAACGGCTCTAACGATTTTGATTAAACTGAGTATTTGATCTATTTATATGCCCGAGATATGACTGTATAAATTTCATCAAAATTGATCAACCGGAGGGGGGACTTTACTTAATAAATTTTGTATCATTTTCACCTGTTTTTTTTAGTTACTCAAAAACGGTTTTTAAGATTTTGATCAAACTGGGTATTTGATACATGTGTATGCCAAAGATGCGATAGCCAACATTACATCAAAATTGATCAACCGGAGGGGGGACTTTACTTATTAAATTTTGTATCATATTCACGTGTTTTTTTTATTTACTCAAAAAAGGCTTTAACGATTTTGATCAAACTGGGTATTTGATGTATGTATATGCCAAAGATGTGATAGCCAACATTTCATCAAAATTGGTTTAACGGAGGGGGCACTTTACTTTATAACTTTTTAACCAATCTTAATCTTTTTTTTGATTATCTCAAAAACGGCTTAAACGATTTTCATTAAATTCGTGGTGTTTAATGAAAATTAGGTGTTCTTTAATATCAAGTAAGCTTTATCATTATTTAAATGTTCTGAGGGGGCTTAAATGGGGAAGGGGCCTTTTTTGTTTTCCTATAAAGTACCTTTGTTTTTGTTTATATGGAGAAATTAACTGTCTCGTTTTGCCTAAAAATAAGAAATGGCTAAATATGAGATATCATAAAAATCAAGGAAACATATAGAGGAGAAAAAAAGAAAAATATTCAGTCAACTCATAAAACTCGTTGAGCGCAAGCGGAGTACGCCTTTAATGACAGACCATTGTTCATAATTAAAGCCGTTCTGTTCATTTGAGAAGTGGCAATTAACAAAACGCATTAATTTGTAATATAAGTAAGTTTGTAAGTGAAAGTTGTGTGTTGCGCGCACGCACCAGATTTTTTATTTTATTTTAAATTTATGATTGTGATCAGTTATAAATATCAACATTGTCTCGACTGAGACAAATGTAATACTATCAAATAAAGATATCTACCAAAAAAATAAAATAAAATAATAGCCTGGATTTATGGAATTATCCACTTACTAACACGTAAAAATACTTGGTATTATTTTCCTAATGGGTTAAGTTTTATCCCTGTAAATCGAAATAAAAAAAAAATTTTACAGCGGACAGCATCAAGAAGTATTAAAGATTTTATTGAATTTTTAAAATTATTTATAGGATATTTAATGATTATATTGAGAATATTTATGGTGAAAAAAGAGGAGAAGTCTTACTACGAACTAAAATCTCATATAGTTAAACGAATTTATCGGAAAAGAGAGTGAGTTTATTTTTTAGAAACATACATCAAACTCTTTATCTACAGGCAAAGAAATAAAGTGATGGAGGCTTCGAAAGTTGACACAAACCATTTCGACATTAATGCTTCCCACTTGTAATACGAGTCTTAATATTTATAGAGCTTTTAAATTGGAACGTGTCATTGGCTTGTTTATGGCTTCGGCCTTACGTACGTTCGTCGCTTTTAAGTCATGGCGCCCTATAACAGCACATAACGTGAACGGCTCAGTTGTGACCAGGACGAATTAATGTCCGAAACCTAAACTGCTAACATTATTACATCCACTTCTCATGTAATTTAGTATCAAATGGCTGCTGAGGTTATGGGGGGGGGGGCGTTCAGCCAATAGGATCAAAACAGCCACGTTTTAATTTTAATTGTTCGGTTGATTTACCATAATTAACTCTCAAATGGCATTCTGTGGTAATCTCGCCCTTCTTTTGAAAGAGACCTCGTTATGAGGTTACATTTTTTTGTAGTTTAATTTGACTTTTTTCTTTTTAGGATTTGTTTCGATTTCCAAAATTGAGTTTTATAATGCCCCCCCCCCAAAAAAAATGACTCAAGAGAACTCATAAGTAAGATGGCGGAAGATAGTTTATAGTAGAGGAAATGGTTGGGGGAGTTGCGGTCAAAATAAATATCACTAATATCTAGATATCACATATTTAATTGTGCCATCGGCCCGAATTTCAGGTCCCTCATCAGGGCTAAATGAGAAAAACTAGATAACAACCACTGAGAGAAATTATATAAAGAAATATCAATTATGTGTGTAACAATGTATAAAAATTAAATATTATAGATTAAAAAAACCTAAACAATTATAGAATTTAAAAAAAAAAGATGATAGTTATTGAAATAAGCTCATGATAAAAATAATAAATGCACGGAATGGTTCGGGGGATTATTTGTTGCAGTCTGAGGTTCGCACAGAATAAAAGCACCTTAAAAGTGAGTTGTTAACTTTGATTTACTATGTTTCACTATTAAGTCGATGAATTATAAATTATAGTAATCATCTAGTATTTTATGATCCAATTAATGCTAATTTCGAGTTATAATTATAAAATTTGAAAATAAAGATATTTTTCTTATCTACGATGATGATACAGGTGATTACAATAACTGTAATGTCCCACTTCCACCATTTTTTATTTCTATTTTGTTTGTTACACATATAGTTAAGGGCCGGGATAGCCGAGCGTGTTAGAGCACGTCCCTGTAAGCCTTCTAGAGCCTAACGTCGGGCCCACGGAATAAAATCTTGACCTTCCCACCATATGCCAAACACGGCCAGGAAACAATCAAACAAAAAAAGTTATACAAGTGTTATTATAAATTTTCCATAAAAAATTACTTTTTTTACTTCTGACTTTTTTTAATTCTAAAAATTTTTGAATGTAATAGGCATAATAGTAATTGTTGTTACTGATATGCGTACATGATGTAAGCTATGTCTACTTCTATTTAAAAATGCCTAAACTAATTTATATCATATATTTGTAAGATATTGATTTCATTAGTCTTGTAACTTTGCAATAGAGCAGATTTACGATTTGCCGTTTCAACGATCGAAAGTCAGTGGACTTAAATATTAGTGGTACTAGATGGTGTCAAATTCTAAAGAAATTAGACTTGTGTAAATTCAAAATGAATGAATACAATATTGTTTAAGACTTAGCGATTCCCCACTACATAAAATTTTAACTTCAAATATATGTAGGTACATTGCTTAGTTAACCAATTTATGAACCGTTGACTATATTTTAAGGTTTATGCAAGCGAAAATGATTACCAGATATAGTTTATACTGTGAATGTTTTAAGGAAAAAAATAGAGATATTTAAAGAAAAAGTTGTCCAAAGAGAATTAGTACCTAAATAAATATTCTTTTTATTAAGGACTTTGCACCAATGTGCAAGTCTAATCACCATCTCCTATACTATACTATACTAGGCGAGAATCGGCGTTTTACAAAGTTGTGATTTGAATTCCTTCTTGGATCTGTTTCTAGAAATTTCAGGACTGTCTCGCAAATCGCATTGAACACTCATTCTGGTAGAAAGAGTATCCATTAAATAGCCATTTACCAGCTAGATATATATTAAAAGTATGTAAATGGTTACATTTATGATTGTAATCTTGCAATCGTGTGCAGTACCCAACTTTGCAAAGGCATAATACGGGGCTTGGAAAGTGCTCGGATAGAATATGAAATGATCCTTCGAAAAGCAATAGTAGATTGTGGTGATAGCAGTACACCAACACAACAGGTTGTGAGCTTGTTTCCTGCTAGTTCATTCAAGATTAAGTGAAATTGTGAATGCTGAAATCGGTAGAAGAAAACAGTAATCATACTTCATGTCGTTTCTAAAGTTTGGTTGGATAGTCTTTTTATGGGAGGACTTTTCATAGAAGCTGATTCAGATTTGAATATCATATTCAATTATTGCTAATTCCTACTTTATATTTTAAAAGTCCTAAAAGAAATTAAAATAATTATTTTAAAATAAACAATTGTATTTAGGAATTTATAAGCCTGAAAGTAGTTAAAAGTGACATTGAAAAGCTTACAATTGATTTGAAGAAGGTTAAAATAGACGTGGGGTTACAATGATCTCTCTCTCTCTCTCTCTCTCTCTCTATATATATATATATATATATATATATATATATATATATATATATATATATATATACTATTACAAAAATATTTTATATTAATCTAATCTTAATTTGTGGGTGACCGCCATTTTAAATTATTTTTAAATAATTTATTTTTTGAAGAGAAAAGATTTGGCTCCCGCGTTACATGCGCGGATGCTAACTACTGCACCACAGAGCTCGGCTCAAGGCAGAGCAAATCCTTCCTCTTCACTGATAGCTACTCCCCCTATCTCACAAATTTTGCGAGTAGTAGCGGGAGGTGGACAAATTTTGTCCAATTTCTGGTATTTATTGACATACGTCAATTTTTAAATTATTTTTATATTAATCTAATATTAATTTGTGGGTGACAACCATTTTAAATTATTTTTAAATAATTTATTTTTTGAAGAGAAAAGATTTGGCTCCGCCGGGAGTCGAACCCGGGTCTCCCGCGTTACATGCGCGGATGCTAACCAGTGCACCACAGAGCTCGGCTCAAGGCAGAGCAAATCCTTCCTCTTCACTGATAGCTACTCCCCCTATCTCACAAATTTTGCGAGTAGTAGCGGGAGGTGGACAAATTTTATCCAATTTCTGGTATTTATTGACATACGTCAATTTTTCAATTATTTTTATATTAATCTAATATTAATTTGTGGGTGACAACCATTTTAAATTATTTTTAAATAATTTATTTTTTGAAGAGAAAAGATTTGGCTCCGCCGGGAGTCGAACCCGGGTCTCCCGCGTTACATGCGCGGATGTTAACAAAATGATGCGGATAGGGGGAGTAGGTATCAGTGAAGAGGAAGGATTTGCTCTGCCTTGAGCCGAGCTCTGTGGTGCAGTGGTTAGCATCCGCGCATGTAACGCGGGAGACCCGGATTCGACTCCCGGCGGAGCCAAATTTTTTCTCTTCAAAAAATAAATTATTTAAAAATATTTTATTAATATATCAATCTGTATTTAAAAATAATTGTCATTTTCTTTTTAAATCTTTTACCATGTTATCATTTATCTTGAAAAGGAAAAAACCATCAATAAACTATCGCCAAATTATTTTAAAATTTCTAACAGAAATTGAAACAATTATTTTTCCATAAAAAAAATTAATCATATTATTTAGGAATTTATTCAAGCCTGAAAAAGGTTATAATTGATTTGGAAAAAGTTACATTTGACTTCAAAATGGTTAGAATTGACAATATAAGGTTTAATTTGACGTGGAAAAAAGGTACAACTGGAAGGTCAGTGGTTATTATATGAAATTTCAAAACAAAAAATAAAAAAAAAATTTTACTAAAATTTGCAAATTAAAAATCGCCTGAGTGGAACGTAAGATTTCCTTGAAGGGAACTTTGCAGCTTTAATTAAAATAACCGATTCAACAATAATTCTATTTACAAAGTAGGTTACTGCTCCAATTGTGGTAAGAAGCCTTAACTCAACTCTTGGTCCCGTCCCCTCTTGGAACTAAGTTTCTCTTTACCTACCTAGCTCAAAACTTGGTCTTACGAAGGGATTAATTCATAAACAAATTCACTATTTATTGATTTATACCGTTTTAATTTATTTTCGAAATATTTTTTTTTTTTTATTAACACATTCAATGCCCACTAACAATAAGCATACACCCTCGGGGGCCCAATGGTTTTTTTTATTCATTCTTGTAAATAACACTTTAATAAATCAAATCAATCATTATAACATCGAGGCAAGTACCATTTACCATTTTTACTTTCACTTACCTATATATGAAATATATAGTAAGTGGAAGTATTGCGATCGTGAAAATTTTCGACTTCCGGTTTTCAACGGAAATACACGTTTTGGGGTCCCCTGAGTCGAAATAACCAAGTCCCGCGAAATGGTCTGTGTGTGTGTGTGTATGTGAACAGACTAGCTCAAAAACTACGAACCCTGCGAACCTGAAATTTGGTATTTAGAGTATGTATATGCCCGCGATGTGACAGCAAAAATTTCATCAAATTTACTCAAAGGGAGGGGGTACTTTATTTAATAAATTTTGTATCATTTTCACATGTTTTTTTTATTTACTCAAAAAAGGCTTTAACGATTTTGATCAAACTTTGTATGTGATGTATTTATATGCCCGAGATATGACTGTAAAAATTTCATCAAAATTGATCAACCGGAGGGGGGACTTTACTTAATAAATTTTGTATCATTTTCACGTGTTTTTTTTATTTACTCAAAAAAGGCTTTAACGATTTTGATCAAACTTTGTATTTGATGTATTTATATGCCCGAGATATGACTGTAAAAATTTCATCAAAATTGATCTACAGGAGGGGGGACTTTATTTCATAACTTTTTTCCAATTTTTACCTTTTTGATCGATTATCTCAAAAACGGCTTTAACGATTTTTATCAAATTCGTTATGTTCAATGAAAATTAGTTGTTATTTAATATCAGGTAAGCTTTATCATTATTAAAATGTTCTGAGAGGGCTTAAATGGGGAAGGGGCCTTTTTTGTTTTCTTATAAAGTACCTTTGTTTTAGTTTATATTGAGAAATGAACTGTCTGTCATCACGCCTAAAAATAAGAAATGGCTAAATATGATATATGAAGAAAATCAAGTAAACATATACAGGAGAAAAGAAGAAAAATAATCCGTCAACTCATAAAGCACCTTGAGCTCATGCATGCGCCGTATGCCTTTAATGACAAACCAATGCGTTATTATTAAAGATGTTCTGTTCATTTGAGAAGTGGCAATTAACAAAACGCATTAAGTTCTAATTTAAGTAAGTTGGTAAGTGAAAGTTGTGTGTTGCGCGCACGCACCAGATTTTTTTACATACAACCCGCCAGGCGGGTTGTGGGCCGCGTGGTTACTCCGGACCCGCCTAGCGGGTTGTGGACCAGGTACGTCCCATCGTATTTCTATAATGAAATCAGTTTTTAGGGCGTAATTTTTAATTAAATGTGAGAAATAGCATTTTCTTTCAATTACCCAATTAATGTAAAATCATGTCAAATTTTTTTTTTTCAGGGGGGGAGAGGGGGTTTATATATTTTTTTTCCTAGTTCTTTTTTTTTTTTTATTATTTTACTGGGCGGTACGAACAATTATTTCTAAATTACCTTTTTTTTTTACTTTTTATAAATTCCACAGGGATATATGGACAGATGAAGGGAAGAATTGAAGGAGGCTATTGGAAGGTAGACGGAAAATATTTAATAAAAAATAAAATAAATTACATTTATTTTTATTAAATAAATAAATTACATCAATATACACTTATATATACATATATATAAATTATACACTTAATTGTTTGATTGAAAAAAAAAAATTACAATACATAGAATAAATTACGATCAGTATTTGTGAAAATCACGTTATTATGAAAAAAAAGTTAATAACGATAAATTTAAATCGTTCACAAATTGAGGAACAAGTATGAGTCTTCCAATACATCAAAATCAATAAATAAAAAAAATCAACTTACTTGTAAAAGGGACTGGAACGCCAAGAAGCATAGCACTACACAAAACACGCTGCCTCGGATCAAAAAAAAAAGTTTTCGAGAAACCAACACTTTCAATACACAGCGACTACTCTGTGAGAGGCCTCACAGTAAAATGAAGTAAAACGAGAGGCCCCTGCGGATCCAGGTAGCCGGGAAGGCAATGAGCAGGTGCACCCGCCAGGCGGGTTGTGGGCACTCAACGTGTTAAAGATAAAAATAACTTTTAAGTTTGCAAAATAAAACCTGTCTTATGATTTATTTTTAAGAGCGAAAATAAAAATAATTTTCCGTCTTATGCCCATTAATAAAAAATTGGCGATAAGTCATTGTCGGAACTTTTTAATTATATGAAGGAAAGCATTTTTTTATGAGTATATCCGCCCTTTTACAAATTACTGTTGTTTGCTCCTTGCTTGTCTATAGATTTGGTGATATTAAATAAAACATTGTACTTGGTTAATACCAAATTATCATTATTTGAATAATTCTATAATATTTAAGATATATTTAATTACCCGTAAATCAAGTTTACAATTTTTCCAACGACTATAAATATTACAAAGTCTAAACTTACTGCGTTATCAGTGAAGGCTCATTAGAAACTACACATTACAATGGTAGCAATTTAATTTTGCTAACTATTTTCGGATAAAATAAAAATAGTTGAGTATAAGAATTTGAAATTGTTTTTTCCTGTTTCTCCAAAAGGGAGATGTTTCTGAAAAAAACAAAACAAAAACAAATCATGAATGAATTAGTCATTAAGATTTCCAGAGATGTTTAAATATAGAATGGCTTGTGTGGCACAAGGTATCCCCTAGCGAATATTTTTTTTTAAGGGAGTCTTCTTAAGTCTTAAATGTTTGGCTATGCCGTCCCTTGGATAGGACCTAAAATGGAGGTCCCGAGCCTGTACTTCCACTGTAGCATCGTCCGATAAGCCTTAGTGGCATAAATGACTTTAAACAAACAAAAATGAGGTTTTCCATATAGAGGCATTCCACACCTGTAACTCCCCCTCCTCTTTTTATTATTATTATATTTATTTCAACATAGTTTGGATTATTTATAAATAAAATATTTATTTTATAGTGAAATCAGTTAATTAGATTTTTATTTATTTATGTTTGTTGTAACTACGTACCGACTACACACCTATTTTTCTTCTTAATTTAAAATTTCACTACCTGGACTTTAATACTGTTAGCTTTTAAATAAAACAATATATCAAACATCAAATCCCTTTGATAAATTATGTTTTCATACCAGAAAGAAAACTTGAACAAAAAATATTTAAAAAAAACAAATTTAAGAATAAAAACTCAAAAACCCACCGGTCTGCCGCATTGTTACTAATTTTTCCAACCCCAGCCTTGTTCGTTTGCGTAACTGAACAATACTATTTAGCATTGAGTATATAAGGGGGCACCCCCCCCCCCTGAAATTAGTAATAAAAAAATACTTCCCTCACCTGATCCATCCCCCCTCCCCGGTCATCATTAAATATTAGGAATCATGGGATATAAAATGTTTTGCCGATACTGATGTACCAAATGCCACTATATCGGTATTTAGCGCCGATATTTCTGTCTATCTCTCTTTCGTTCCTTTCTCCCATAGTTCGATCGTTAGATATAATAGGCAATAGCAATTTAATATAGATCTATCATGGTAAAAATAGATTGAAGTCCTCCATCGATGCCGGTAGACTGATGTTTCCGATACGCTTCCAATCCTAGTTGTTTTAGTACTTATAAATATTTATGCATCATATTTTTTTTTCATCTATAAATATATATATAAATCTCGTGTGAGGATGTTTGTCGGGAGTAAAATCAGAAACTACTCAACCGATCTTTATAAAATTTGGCTCATTTTGTGCAGTTTTGTCCAACTTAAAAGATAGGATAGTTTTTATCGGATAGTTTGATCGATGATCTTTTGCCATTTTTTTCGGTAAAACCATTATACCGTAACTACAGAAGTTATGTGATATTTGGGCAAAAAATTGAACCAAGTGATTTGCACAAGACTTTTTTTATTTCAGCTTTACACCATTAAGAAAGTTCTGAGGAGAACGAAACAAATGATAGTCAGACGGTGCAAGGTCCGTGCTATATGGTGGATGCATCAAAACTTCACAGCCAAACTCGTAATTTTTGCCGAGTCACCAAAGATGTGTGAGGTCCATCATTGTCGTGATGCAATACAGCGCCTTTCCTATTGATCAATTCTGGCCGTTTTTCTTGAATCTTCTGCTTCGACCGCATTACTTGTTGACAGTAGAGAGTCGATTGGTTGTTTGGATATGAGAGCGTAAAACCTATTAGTTATCAACGCCCTTAATTATTCGTATAAATATGTCTTTTTTATTATGTTTATTCCTTTTGTAATAAAATATGGTAATTGGTGGAAACAGGTAATTGGGATTTTTGGCAAGTAGAGAGTCGAGTTTGGCCAGGTCCGAGCAGCTCATGATGAACAATGCCTTTCCACTCCCACCAAACACTCAGCATCACCTGCCTTGGCGTCAATTCAGGCTTTGCCACTGTTTGTGAAGTTCCTTCGGGCTTTGACCTTGATCTTTTTCGCACATTATTGTCGTACGTGACCCACATTTCATCACTAGTAATCATCTTTTTCAAAAATGGCTCGATTTCGTTTCGTTTCAAGAGCGATTTACAAATAGAAACTCTGTCCATTAAATTTTTTACTGTTAATTCACGGGTATCCCATATTCCGAGCTTCTTATGGTATCCATTCTTGTGTAAATGGTTCAAAGCAGTTTTATGGTCGTTGTTTAGCTCCATAGCGATGTCAGGAGATGAAATACGAGGGGTGATCAAAAAGTTCCAGGACTGATTTTTTATTAATTTATTTAAAAAATCTATAGGCTATTGGACGTCGTCCCCTTCAAAGTACTCTCCTTGGGAAGCTATACATTTTTCCCAACGATGTTTCCACTGTGTGAAGGACTTTGAGAAATCATCTTGTGAAATGGTGTGTAGCTGCTCCAACGATTTTTTTTTAATGTCATCTACGGACTCAAATCTCTTTCCCTTCATGGGTCTCTTAAGTTTTGGAAACAAGAAAAAGTCTGCAGGGGCAAGGTCAGGTGAATATGGAGACTGGGGAATGACCGTCATTCCATTTTTGGTGCAGTAGTCGCGAATGAGCAGTGCGGAATGAACAGGCGCATTGTCATGATGCAGCACCCACTCACCGCTCCGCCACAACTTGCAACATTTGAAAAGTTTCAGTAAACATTTTACCCAACTTCACACAAAACTTTACGCAAACGCGTTGCTCTTCCTTTACATTCATTTCACAAAATCGCCGAACACAAAAAACTTTTTTTTACGAAAACAGCAGTAACTTTGCAATGAAGAAGGTTATCAACAAACTGAATAAACAGCTGAGCTCAGGAAGAGTCACGCTAAACAATGCTGCCAACCGCACTGCTCTATGACGCTCCATTGCCGCGCAATCTCAACAGTCCTGGAACTTTTTGATCACCCCTCGTATGTCGGTCTATCTTGACTTTTTGAAGAATTTCATTGCCTTTTTAACAATTGGCCTGTCAGGGCGAGGTTGATCGCTAACATCAAAATTTCCCGATCGAAATTGAGTGAACCAGTTCTTACAATGACGTTCGCTTAAACACTCATTACCATAAACACCACACAATTTTCGATGAGCTTGAGCCGCATTTTTCCCTTTGCGGGAGTAAAAAAGCAAAATATGACGAAAATGACCTTCTGGAATCTCCATTTTTATAGCGCAATAACGTTTGACTGAGTAAATGAATGACACTGTGTTGATATATGAAATGTTCTATGGACTGTGACCCTTCAAACATGGTATAGTATGGCTTCACTGAATAATATAATAATTCGGGATAAACCGAAATAACTTTTTCCCCAACCTATTATTTTTCTGCCTTGGAATAGGAAAATCCGTCTTTTCCCCATGGGCAATTATGAGTCCCCTTTTCACGTGTGGGGAAAACTTCTAGTCTATTTGTTTTAGCAAAAGACAAGTGAACCAAAATCATTGTGCACCTATTAGCACTACAATAAATAGAAATTGTGAATTCTAATAATAATAAAAAATGTAAATTATTAGTATAAAAAGTTTATAAATTAACGTAATCTATCTCATTCATAAATTAAAATTTTTATGTTTTGATAAGTTGTACTGTAAGAATATGCAGCATGGTTTGAGGGTCCCCCCGCTTCGTGCCCGTAGCGGATCCAGTGGAGGGGCGCGGGGGGCGCAATATATAAAAGTTTACTATTTATATTTAAATTGTGCTTTATTTAGTCATTTTTATGTCCTCAAATTGAAAATGGGCTGTATTTAAATATTTAATAGTAATTTACAGCATCACATAATACTAATACATATTTTAAATTAGGTCTTTCATAACTAGTGAAATTTAAAAAAAAAATTAATCTCGCCTAAGTTCTAAATGAATGGATCATTAATACTTACTATAGCCAAATATGAGATGTGCTTACTTCCTGCTAAGACTTCGGATTTTGAAGTATTACCATTTTGAACTAATTAAACAACCATCTTCCATCTGTTAAAATAAAAGATAAATTTTGCCGAGTACCTACCTGTCTAAGTAGTTATTTTTATGAATATTATATCAAACTCCCTGATACTTCAAAACCCGAAGTCTTAGCAGGAAGTAACCTCTCCGTATTCTTTCACGTTTTCATTTGTATTTCCACGCAGGTTTTAGCTTATCTTGTGTGCAAGGAGCTGATTTCCTGCTAAATTTGATGCTCAGCAACTTTCATCTTTAACATTTTTCATTTAAACTAGATGTTTTCGAGTTAGAGGCGTTGGAACACGGTTTACACCAAAATCGTAAAAATTACATATTTTTGATGTACCGAAACCGGCTGAACCACTAAACCGATTTAAACTTCAAATATATCATTATATTTGCAATAGTTTACCCTCTTATCGTAAGAAGAAAGCAATACTTTTCGATCTTTTTTACCGAATTATATGCGAGAAACTGAAAAAAAAAACCCAAACAATTTCACGGATTTTAGACCACAAGGCGCTAAATACGTTCACGTATTAATTACTTTGTCTCCACAGGAGTGGACTAATTTTAAAATAAATGAGATCGTTTTCTACAACTATTATAGGTAACTTTTTTTATTTGGAGTAACCCTCTTTTAATTGCAGGCTTCGGAACATGAGCGTAATTAATTTTTAAGCTAAAGTAGCTAAATTGACAATCGGTTTTGGCGAAAAGACTTACCCAATTTTAACTGTGAGGACCTCATTCGACGCGAAATTTAATGCCTTTTCATTTTAGAAAGAACACAATATCTTCTGCGATAAATCGTTTTCGAGTTATTAGCGAAAATTTGAAACAAGTTCGAAAATGTCGATTTTGTTCGCCTATAAAATTTGATGGCAACCGATCTGAGGTGGCAGACGTTCACATTTGTTGTCTATGAAATGAGTACTTTCAGCCTATATGATCAAAAAATTTCTTCAAATCAGGCACCTTTTTGGCCCTCACCTCCCTGACTATAGTCCTCAAGTCGATTTCTTGTAAATAAGACAATTCGAAACATACCCCCCCCCTTCATCGTCACTTGCACTCCTCGAAAAATATTCTAAATCTCCAACTGGTTCAAGAGATTATCCGTTGGAAGAAGCTGAAGCAACCTTTGTACTTGACATCTACTTTCCTAATTCCCTTGTGTTTTCTCAATAAAATCCAGAGGTGAGGGTTTATTTTATATTTTAGTGACTCTTCATTCATGCATGGTACCTCCCTGTTTTATCCGATGTTTCAAAAGCTTAAAAGCCTAATATCCGGTATAAAGTTCCGCTGAGGGTCCAAACATTTGACATCTGGATGTAAAAGCAACCGGAGAGGCGACGTGAAGTGGGGACACAGGACTCTGGGGGGACCTACATCACATAGCACTCCCCAGCCAACTTGTTCCAACTTCCTTGAATAATGAGAGCTCTAGGCCTAGTGTGCATAAGGAAACAAGTAGATTTTTCCATAACCTAACAGAAAGAAGTATAAATTGTAAAGAAAATATATATTACACTAGCATGTTGGATAAAAGTTTTATGTACCCTTTTTCCGTCTCTTTTTTCTCAATTTTTGTATTCATTTATTTTTTTTATGTGCATTCAGTATGAGGCTGCAATGTGACGCAAAATGTTGATTAAATCACTTGTTACACGTTTTTAGTTATCGTCTATATTCCTTAACTGAGCCGAATCCTCATGTTTCCAGCCTTGCCTCTTCCTCTATTCAAGACAATCCTGCTAAGCGCCTCAAAAGAAGATGGCTTAGGGACCTTCTATGTTATGTGTACTAGTTGGTTGCTACCAATGGGCAGCTTCTCGTCATGCTATTTCATCACATATTCTTTTCTTATCATTAGCACATTTACTAGATTATTTGTTGTAAATACAGTTGCAAATTTCAATTAAAAAAAATTAATTCTACGTATAAAAAAAATAAAAGTATTTCGAAAATATTTCTTTCGGAATTAATAAATTAAACTCTGGTATATTTAGGGGTAGTGGTATATTCATTATATTGCTATTTTTGTACTAATTGATTTGATGTGGAATGGTACTATTTCATGAATTATGGTTTAAAAAAAAAATTATTAAATCGATGCAAGTATCCAATATACAATTTTAAGACTTGTATTTTGATGGCATCCATAGTTTCAACGCAATTCTATTCATCCTCACATTTTATTTTTTTTTTAATTATTATACATCTTTAACGTCTTTATATGAGGTCCCCGAGAAAAATGGTTTTTCCTATCCTTCAGCCATTTCCTCATCAACTCCCTCCATCCATTGCTTCTACGGTCGACCTCTCTTTCTCCTTTCTTCCGGGGCAGAGTCTATCATACGTCTTTCTGCCCTTTTTCTACTACTTATATGTTTTAATGGAGTAAAAAATCGTTCTGTCTTGTTCAACTTTTCACCTTATTTCTATCTTTGGTGTCAGGCTACTAATTATTTTCTTTTTTAATTATTACATTCCTTTTCGCTAGTTATACAAAATAATATAAAACTTTATCTTTCATGAATTTCTTGAAACACCTCAAATTTAGTGTTATTTTTCAAATTTCACAGTATCGATAGTTATTGACCCATATTAATATCAATGGCAATATCGGTTGGGTGCTATGCCCTCCTCCCTAAAGTATCTTATATTTTTAATTGTTGTGATGAACTTTTTTATAATTCATTTTTTGTAATTGATCTAAGCGTTAATTAATATATAAACTTATAAGCTTTTTATTTAATTTAATATATTAAATAACTTAGTTTATAATTAATAAATTGTTTGAAAATTTATCACCTAGCGTATGGCATTATATACAGTCTTTAATTGCCTGTAAATGACAATTCACTCTAAACGGAAGAAAAGAGGATTATTGATTTACTTTGCTGACCATATTACCCCCCCTCCCCCCCCCCTCCTGACTGTGGCAGGCATTCCAATTTATTTTGTTTATCTAGTTAAGTATTCAAAACAGAAGGGAAGCTTATTGTTTCTATTGCCCCGTTTCAGATTTATTGAAGGTACATATCCCAGCGCCCGGCTCACCTCCGGCTATTTTTTGTTAATTCAAAATTTAAATGGCTACTCACTCTCTGATATTTACTTTTTGTTTAATATATTTATTTCCTTTTATAGGATTAAAAAAAAAAAAAAGTGAAACGAATACAAATAAAAATCCACAATCAAAGTCACTAAATTGGACTGCGCAGTAGTCAGGAGTAAAGGAGGAAATTTCATGGCTAAAAACCAAGTTTATTTTTTATTTTTTTGAGATTCTCAATCAAAAAATAAAAATAAATAAATAAAAGTGATAGTAGATAAGGTAACGTCCTCACAGAATTTTTTTATTATACTTTCATATCAAATCGGAAACTATTGGTTTACATGGTACATTTGACTTTTTTTAAAACTAAATCAAAACTATTTCAATTGAAAGCAACGTATAAAAAGTTTTCATTTCCTTATTACAATAATAAAAGCTATTTCAGGGAATAAATAAGTACTTTTAAGCGTGAAGACCAGAGGGGGCTGTTCGAAATCTTTTCGTATCGAAAAAAATAAATACACTTTAGTATAATAAATATTGCCAGAAAAATAGATTTAAATAAAGAAATATAACAGGTTCTACTTGAGCAGGATTGAATATCGCTGTATTTTTCGCTGTTCGTCCCTCGGATAGGACGTAAAATGGAGGTACCGATCCTGCACGATGTCAGGTACTCGTTAAAGATCTCTATCCTAATTATACCTGGATAGGCAAAATTTAGGACTCCCACTGTAGCATCGTCCGATTAGCCTTAGTGGCATAAAGTGACGTTAAAGAAACAAGCAATAAGTTGCAATTTACTATAGGCCGTTAAACCACCTTTATTGATTCCCTTCAGCGGTATATCGCAGAAAAACGTTCTTTGACTGGACTTTTCAGTATGTATGTAGTTTGTTTTTAACAAAAGTTTGTTTTAAAAAAAAAAAAAACTTTTTTGTTGCTGTGACCTAAAACCTTGTAACGTTAGTGGGATTTAGTTTCCCTGATTTGATTTTGATTTAAATTGTTCGCTGTAGCATAAGTGCTTGGAGATTCGTGCTTTCGTTTGTTTCCTGTCAGAATCATATACCGATTGTTCATATCATATTCAGGATGTTCATATACCGAAGTTCAGAGCGAAAAATGACAAAATAAAAATAAAAATGTAAATATTTCGTCTATGCATTAGAGATTCCAGAAATATCTCGAAGACCATGGGTTCAACCTTTTATTGTATATTTTCCATAAAAAGTCGCTTATTTTGGATTTTAAGTAAGAAATACATAAATACTATTAAATTCAGAAAAGGTTAGTAATAAGAAAAGTAATAATATCAATTTTAAATATTTAAAAGACAAATGAAGAGATAAAGAAATTAATCTATGTAAATACTACAAAAATAAAAGGTGTACTTTGTTAGTTGCTCATCACAGGCAAGGAATATAAATATTAAAGTAATATTTATATACCTTCAAAGAAAAAACATTACCTCTGAATTGTGTAAAATATTGAAGTCTCAATTATTTTATTGAAAACATATGAGTATATGTGTATATTTAGTATATGTATATGTGTTTATTTAAACGCCACATTAGACTTTAAAATTGGAATGCACTTCGTCTATTCATACTGGGGGTGGTATAGAAAAGAAACCGAAATAAACTTTATGCTCACTCGTCAAAACCTCATCAGCTCCCAACTAACAATAAGTCGAAATAATGTCATAATATACTTAAATTATTGGTTATAAATTTTAAAATATGTATTTATTCATTGCCTGAAATAAATAATCTGGATTTAGCTTCTGTCGGCTGTAATAAACAACTTCCTTTTGACATTAATATTTTTTTTTATGGGGTTTATATTATGGTATTATTTGATTGTGTATTTAAAAATAAATTTCCGCTCTTGTTTTAGCCGGTAACAGTTTTTCTGCTAGACGAGTTTGTTCTCTTGTTGTCTGTTCCGCTATGTTTAAAATAGACATTGTTGAATATTGCATTGCTTAGGGATGCAAAGTTAGATTCTAAGAACTGTTTCAGAAATTTCCTCAGGACGGGGGGGGGGGGGGGGGGTTTACTTTATTTTGTTAAGGGTCTGGCCACACATGTCCACACCGGATCCGCACCGCAGGATTAATATAGGTTATGTTCAGAATATTTTTAATTTAACTTACATATTACCTTTAGTTATGCCTAAAGGTCAGGGCACACATGTCAGACACAGGCCACTTTAGGCATAACTAAAGGTAAAATGTAAGTTCAATTAAAAATATTCTGAACATAACCTATATAAATCCTGCGGTGCGGATACGGTGCGGACATGTGTGGCCAGACCCTTATTCTGTTTAGTCCTATAAAAGCCTGAAACACCTATTAAATAATTAATTGTGATAAAATTGTTTTATGAAAGTATTTAGTTTATAGTATTGTAAAGATTGCCAAAATCCACAAACGAAATTGATGTAAATATTAATAATGTAGAGCAAAAGAGTGAAGAAATATTAAATATTTACAATAGACATGTTATGTACAATTTTTTATGTAACAATTACTTTCAAGTGTAATTTCTTTGACCGCACCCCCACTCACTATTCGTCAATATTTTAAGTATCAGAATTCTTTACATTATTTTGATAACGTTCGTTCTTATATAAAAAAAAAGTATGTAGTATGAATACTGTTATCAATTATTTCGTATTCTAAAAAAAATAGTTTATCTTGTGGAGTTTAAATTGTGATACTTGTTCACTTAAATATTTTATCCTGTATTGATCAAATAAAGGAAAACCCTGTTTGCAGTATAGTGTTGTTTGTTTGTTTATTTAGGTTTTTAGGCGTACAGCGTGTAGGTCATCATCGCTTTGAGACATTATTGAATAACAGAGGCTCAACACGATATGTAAAAAATAAATAAAATAATCATATTAAAAGATATTAATTATAAATTTAAAATATATTTATGTGATGAAAGAATAAATAAATAGATATTAAGAGTAATAATAATAATAAGTAGGGAGGTAACACAATGTGGAGATATCTATAATGGATCTGTAGAGTTGTAGGAAAGGTAGCTAATTAGATTTCGGTTATTAATTTGTATTTTTTTATGAATTTGATTACTTTTTCTATTTCAGATTTTTTTTCTTCAGATAATATTGATGTTCAAAAAAGGAATTAAAAAAGAGTTAGCTAATTATAGACCTCTAAGTATTCTTTCGATTCCCTACAAACTGTTCACCACCATTCTAATGAAAAGGATAGAAACAAAGCTAGAATTAAATTTAACAAAAAACTATCGACAACATCTTTGTTGTTGGCGAATTGATTAAAAAAGCAATAGACTATAAATTTCCGGTAGTTCTATTATTCCTCGATTATGAAAAAGCATTTGACTCAGTAAAAACAAACTTCATCTTACAGCTGTTAAAAAATAAAAACATTAGTGCTGAAATCAGAAGGATATTTACTAATATTTACCGAAACTCCAAAGCCATATTAAAATTAGATGACCACTCAGTTGAAATAAAAATAAGAAGAGGAGTACGACAAGGAGAAGTGGGATCACCAAAGATATTCACAGCAATTTTGGACTACGTAATGAAAGACTGCGAATGGGAAAGCAAGGGGATAAACATCGATGGGGAATGGTTAAACCACCTGGAATTTGTCGGAACTTGTCGCCTCATCGATATAACAAGGTTTGCAAATGTTTCAAGAAGTAAAAATGAGGGCTCAAAATATTGGCTTAAAGATCAATTTGAAAAAATCAAAATTGATTAAAATTAATGTTATGGAGCAAAGAATAATACCTGAATGCCCCATTGAAAGTACTGATGACATCATATATCTGGGCCACCAAATTAGCACCTCTGGCCAGTGGAATGAAATATTGAGGAGAATTTTTTTAGGGTGGAAAGCCATGTGGAGGCACAAGGGATTTTATAAAAGCAAGGCTGATATGAAGCTGAATAAGAAATTGTGGGAAACAACCGTTCTACCAGTTCTTATATATGGATGTGAGACTTGGAGACTGAGTAGAAATGTCGTGAACAAACTACGGACAACGGAACGTGGCATGGAACGATACATGCTGGGAATAACCAGAAAAGACAAGAAAACAGATATATGGATTAGGAAAAAAACAGAACTAATCGATATTGTGGAACTGGTTTTTAAGAGGACATGGAAATGGGCTGGCCATATCATTAGGAGAAATGAAGACAGTTGGACGAAGAGGATCATGGAGTGGACGCCGAGGCAGTACAGGAGGGCAAGAGGTAGGCCTACCACTAAGGCCCGATGCACACGGACGACATTTTTCTGCGATGAGGACTATAAGCCAGGTCAGGGGTACCTGGAGTATAATGGTTAATCCGGTCGGTCCATTGTACTCCAGGTACCCATGACCCGGCTTATAGTCCGCATCGCAGAAAAGTGTCGTCCGTGTGCACCGGGCCTAACTGGGACATGGAGATGAGGGCAACATGCGGAGGAAGTACCTGGAACAGGGTTGCCAATATATATATCATATTAATGAATCATTAAACTTAATGTCACAAACTATTGATAAATTTCTAAGACGTGGCTCTACTTCAACGCCTAATATAGCGAATAAAAACAGAAACCTTAAAAGAATCTTAAGCTCTCCCGAATCTACTTCTAACCAACCAGATAAAAAATCTAACTCTGGCAAAATGGTGAGTAACGATGATATAATGCGTACTCTCAAAGAATTATCTGTCAAAATAAATCTCCCAACTAAAGATGACTTCAACTGTTTAAGTGAGGAATTGAAAACTGTAAGGGCTGAAAATGTTGCTTTGAGAGAAGAAATTAATTCTATTAAGGAGTGTGAACGTGTTCTGGAGAGCCGGCTGGAACCGGGAAATCGTACAACACTTTCTCACTGATATTCTGCAGATTAAATATAAAATGGAAATATTAGAGGTTCGTCCTTTAGGCAATGAAAATATGAAAAGAAGAGCAGAATTAGTGACGTTTCTCCGATGGCATGATGAATGGTCTGTTTTAAGAAATTCTAGCCGCCTCAAGGGAACAGATTGGAACGTCCATCAGGACTTTCACCGGAGATACGTAGACATAGATATAAATTATTCCGTCTGCAACGGGAAATTAGAAAAGTAAACAATAATATTAAGCCCATAATTCGTACTGACAAATTATTTATAAATAGCAATACATTTACTTGGAACGAATTTATTGGTTTAATTTTTGAAGGTACTGCTGGTATATCGAAGCTAAATGAAATAATTGGTCATGATTTTTCTGATTTCATCAATAGTTTACTTATCTCAGATACATCCTCGCGAGCAAGTCTGCCAAGATCACATCTCTATCAACTAGACAACAGTCAACTACATTTAATGCTGCAGATATTTGAGATTTATCCTGCTGGCAAATTTCTGGTAGAAACCTAAATTATGTTAATTTTGTTTTATATAACATTGCAGGACTTAATAATATAATAGGTGATTTATTTGTTTATTTTATTTTATTTTGTTTTATTTATTAGATCAATTGATGTATTTTTTCTTTTTGAAACTCATATTGCTAATTTTTCGGAATTTAATCTTCTTTTGATATCTGCCTCTAAAGTTTGTAAATACGGTAGGACTAGTAGAGGAGCATTATACCGAATTTTAAAAGAAATTTAACCATAGTTTTAGATTTATTAAACTAGATGGTATAGATTTGATTCTGTTTCAAAATATATATAATGCCAACTTACTTAAATTGTTCACACTAGGATAAAGATCCTTCTGAAACTTATTAATAGTACAAATGTAATTTTGATGAATCAGGTTTAGAATAATAATAAGTTTTGTTTAATTATTCAAATTGTGTTTGATTTTAGTGTTTGTTGTTTAAAATTATCCTTCTTTTCGTAACTGAACTCCGGCAGACGGTTCCCATGCCTTACTTGTTTATTTTATTTATATTTAGTTTGTATAATTTTGTATATTTTATCAAATAAACTTATTATTATTATTATATTATTACCATTCCAAATCTCGCTAAATGCCACGCAGTAGAGTAATAACCGATCTCGATTAATGTAAAAATGAGTGATTGTAAAGAAAATCTAATTGGTATTGCTACTAATCTGTAATCTTTAATGTTTAGATTCAACTAGGCTTTTGAAAAAATAAGAAAAACCAGCATCCATCCTATTTACGCCACTGAGGCCTCGTTATTCTGGATAAACGGCGTTTCATTTATGAAAATATAGAAATAAAAATACAAAAAAATTGATAGATTTTAGACAAAAGGGAAACTAGTTACGTTTCTTATTAACAACAGGTACATCAAACTATTTTGTAATAAATACAATAATGCATTATAACATCTGACATTTAAAACCTTCACTAGATACATTTTATATAAATCAATATCCACTTTCGATTCCAATACAACACAAATAAAAAAAAAAATGAGATATTGATCTTATTATTTTTTAATTCTTAAAAAAAAATATAAATAAAAGGAAATCGGGTACCCGACCCTTGTATATATACAATCTCGTTTACCAGAGAAAGGGCAAATTATTGTTGACAGGCAAGGGGTGTAATATGTCATAGAAATATGAGTAGATTTTTTGGTTATCGGTTGCTCGATAAAAGAATTCTTTTTCTTTTTCCTTTTTTTTTTTTTACGTCTGTTTGTATGCGGGCTTTGTGCCCTAGGTGTGATGAATGTGTAGTCCCCGGACCCAGTTTCTGGTTTCCGGCTTTTTGTAGGGCCTCCGAGGAAGACAGCTTCCTTGAGCCTTCCACCCAGCGAACACTCGAACCCAGGAACACACTGAGCTGACAATAATACGCTTCACCAATAGCTCACCCATGTTGAACATTATCCGATCCTGCCAGTCAGGTGGAAAATACCATCTCTCACCCCCTCCACCCCTCCTCCCTCAAAACCGCCCTATCCTTCATCCCTTGGTTGGCAAATCATCCCGTTATTAATATTTTAACGAGTGTGCCTTAGCTGCTCATCCAAATCTCCAAACATGCTTTGCCTGCATTATTCCATAACCAAAATACCACAATGAGCTTGGGACTAGTAAAAAGTTCAGTATTAATGTAATATGCAATAGGTAGACTGTACTAAATATATCAAATAAAGTTCAACACATTGTTAGTAGCTTTCGACGTTTTAGCGCCAAATGCATCTGTGACAGTTTACATGATATAATTAGGAAAGACAAAAAAATTGTCAAAACAAAAAAATGGGAGGTCTTGCTTAGTCGGTATTCCTTACAATAAACAAATAAATGATTAATTAAATGTTTGGTACTAGTTTTCCTACGTTATTTCTGAGCCATTTCGTGCAACAAACCCCAAAACGTGCAATTTCGTGCAGTATAAAACATCCGATTAGGCTTGATTCGGATAAGTAACTTGAGTTAGCTTTATTCTGACTAACCAATAATAAGTTGCAATTGCACGGGAATCCGAGCTCTAGTGATCACTATAATACTATCATTGTCCTCCACTGTTATGAGTTTTACATTTTCAGAAAGAAAAAAGATCATGTTATCGAAATTTTGATTTATTGCACTTGTGTATTTTATTTTATGAATAATTGTATTATTTTTAAGTTAGTGATTATATTTTGATATAATAAATTGTATTCACATTGAAAACAATTCTGTTTATGCATTATAATAAACAGTGAAGTGAAGAAATAATTGAACTCGCCTAACCTTAACCTAAGAAAAACAATGAAGCATGCATGCTAACGGACCCACTTAATCAAAGATATATAAAAGAGAGAAAAACAAATTATTTATAGTAATAAGAATTGAAAATTTACTGAATGATTATAAAGAATAGCAATTGCTTTGGTTGCATCAAACTTTATAAATTAAAGGCGAACTGACTTGTATAGGAAAATTTTCGGCGAACTCACAACTCATGTACATGCGGTGAACTTAACACTTAGACTTTAACCCGTAACTGGTATGGTCCATAAGTTGTTACATAACCAGTACAGTAACGTGGAGTCACCGGGACCCCAATATTTGTTAGTTCGAAATGTTCCCTGGAAATGTTCAATTAAATTGAAAACAATTTAATTTACAGCAACACATCATACCCAAAGGTATCTGCATTGGATAGAACACAATAAATGTAAATTTTTATTTTATAAAAAAGTATATTTAAAAAAAAGCAAAACATGAAATTTACAAAATTTTAACCATTAGAATTAAGACATGAGCACATGAAAAATCATAAAGAATAGCGATTGATTTCCATCATTTACTATAAAAGGAAAATTAAAAAATTGGACAAAAGACAATTAAAAAAAAAATTATACAAATCAAAAGCACTAATACAGGCAGTCTTCACAGACACCCTTGGCACAATCGGTGCATATTGGGGTACTGCAATGAGCACAGTAAACCTTTGGTTTTTTATCCCTGCTCCTTGGGTACTTCCCACATCTTATTCTTTTACCAGGTACAGCTGATTCGGCATCATATTCCTGACTGTCATCCGTCCCATAATCTAACTCCGAATTCCAATCATGGTCACTTTCTAAATCTGGATCAAAGTCCTGGTCACGTCCAGAATCGCTCAAAGCACCTTCCAGCCATTGCAGAAATTGGCATCGTTAACATTCATCGACTGTCGCTGTGAATATGCCATTTTTGACTGAATAAAAATCAATTATTTATAATAAAAAAGTTTCACTAACGGTATGGTGAGGTCACACGGACCCCCTTCTCTACTAATAGTTTAATAAAACTCATGAATCACTTACCACAGAACCACCACTTCTGTCAACAGCTCAGAAGCTACTGCCTGAAAGGTACTGTGTACAAAAGCTCCTCATAGCACCCCAATGGGAATTATAAAATAAACAAAACTGGCTGAGGCTCCTAGGACCCCACCTTACTGGTTACGGGTTAATAATTTTACAATACTGAATCTTGTAATGATAGTCTATGATGGGCAACGGCTCGTAAGTCTCTCCACAGTGGAGGGTGGGAAATAAGTTTGATTGTACTCACTATAATGTGGCGAATACTACCATTCTGTCCTTCATCAGGGTAGTGCGGAACCACAATCGGTGAAGACACGTTGATTTGAGATAATTGTCAATCTTCACAGTAAGATTCAGGCAATGAGTGCGGATAACAAGTCACCATGTGATCCGTCCACACTTCACAGTTAAAATGGCGAGGAGTGGGTTGAGGTGGCCGTTTGCTCTGACTCACTGCCTTCTCAAGCGACTATATTCTAATCACCTAGTCTAAATCACATGTTTGAAAGGCGCGAACTATTGGCGGGAAAGCTCAGTTGGTTGATTAAAAAGACAAATATTGAGACTGAACAGACAGCATAACCTGACAAACTCCAATTTTAGCGCCAAGGGAGGAGTAGGGGAGTTGGGGGAGGGAGGAGTAGGCTTGGCTTATTTAAGCTCCGCCCTCAGGTAAAGTACTTAAGTTGTTGACCTATACATATTTTGAATTTAGGTGGAGAACATTGTTCTGTAATAGGACATCTTTAATTTCGAAAAGCATTGGAAATATTAGCTTACAAAAAAAAAAAAAAAAATGAGAATAATACTTAGTTAGTTAGGTAGTTACAAGGCGAGAATTCTCATTTTTCCTTTCGCCGAATTTCGTTCTGTGTTTTTTTCTAAATTACATCATGTAAATTGTTACAGATAAATATTGGACTTGAGACACCTTAAGCTGATAAGATACTTTAATAAAGAAACTTTAAAATGGAATTCCCTAGTATTTTGAAGTTTTGCTTAACGTCAGTATTTTAAAAGAATAAATTTTTATTTTCAAAGGCTTTATGTAGTCAACCCTTTTTCAATTATTGTTAAGGTTCTACTTAGTCTCTGAAAGTTATATCTCATCATAAATAATTATTAATCAAAATATAATGTTGTGGTATTCATAGCAATGAATGTAGAAGCCTACTGTTGACATACAAAAAAAATCCTAATATCGTTGTGGATATAAATTAAAATTCTTATCTCCTATTCCAGTTTCTAATTTTGGTCCATGTAGTTAAACCCTTAGTTAAAACTCAAGAATATTTTAAAGTCTTATAAGTTATTAATGTTATTTGAGGGAATCTAGGCTTTGAATCTTTCGCTTATAATCTGGTAGTATTTTTTTCTTATTTTTTAGATTTTTTTAAATATAAAATTATTATAACTATCAGCCGCTTTCCTGCGTTTTTTTTTTTTTTTTAATTCAATTCCAAATATTATAAACTGCTATAATGCTTGTACATAATAACGAGGAAGGTAGCCCGAAATAAACGAGCTTGCGGTTTTATAAAACCTTTGTAAGTGGTTTTCTCAGAGTAACCGCCAAGCCTGTTGTTGAGGGGGCGTTTAATTAGATATGAAATAATTCTAGAGTCTGTAATATCGACTTCACCATCAGTCAAAACACGTAGTTGCTCGCTGGTGTGACAGCTCAGCCACGCTCATTTGTAGATCTTATCTCGCAGGCAACGGAATCGGTTCCTAAGAAGTTGTTAGGGCGCACCATAGTCGATCGATACCACACATATTCGATACCAAGTATAACAGTTATTTATATGCTTATTTTCATTTATTTTTAATACAATATTATTATAGCACGTTCTTATTCACATTTTTAAATTATTTTATAACCAGGGCCCGGTTATAATTTATAATTAAAAACTAAAATCCAAGATTCTCAATTTCGATAGGGGTTATTCGCCGTAAAAATAAGTTCTGTCTCGAATTAATGATTACTGAGATTCCCGACTTTCCACCTTCCTTTTTAGTAAATAAAAATATAAATCTCATCCCAGGCCATTTTGGAGAAGCTTTGAAAGAAAAAATGGAAGAAATTATTATGAAAACTTGATGGCTTGATATCCTGGAAAATGTAAAGACAACTTTACATCGGGGATAATTCAATTGCTCTCAGCGACATTGACAACGACCCAATAATTTTAGGCGCTTATAAATTTGCTCCAATCACATCATTTGATGTCGAAAGATCATTTTCGAATAATAAAAATATTTTAAACGATAGAAAGTTAGGATCCACAGAAATAAATTTATAAATACATTTAAAATTTAATTTTAATTCAGATAATTTTATTGATTAATTCACCTTTTTTTATATATCTATTAATTGATTTTATTATTTTATATTGTATATTGTATTTTTCTTGTTAATTAGTAAGTTGAAATTATTTACATATTTTAGTTTTAGGCTCACGGGGTTTCCTTCTAATATTACTGAATATATTTTTTATAAAACTCGAACACTAATAATTAAAAATAATTAGAATATATATATATATATATATATATATATATATATATATATATATATATATATGAGACAAATATTTTTGAAAAACATAACGGATTTTCTCATAGAGAGGAGAGATGGTCAACTGTTCTTCCATTACGATAGGTTAAATGATGGTCAGGATTTTCAGTTTACAATGACTTTATTATGGTAAGCCAACGTTAAATAACCCGGTAAATCACAAAACAGATAAAGAGATAATTTCATCCACTTATTCTAACATTTTCCGCATCCTCACATCCTAGTTTTGATTTCATAGGTACCTGCAATTATCTCTGTACCTATTGTACTATTATTATTTTTTGTATTGTATGCTTCTTTCTGTATATTTTCCAAAATTTTTATGCATTGTTACATTATTTATTATCTCATTTTTATGTTATTATTGAGTCCGGACACAACTATTTGTATACAATACCATCTACTTTGTTAGTTTTTAAATATTTTTGTTCACTCAGTTGTCATGTGCCTTCACTTCAAAAGCGTTGGATTTCCCCGTCATATACCTTTGAAGTCGGCAAACTAACCCCCTACCACTACCTCTCACCTTATTTTTACCTTTAGTCTTAGTATCCACCTGGACTCAGTAGGTAAATATCAGATTCTATTTTATCTTGTAAACCAGCCTCTTATTTTAATATTCATGTATACACCATCTTTTATATTATTATCAGTTCTGTAATGTATCCATTTATTGTCACCCTCTATCATAGATACTCATATATTTGTTTTCTTTTAGCCCTGATGAAGATCCACAAGTTGGATCGATACGTTGGCTTACCATAATAAAATCATTGTAAACTGAAAATCCTGACCATCATTTAACCTATCGGATTTTCTCATAGTTTAATATATTTTCGCTTTTCTTTTTCATTATTTTTTTAGCGAACCTTCGCTGGAAAGTGGAACAGAAATACCGGAAATAGTATAATTAATAAAAGAGTTTCATTTTATTTTTCATCATATTAATGAGAGGTTATAGATTTATAGTTATCAGAGGTAATAAACCTTAATCTTCTAATTATTATTAGTGTTGCTCTACTTTTGTATCCGTTAACATCATCAATGGAAAACAACGTTTCTTTCTGTTCAGTAAAAGAGTGTAACTGTCTTTGTTTGTTTGTTTTGTCAACGTTCCTCGATGCCACTAAGGCTAATCAGACGATGCTATAGTGGGAGTCCTAAATTTTGCCTATCCAGATATAATTAGGATAGGGATCTTTAACGAGTACCTGACATCGTACAGGATCGGTGTGTGTGTGTGTGTGTGTACAGACTAGCTCAAAAAATATAGACCGTGCGAACCTGAAATTGGGCATTTAGAGTATGTATAAGCCCGCGATGTGACAGCAAAAATTTCATAAAATTTGCTCAAAGGAAGGGGGTACTTTATTTAATAACTTTTTAAGTTTTTTTCGATTTTCTCAAAAACGGCTCTAACGATTTTGATTAAACTGGGTATTTGATATATTTATATGCCCGAGATATGACTGTAAAAATTTCATCAAAATTGATCAACCGGAGGGGGGACTTTACTTAATAAATTTTGTATCATTTTCACATGTTTTTTTTATTTACTCAAAAACGTTTTTAACGATTTTGATCAAACTTGGTATTTGATGTATTTATATGCCAGAGATGTGATAACCAACATTTCATCACAATTGATCAACCGGAGGGGGGACTTTACTTAATCAATTTTGTATCATTTTCACGTATTTCTTTTTATTTACTCAAAAACGGTTTTAACGATTTTGATCAAACTTGGTATTTGATGTATTTATATGCCCGAGATATGACTGTAAAAATTTCATCAAAATTGATCTACGGGAGAGGGGACTTTACTTAATAAATTTGGTACCAATTTCACGTGTACATATTTTTTATTTACTCAAAAACAGCTTTAAAGATTTTGAAGAAACTGGGTATTCGATGTCTGTATATACCAAATATGTAAAAGCCAACATTTCATCAAAATTGGTCCAACTGAGGGGGCACTTTATTTTTTGACTTTTTTTCCAATTTTTACCTTTTTTTCGATTATCTCAAAAACGGCTTAAACGATTTTTATCAAATTCGTTATGTTCAGTGAAAATTAGTTGTTATTTAATATCAGGTAAGCTTTATCATTATTAAAATGTTCTGAGGGGGCTTAAATGGGGAAGGGGCCTTTTTTGTTTTTCTATAAAATGCCTTTCTTTACTTTATATTGAGAAATTAACTGTCTCTCATTACGCCTAAAAATAAGAAATGGCTTAATATGAGATATGATACAAATAAAGAAAACATAAAGAGGAGAAAAAAAGAAAAATATTCAGTCAACTCATAAAACTCGTTGAGCCCATGCATGCGGAGCACGCCTTTAATGACAGACCATTGTTCATAATTAAAGCCGTTCTGTTCATTTGAGAAGTGGCAATTAACAAAACGCATTAATTTCTAATCTAAGTAAGTTGGTAAGTGAAAGTTGTGTGTTGCGAGCACGCACCAGATTTTTTTTACATGAGGAGCAAATCAGCAATCGGGGATTATTCATCCTCAAAACCATAGTTTTAATTGAAGTAATAAATGATCTGTTATGACCTATACTGTATGTATGTATATATATATATATATATATATATATATATATATATATATATATATATATATATATATATATATATACTGGGTGTCCCAGACCTAGTGTGAAAAAAAAAATTGGGTAATACTGCATGTTAAACGGGGTAGAATGGCGCAGAAACTAGTTTCCTATCTCAATCTGTTGAGGAGATAGAATTTTTTTTGTTTTTATTTTTCAAATCTTACTTTTTTCTGAAAAATTACAGTTTTCTCTACTTTGGTTTAGCGTAGAAACAAAAACGATGATATTTTCTTAATCAGCATTAAATTTTCTAAAAGATGAAATGGGTCAGGTTATTTTAAATCCACTTCTAGTGGGACTTTTAACGCGCTAAACACAAAACATTTATTAAAACTTAAATGTTTAATAGTTTTTGAAAATTTCTCACTTCCCTCTGGAGCACCCTAAAAGCTGTCAAATTTCCTAAAAACTGCGGAATTTAGTTAGCTTTTAAGTGGTGTAACCCATGATGATACAATTGGACTTCACCTTTTGAGTCTAAAAGAAGTTTTTCTGATGAAAAACACGCTAGAGAATGTCACTGCTTGGGCAATGAGGAAGCGCGCTAGAGCCTGCATCATAAGTAATGGATGCCGAACTTCCAATGAGTTAGAGTTAGTTTTGAATATAAAGAACAAGTTAGTTAGTTAGAAATATAAAGAACAATGTATGAATTCTAGATAATATAAAAAGGGTAATAATAATCTAAAATAAAAAAAAAACTCCTTAGTTTAAATTTAAAAAATACTTTCTTTAAAATAAATTAAACTTTTTTCTTCTCTTCTACTAAAATTTGAAAATCCTACATAAAAATTGTTGAACATAAAAAATAATATTATTATTGTGGAACCATATTAAAATGGATTATTGCAGCGCGTGTTCAAAATTTCCTCCATTACTTTGGACGCAGGCTTGTATTCAACATTTTTATGTAGGATTTTTTTTTTTTATTTTAGATTATTATTACCCTTTTTATATTATTTAGAATTCATACATTGTTCTTTCTAGTCTTAAAAAAGTAAAACTAACTCTAACTCATTGGAAGTTCGGCATCCATTACTTGTGACGTTCTCTAGCGTGTTTTTCATCAGAAAAACTTCTTTTAGACTCAAAAGGTGAAGTCCAATTGTATCATGGGTTACACCACTTAAAAGCTAACTAAATTCCGCAGTTTTTAGGAAATTTGACATCTTTTAGGGTGCTCCAGTGGGAAGTGAGAAATTTTCAAAAACTATTAAACATTTAAGTTTTAATAAATGTTTTGTGTTTAGCGCGTTAAAAGTCCCACTGAAAGTGGATTTAAAATAACCTGACCCATTTCATCTTTTAGAAAATTTAATGCTGATTAAGAAAATATCATCGTTTTTGTTTCTACGCTAAACCAAAGTAGAGAAAACTGTCATTTTTCAGAAAAAAGAAACATTTTAAAAATAAAAACAAATTCTATCTCCAATCCTCAACAAATTGAGGTAGGAAACTCGTTTCTGCGCCATTCTACCCCGTTTAACATGCAGTATTACCCAATTTTTTTCAAACTAGGTCTGGGACACCCAGTATATAAATTGTGATTGCGTATTAATGGTATACAAAAAATCCTTTATATTATATTTATATTTTTTATTAGGAATAATGATGTATTATTATCAACAGGTATCTGGTGAATCTGAACTCTTCCAGTACTATATTTTTATTTTTAAAAAATCGGAAGTCGAAATTTTTTAGGATCGCAATACTTTCCCTTACCTTATATTTCATAAATAGGTAATTGAAAGTTAAAATAACTCTGACATGACCATCTTTTCGGAGGTTTCTTCCATCTTCAGGGTTAATTCCTTAGTGTTCTATTAACAATCTCCAGCAGCGTAATATTGTAGTCACGTACTATATATTTCATTTAATTATTCAACATAATACGATATTATATTATTATTTTTTTTTTTTTTTATTTAATGAACAATATCTCCTAATCCTCTCGTCTCCCCATTTTTCTCACTAATTTAACGTTATCGAGGATTGAATCAATATTTCTCTCAAATGAAATTATGTTTGCCAAAGATTAATCAATTCTTTTTGGCTGAAGCGGAGAACCAGTTATGCTTATTTCTTACAGGGACATTAGTCGTAGATTCGGCAAAGCGAGTTTTTGCAAAACCGCTTAGTGTTAAAAAGACGACTTAGATAGAAAAAAAAAGAAAGAAGTTAAAAAAATCCCCGTTTTACTTAATAACATTTCTCTTTCCTTTGTCCTATTTAATTTTATTTTAAACGGATTTGAAAAATCGGTAGGCTGGGATCAAACAGGCTTAGGAAGGACAATATATATTATGCTAATCCCCAGTGTGCGGAGAAGATCCTTGTTCACTAATGCCTTTTATAATTATTGTACTATGTTATAGCCGCCCGCGTAATATTTCCTGTTGCTGGTCCCCCCCCCCTTTTATCCCCCCTCATAAATAACTCTTATCTTAGTCACTTTCAGCGATATTTAGGGGGCTTTTTCTTTCTTCCATTCTTCCCTGCAATCTTTTCTGAATCGATTTCTCATTCCTTTCTTTTTTTTCTCGTATTTTTTAAATCGTTCCCTTCTTTTTCTCAACTTAATTTTTTTTTTTTAATTTAATGCCTCGTGTATACTATTTATTTTACTTCCCTTTATCTTTCAGAGTTTTATTTCTCCATTCGATTTTTCCACCTTTAAACAAGGGAATTAAAATGGAGTGGAACGATTTCTGATGGATAATAAATTAGTTTTAGATTACGGTATGTTGAACGATCCTCATTATTACTTTAAAAGATCGATGCGCAAAACTTTCTAGTAAACCTCTCTCCTCAATATTCCCATGTACTTTTTAGTCAACCGTCCTATTAAATTTTTCTTTCTGGGTACTAATAATGACTTCCATTGACGGATTTCAATTTTTTTTTGTATTTGTTATCCGTCATTAATCATCTGTAATTATTTACGAAATAATTAATGAAAAATTTTATGAAAACGAAATAATGATACTTGATCATTAAATTTTATTGCCGTAATACAAATCTTTATACATTATTTATCTTAAATATTTTTTAAAATTTATTAAGACAGTAAAATATTAAATCACATTCGAAGATTCGTTTTGCTAAAAATTTTAATTTCTTATATTGCCCATCCACCGGTCCTTTATCTAACTAGATTCTGTATGCAACTTTTTATTAGAGCTCTAAGGACTCATTCACTTACAAACTATATAGAGAACAAATATACATAAATAAAAGAACTAAAAAATAAAAATAATATATAAACCTTTAGGAAGGGAAGGAAATAAATGAATGAAATAACAATAACGAAAATATATTAAAATTATAGTCTTACATTGATACTTATTCACAATATGTTTATTCAGCCTAGGGAATTCCGAGTCGTGTTTTGCTGCCCTCTTTAAGGAAGGCAAGGCAGGACCCTCGGAGATCCCAGTGCTTCCCTCGTAGCCGCGTCACTCTGACTGAAAACTAGGTGAGCACACTCAGCGATATGTAATTGGACCATGAAAAATATAAGATCACTTACACCGAATGTTCTCGGAGTAATAAAAAAAATAACACAATCAATGATCCTTGTATCCGAAAAATTAAACTATGATAAGTGATGATTGGAAAAATTATATGTAGAATAATTCTTATGTGCGCGTGTGAGATTTATCAATTGAAAAGGATATTAAAATGGCCATCTAAGATAATTGATGACCGATAAGTTATAATTATTCTTTATTTATAGATAATGGATGTTGCAGTTATCTTTATACGAGCATTTATTCATCTAACATTATCTCCTATGAAGACATAAGATCAATCTATCTTAGTCTCCTTACTTGATCTTGAATGTAAATAGAGTTAACTTATAGGGTTTAACAACATAGAGGTTAACATGAGATAAAAGGGAAATGAAAAATTAAAATTATCAAACAAAATCGTGATTAATTGAAATAATTTCATGAGGGAAGTATTTACTCCCGATACTATAGTAGACTTCCGCTTCACCAGCTGATTAACCGTCGGTAGAGGTAAAAGAAAAAAAAATAACATCCTTAAAGTGTCTTATATTCTTTTATTGAAAAATTGGAAAGACTATACTTGTGAGAAAACATTAAGTTCAGTAAAACAAAACGAAATAAATAACGGGTTTTCTAAAAAACAACTGACAAGATCGCTAGTAGAAATGTTTGTAAATCGTTAAAGTTAGTTGGCCAAAAAATGTTATCTTCTTTAATTGATAATCTTCATAGATTAAGTTGTGTGTTGTATTTTTCCACAATACAGTTGAGCAGTAGTTAACTACATTTGTAATTAACTACCCAGGCAATTACATGTAGTTTGTAGTTGGAAGCGCGCAACTACTATTTTTCAACTACCAGTTAAGTAGTTGTAATTCAAAACTACAACTACAGTAGTTGGGAATGACAAATACAACTAGTGATTGTAAATGTAGTTATAGAGCGGCAACTGCAATTACTAAGCAGCGTCTAATTATATCACACGTTTATAGCGGTATAGCAGTTAGGCTCCGCTTAGATACACTCGTATCAGTATCTATTATTTATATTATTAAGATTAAAAATATTAAGATCAATTATTCTGTAAATAGATGATAAACGGCGGAGTGATGAATGTGCCTTTTTGTCCAGGTCCCCTCGCACATAGCCACTTGCCTCTCTCTGCTTTTTTGTTTTTTATATTGCATTGTTTAATTGGGTGACGTGGAGCAGGAAAGTGGTGCATTGTTCGCAAACAGTGGAGCTCTTTGTTGGCCATGTGTCGCTTTGTTTTCTTATACCGCTCCTCAATCCAAACATGTAGCATTGAATTTGGCCTCATGGGAGTAGCCGCCATATTGTCTCACCTTTGTATTAACTTAAACTCTAAATAAACCCCACCCGGTCTATATCGGCCTCCTGGTGTCAATTGTAACAGGGTAAAAAAATATCGTGAGTGATGCGCACAACAAACAACTTACACTTAGGAACATACTTAGATTCCTCAACTTCACACATTTTTCCACACATGTAAGCTTATATTTTTATATCTTCATAAGTCATTGAGTATTTGTATTGCAAAGTTCTCAGTATTTTTCGATTCATTATTATTATTGACCTAATTTCATCGAAAAGTCGAGTTCTTTTTACTGCTTGCTTGTATATTTCTGCGAGTTGCTTTTGTGAATATATTAGTCCGGGAGCTGAGGGCCAAAAAGGTGCCTGATTTGAAGAAAATTTTTGATCATATAGGCTGAAAGTACTCATTTCATAGACAACAGATGTGAACGTCTGCCACCTCAGATCGGTTGCCATCACATTTTAGGCTAGCAAAATTTTCGATTTTTTTTCAATTTTTCGCTGATAACTCGATAATTATTTATAGCAGAAGAAATTGTGTTCTTCCTAAAATAAAAATTTTGGGACGTTTTTACAGTTTCTCGCATATAATTCGGTAAATACAGAGCAGAAACTATTGCTTTCTTCTTACTACAAGAGGCTAAAATATTACAAATGGAATGATAAATTTGAAGTTTAAATCGGTTTAGGGGTTTAGGCGGGTTCAGTACATCAAAAATCTGTAATTTTTACGATTTTAGTGGAGACCATGTTCCAACACCTCTATCTCAAAAACACCTAGTTTAAATAAAAAATGTTTAAAAAAAGATAAAAGTTGCTGAGCATCACATTTTGCAGGAAATAAGCTTCGTACACACAATATTAGCTAAATCCTGTAGGAAATACAAATAAAAACGTGAAACTATTCGTAGTGCTTACTTCATGCTAAGACTTCGGTTTTTGAAATATTAATCATTTTGAACTAATTAAACAACCATCTTCCATCTGTTAAAATAAAAGATAAATTTTTCCAAGTAACTACCTAAGTAGTTATTTTTATGGATATTTAATCGAATTCCCTGACACTTCAAAAACCGAAGTCTCAGCTATTTTGATGTTCGGCTATTTTTATCTAAAACATATTTTATTTAAACTAGGTGTTTTTGAGTTAGAGGCGTTGGAACAAAGTTTCTACCAAAATCGTAAAAATTACAGATTTTTGATGTACCGAACACGGCTAAACTACTAAACCTATTTAAACTTCAAATATATCATACTATTTGCAATAGTTTAGCCTTAAAATAAATAAATGATGACTTGGTTGATGGGATACCGTTTCAGAGATGGTTGGCCTTAAAATAAATTTGAGGCAATGGCCCGAGTTTTTTAATAAAGAGTCCTCACCTCAGTCTTTTTCTAGAATACACTCAGTTCCACAAATTCTTCGTTAGTTATTCATTTGACTAAATTAAAATAATATTTATTTAACAAACTAAACTGTGGATTTAAAATTTTGATCTATGTGCTTTTGTGTTTTCATTTAAATATCCTTTTAGTCCATTTTCAAAATTAATTACTGATTTTATCTGTCTAATCATTAATACTTCTTAGGATTATAGTGATGGAAGATAGTAGTTATAACTGAATTGGGAATGTTTGGGTGGGGGGGGGGGGGGTTAATAAGTTGTTCCTATGAATGCATGTTTTGTTAGTATAGAAAATATAATATCATTTTACATTTTTTTATATAGTACCCTAGTATATTTTATCTTATTTTAACATAGGCTTCATTCTTACTGACCATTGTAACCTTAATCATCACAATTTGCCTTTTTCATCTATAGCTCAATATTACTTTGAATTTCCTTAGATTTGCTTTTTATCTCATTTTTAATTTATTTTTATCATGATCTTATTTCAATAATTATAATCTCACAGTATTTATTTTTTTTTAAATCCATAATTTTTCATTTTACTTTTTTATTTATCGTATTTAATTTTGATATGATAGTTGACATATATTTAATATTTCTTTATATGCTTATTGGTTGTCTGTTTTTTTTTTCTAATTTATCCCAGTTGAGGACTTAGCCTAAACATCGATGTTTGCCACCTATGATTGTTTAGTCAGTAAATCCGGTCCTTATTTATAAAATAAAAATAATTATGAGATAACATTATAATATTAAATTGTCGCTAAAATCTTTTATTTTGTCTTACATTTCATTCAATTAATTCTTAAGTAATTTTTATTGCTCTGGAAGTGGTAGGGGTGAATTTCAAAAACAAATAGTGCTCGCAATAAGCGCCTCCCCCCCCCCTACCAATTCCAATTAATTATTATTAGGATTAAAGATATATTCGCACATACATACACAAATGAATAATTATTTATAAAAATATAATAAAATAATATTAAAAATATTATTTGTAAATAGTGTATGGGAAATATTGAAATTTGAATGGTATGTAGATGAGGATTTTGGCATTAGACCTTTTCAAGCATGGACCATTTAGTTTTTATTTATGCTGTTATACCTCCAAAGCTTCTTATGCGTCAAATCCTCAGAGCAGTGTTTCTAGTTTCTTAAAGTTATTTCATTGTCATACTTTTTTGTTTCTTTGTTTTGTTATTTATTTATTTTTGTTATTGCTAAACTTCTTCCACTCGGGTTTATCAAGGTTCATAATTTATTCTTAACTCTCGGGGTTACAAGAGAGGATTTAGTTGGGATACGGGGATATGTTACTTAAATCCCTTCATAATAACTAAATCCGCCATAAATGCTTTGTTTTTTTCTTTTGTATATTTCATAAATTATATGCTTCGTTAAAAATATATGCTTTTTCATTCTGACGACGTTCTGCCAGTTTATGCTATTAGATATATTAAATTATTGACCTTAAAAAAATATAAATTCCCTTAAGTCAAGAGTGGTAAAGCAATAATAAAAGGAAAAAATATTTGCTATCAAACTATAAATTTTTATTTTTAATTTTTGCGAATACTGATTATTTCTTATTGTTTTTAGGTAAGCTTGGAGTAATCTTATTTTTAAGAGCATTTTTAAATGAGTTGCGGTAAGGAGTTTGCGGTAAGTTAATATATATATGAAATATATATGTTAAGCAAATTTAAAAATTATTGCCATTCGGGAATCCTATTTTTCTGAAAGGCATCTCTGAGACATGAAGGGAACAAAAACTAGTTTTTTTTCTTTTTGTTATTGCGTTCCCCTAATCGAGACTAGACATAAATTCGGTTAAAAATTTGTTAGATTTAAAAAAAAAAATGTATTATGTGTGCATTTTTAAACTTCACATTTCTGAAGTGTGCATATTTGAAGTTTTCAAGTTGACTAAAGCCATAGATATATAGATAATTTATATTATTTTTATACAATAGAGACTATATCATAAATAATAATTTCATGCCTGTAAATATTTTTTAATAATAATAGTGGAGATATAACATGTATATTTATTAAGAATAAAAGAAGAAGATTATTTCCAAAATGTAATATTATTAAAATTAATTTATTTCACTCATTTATAATAAAGGCCCTCACTTTTAGTACATTTACTACAAAAAGGTATAAGTCCTTTAATTGGTGTTTACCGTTTAGAGTCGGTGAAGTTTTTCTTCTGCATGCTTGTGTTTTTGAGATATTTGCTGATAAAAACATGTCTTGCTTCAGAAAAAAGTGGGCAATCCAGCGAAATCTGTATTATATTTTCTGGCTTCTGCTGGTTGCAGATTGTCCAGTTGTCTTATGTAATAATATTTTAACTGTTGCCTTTCCAGAACAATTTTATTTTCCTCCTCCCGATTATCTTACTTGAGAAATTATCCTAACCATGTTTAAACTCAACACGAAGGTGAAGTACTTTTCTGGAGCAAATAATTCTTTTCAAAAAAGCCATGTTGACATCAAAATTACACTCGATATTCGAAATCTTCGACAGTTTGTAAAAATAATTCTGGACCTTATATATTGAAAAAAAAAGGAAATAAAAACAAAAAATCATAATAAAATCCTGAAAAATATAACCTTATCTGTGGGACGAATTTAGTTAATTTTGTTATTATTAATTTTTGTTTTTGTATATTTTTTAGTTCTGCAATAGCCTGTATACATATTGTGAATGAATTCTAACAACGGTAATACATAATAAATGAATAGAAATAATATCTGATTGCAATATTTATTGATTTGCAGTTAAAAAATTATTATATTTCATCAAATAAAAATAAAAATAGACAAGCAATTACCCCTTCCCAAAGTAATGTTGCAATTACTAGTACCAAAATAACTCAATTCAATTTTTGGAAGAAGAGGTTGTAGGATTGTTTTGGAGTTCTGACATTTTGATGATATTTTTTTGTTTCAATAAAATGAATTGAAAAAGCGAAGTAATAAATAGACTCTGAAGAGATTTTTTTTCATCCCCATTGTATATAAAAAGGTCGCAGTTAGCCTGAAGGCGGCTGATAAACCTGGATTCATTTAGTATTCGGTTGACCGATTTCTGTTGGGCACTCATCATAAAGGGTAGACAGTGTTTTACAAAAGGGCGGGGAAAAAAAAGAAAATACAAAACGAATCTCAATACATATAACTAAAGCTGCTACCCTATCCGAAAAAAAAAAAAAAAAAATGAAATGCCAACCTCTATATTTATGTATCCTTTTTAATTCCGTGTTTCTCTGATAGAGGGGATGCAATTTTTACTATTTCATTTCGAATTTCAATGTATTACAGTATTACAAAATGCTGCGGAAATCGCTATCAGAGTATGCTTGTCATTCATTCTCGGCTTCTTTTGATGTCAATCATTCTATTTTGACTTCTTAATTGCTAAACCTTAATTTTCCCATTTATTTAACGTTTTTTTTATTTCCTCTCGTGAAGATCGCTTGATGGGAGACCGGATTGTGAAATTAGGATGGCTTTGTATATACGCTGGGATCCTGTGAAGTAATAAGGAATATAATAATAGCCTTTCCATATATATATATCACTTCCCAGTAGAGCTGGTCAATCCGAGAAGTTAGACCATACTCCCTTATAGGGAAGGCCTGTAAAGAGTAAAAACGTTATTATTAAATTATTTAATACTTATTTTTTTTTAACTAGAAGAACTTTATTTTATTTTTATTTTTATTTCTTATTTTATTTTAATATTAGTGTACTTTGTATATATGTATATATTATTCATTGTAAGCCATTATTTGTTTTATTTTTACTCTTTATAATAAAGGCTGTATTCATTCATTCACATATATATATATATATATATATAAAACTTCACTTAACACAGTTAATTTTCGATTAATATTCAGTCAATGTATCACTTTGAACTATCATAATTCACTGTTTTTTTAATTCACTCACTGCATTACTTTGGAATTACCACTTCTTTGGCACGTATATTGTTTACCCACTTTTATAATACATGCTGATTGAATAGAATGTTGTTTGTGAATCTTAATTTGTTTAATACTTCAGTTTCTTTTTAATTTCAATTAAAGTGCCGATATATAAAATAACTACTTTATTTAAAAGTACACAGCAAAAAATAATTATTTTAATGTAAACTATTGTACTTTAAATATATTGGCTTTTTGAGAGATAAAAACGAATACTTATTAATTTTTTATTTGCCTAAAATAAATTTATAGATGTACTTATGGTCAGAATAAACAAAAAAAAAATACACTGTTCCTGCTTTTAGACCCAGAAGACATTCCCAAAAGAAGAGATAAACCTTATTTTCTGCATCGAATCATTTTTTAGTAACCTTTCGTTATAAAGAAAAAATCCCTCATATTTGGCATATAGCTGTAGAATGTCAAAACTAATAAAATTAAATATATAATGATCGTTGGAGTTAAGTGAGAATATTTTTTTTTTTTTGGATAAAACTAAAGATGATAAAATACCAATCTTCATAGCGATGGAAAAATAAAAATTTGTTACTCAAAATATTCGTCAAACATCACTTGTGAAAACTTCACGTCGGGTCTATCGATTCGCATGTACCCTTAAAGGTAATTATTATTACCTTTACATATACACACATATTTTACATACTGGGGCCTTTGATTTTTTTCAAAACCATAAAAATTGCGATAAATTCAAATCGGGTCAACCGATTCACATGTAACCATGTACAGATTTTTATTAACATAACAAAATAAAAAGATTCTATTGATATGTAATAACCCAGGCATCAGTTGAGACAAAAGGCAGGAAATACTTATATTCTTAACGAATTATATAAAATACTTTTTTTTCTCGGCCCCTAGGGTGCACTCAAATATTTTTCGACACAAAATCGCCAAAACAATGTTGATGAAAATCGGTGACCCATCAGCCTTGTGAGTCAGTAATTGCTCCTAACGTTCTCTTTCTGATAAAAATGACTGTTAAGCATCAAAGGCCGAATTTAACAAGACTTTATATTTCTCATATTACTATTATCTATCTATCTACTCGTAAAAATATACTTCATGTAATATATATTTATAATGATATACTTTATATATTACTTATAATAATATAATTTATATACTACATATAGTAATATACTTTATAGAACACTTTTCAATTTGAAAAGATTCAGAATTAAATTAGAGAATACTGAATTTGTGTCAATACGTAATTAATGCATGGCACCCCACAGCTATCTCCATTTCGGACACTTAAGTTAGTTATCAAGTTCATTCTTTGGCGGAGTCTTGGTGGGTCTCAATAGTTCTACAGGGAGGAGAAAGCGAGAATTGGTGGGGGTCATTGGGTTAAGACACGTGGTGGGGTATTAAGTGACTGGTTAATTGTAGTTTTATTACCATAAGCTATAACAATAATTATAATAATAATGATAATGAATTTCAAAGCCAGCGCGTGGTCCACCCTCAAATCCTGCCTGTGTGTGGTCCAATGGATCCCAACCCAGAGCCGAAAGGCATTTAGCTCTCCACTCTTCGGGAAATAATTAGATTGTCCTCAAAATCATTCGTCTTTTTTTTTTTTTTTTCAGTTTTATACAAAAAGCGGCAGCGTTCTTTATTAAATTGGCGGCAAATTTTAAAAGAGCATCCCAGATTGGAGGGATTGGGCTAACAAACAAAATTATGCCTGCAATAAAATTAGATCGAGCGGGGGCTCTTGATTTAAGCTGATTGTTTGTTAAATGCGTTTTAGGAAACAATGTTGAGATTAATTGGGTTTACTTCCGCTGTATTTAAATTATTTTCAGGTCTTCGTCCTTGATTTAATTATTCATAATTATAGATATTTAAAATATATTTATAAGGAACAACCCCTTTTATGTACTTTCAATTAATTTAATATAATAAAATTAAATATAATTTGATTTCTTGTATACATTACGTGTACACAAATAGTTTCCCACCGTTTATAATAAAAAAATACGACCTTATTTAAAAAAACAACAAAAAAACGGTATATTGCATTTAATTTTAGATATTTTCCAGCACTTGATACTTCTGATCCCTATCTTTTTGGGAGCATAGGTAATGGAAGCCAACAAATCCTATTAGTACCTGGGAATGAGGTAGATGTGAACTCAAAATGTGAAGCAAGAAATAATAACTCAGAAAATAATACTAAATCAGATTGCGGAAAGGACTTAAGATTCACTGATCTGAAACAAAATCAGAGGAATTAACACATGGGCTATACCAGCATTGGTATTCTCCAGTGGTCAATCACCAGCCTGCTGCTTCGTCACATCCAATATCCTCCAAAGCCGACTTTATTTACATGGAAAAGAAGGAGGGCACGGACAAATAAATATCGAAGAAGCTTTTCGCAAACAGGATTTGGCTTTCAGCCAATATTTAGTGTCAAAAACTACGGGACTTCATCCCACTTTCACAAATTTGGATCGAGGTGTGACTGTACTTGATCTAAACAATGTCAATTATAGTAATTGCACAGTTGAATCAGAAAATGAAAGGTTGTCTGATGGGAAAACTAGACCCTTCATGGGAGATTCTATAGCATTTCCAAGTCTATTTGAACCTTTTCCAAGTCAACTGTAACCTTTTCCAAGTCAACTGTAACCCTTTCCAAATCAAGTGTAACCCCTTCCAACTCAATCGTCACCCTTTCTATTTCAATTGTAACCGTTTCCATTTCGATTGTCACCCTTGAAACAAAATTACAAAAATTTAAGGTTCTGTGGAAATGGTGAAGTTAAGGCCTTTGAACTCGCCAGCATAAAATCATTAAAAAGTTTAAAAACAAATAGTTGTTTTTTCTGAGAAAGTTTATTTACAAAAAAGTAAAAATGTGTAACGTTTATTACTATATTATTATTATTATTATTACTAATATTAACGTTGTCATCATAGCTGGGGCAATAAAATAATGAACTTAATAATCATTCTTATTGTTTACGAATTTAATATCAATCTTCTTGTTTACGAAAAAAAAAAAATTTTAAACAAAAAGTTAATTTTTTTTTCAAGAAAATAAAAAAAATAAACTTAACATTTCACATTAAAACCATTTATATATGTTAGAATTTGAACTTACTGTTTCTCCAATTCCTCAGAACCTTAAATTTTATAATTTCGTTTCAAGGGTGACAGTTAAAATGGAAACGGTTAAATTTTTTTTTTTTTTTTTTTCTTTTACTCCCTCTGTCGTGCCTACTCAGCGTAGAGGGGCCTCGATCCATCGGAGCCATTCTTCCCGGTCTCGACACATCCTCTTCATCACAGCCAAGGTTTTTCCTCTTCGCGCTCCTAACTAAGCAATACTATATGATTCAAAATAATCCAGTTGTTGGACAGTCAGGAAATGGTGCACAAGGAAATTTGGATATGAATGTAAGTGAACAAGTAATCTCAACTCAAGATTAGCAATAAAGACAAATTGTGTACCCATAATATAATTATAAGTGTTCTGAAGATGGGTACATAGCTACCCCGAAAGGTAAACTACTTTCATAATAAATAAAGGAATTAATTAAAAATGGAAGTTCTTTGCCTGAAAACATATTAAAATGGAATTCTAACCATCGATAATAATATATATGATATCACTCGCCCAGGCCCAATATGCTGAAGCGATCTGACGATCAAATGGAAGCGCCTCCATCAACTAATCATACTTCATCTCTCCGAGGGATCTTTATAGAATGAAGCTAGCAGCCAATATCGGGAAAATTATTCTCATCTATAAAGGGATGCTGTCGGTATATTGCGGGAAATCCGTTTCCCAGCAGATTCCAATATGAGTGAAAGGCATTATGAGGAAGATTTGACCAGAAAACGGGCGTCAAGAGTGGAAGAGCCGGGGGCAGATGTGCTCAATCGCGTAGAGGAATGCCGAGAGCGGGATGAAGGCTAGCATTGATTCAGCACCCATCTGTTAGCCTCTTCCTTACCTCTCTGTCAGCATAACAGTACAAAGGGGCATTAAGTCCACCAGCAAACATTTAAATTTTAATACTAGTCCGCTAAAAAAAATCTTGGCTAATAAAATAAATGTTAATTTTTATTTCAGTAGAAAATCTAAGCATCAAAATTATTCATAATATTGTAACGTTTAAAAAAAAAAAAAAAAAAAAAAAAAACAATAAAAAGAAATGGTTTAGAATAGTTCGAACGAACTAGCAGTTGGAACAAAGTGTCATAGTACATGTTAGTGACTACGATGTTCTAGTACCATCTACGCTGGTCCAGAAGGTTCTGGATTGTTCTCCTTACAACTACATATAAGGAGCGTTGGACTGTAGAGTTAGTCTTGTTCTGAAGCTCTATTCGTAAGGCTATTTCTGTGTTACAAAGTGATAAGTTTTGTAACCTGCTTAAATATTTGTGTTTTATAATTTGGGTGGCATTGGAAATTGATATTTTTCTTTGAATATAATTACTTAACCCACATAAGTGTTACTAAATATATACCATCATTGTCAATTAATGCATGATTAATACAATCCGAGGTGTTTAGCGTGTAAGGAATGCAGGCTTTGTATGGGAATTTTCAATATTGAGCTGAAAATGCAGGATTTTTATTCGACCATTTCCTTACATTTCATTACATTTCAAACTACTAAAAATTACTCAACGGTAGATAACCTTTTATAATTTAGTGTAAGGTTCGGAATACGAAGTACTGTTATTACCATGTTGTGACGTCCTATACAGGAGAACCTCCATTATCCGGGGTAATGATGGGTATGGGGGTCCACGGATAATCGAATTAAAACATTTTATTGAGATAAGGTTAAAAAATGACTTGTAAGGTATAATCACTTTTATTAACAAACGAACGTTTTATGTACATTAAATTATAATGTACATTAAATTATATGATTATTTGTATATCATAATATATATTATTATATCATATTGTATATTATGATTATTGTATATGTACAATAATATAATATATATATATATATATATATATATATATATATATATATATATATACAAAAATAACAAAAAAAGTAAATGTATGTTTTTATATATTATGGGCCGACGACGATACGAAATCGAAAATGTCTTTTTTCTTCTTCAAAATATCCCGTACAGTTTATTCGCCGATTCCTAGTTCAGCGGACAATTTTTTAATACTTTCGCCCTCTTCTAATCTGTTTATAATAGTTAATTTCTCTTCAAGCGTTAAAACGACACGTTATCTTTTTTCCGACATTTTGCTACTTCCTATCTCGTATTTAAATCGAGACTAAATCACAACAGACAATATTTTGTTTTGTAGCCAAACAGGCCAGAGTAGGAGTTTCCTGGAAAGATTGAAAACAATACCGTTCCTAGATTATGAATTGGAGTATTAGATACCGGAAACATGTTATGATACAATACTCGCTTTCTGTGTTTTTCCATTTATTGTTTTATTTCACAATTGTGTAATCGTTAAATATTTACGTATACATTTACGTTATTTTTAAATATTATACATACAAAATAAATGGCATACAAATTAAAAAAAGCTTATTAAAAAAAAAAAATTGGCTCCTCCGGACCCCGGTTAATTGGATCCCCGGTTAATCGAGGCCCGGATAATGGAGGTCCTACTGTATTAGCCGCTTACCCCAATTCGGGAGGCGTAACAGTATCCAAAACATTGGGGGGGGGGGAATAATCGATGTTTTGAAACATTCAATATATTGAATCAATTTGATTTTTGTTTTTTTCTGATAAGGAAAAAATGAGTGGATATAGTGACAAAAACAATTCAGAGATAAGGAATGGAGTCTACAGCTAATGCATGTTTTGTTACTAAGATGCTTTTAATAGCAAATGAGGAATGTTAATATTCCTTCCTAATTTTTTTTTTTCAGTGAATTTTCTTATTTAGTCCTTCTGTGATAAATCTTGAAAATGCAAATAATCGAAATGAATAAAACAGGGAACAATTAATTAAAATAATTTTTGGGCGGCTCGGATAATATTCTCGCATGTACCAAGTACAAATTAAGGGCTGGTCACACATAACCGGGCATGTATCGGATCTGATGCATTTACGAAGGATAGATAGTAACCAGTCACACATGCCCGACACCGGGTCAACCGACCGATTACTATCTATCCTTTGTATTTTAATCGGATTCGATACACGCCCGTGTTGCGGTGCGGTTATGTGTGACCAGACCTTTAATAAGATATGACTTTACAATAATTAATTGTTGACACAACATTGGATTTATGTTACCTCCCATTACATTAATTCTTAAGTAAACCATTTTTTTGCTCCTTGGAGGGGGGGGGGGGGGGAGGGAGGTGAAGGGGGTTACATCAGGGTCGTGCTGGCCTATGGGAGCACCGGGACATTTCCCGGGGGGCCCTGGGCCTCAAGGTCAATGTGGGGGCCCCCAAAAGGGGTAAGGAAGAAGAAAAAAACAAACGACCTTCGGAGGGAAAAATTGAAATCTCGCAGCTTTTGACTTTTTAAGCCTTAAATTATCAAAACTAAGCGTTTTTTGATTGATTAATACTTGGATTAATACTACTTGTGATGTGACGTCATTCTAACGTTTGGGTTTTGGAGTTACTATCTTGTTCTTGTCTATGATGATTAGGAAGATTGCTTTTGCCGCGCGAACCTCGTTGGGTTAATCAAGCTATCATAACCGTTAACCGAAAGTTCTAGAACATTCTCGATCATTCTCAATTCACTTGAAATTCGAAATATCGAAATCTTTCTGTCGCTATTGGAAATTGAATTCAATGTTCAACTTGTTTAGTAGTTAGCACCATCCTTCAGCGCCAAAAGTAAGTTGTTAAATTAATAATTATTATGCTTGAGTGTTGTAGACTACAATTTCTAATTTACTCTTTCTTCCATTTTCCATTTTAGAGAAAAACTTGAAAACTTTAGACCCTTCATTTATTTTACTAGTACTTTTTTTATTTAAAGCGTCGTTACGAGTCGAGTACACTCACTCTATTATTTAACAAGATCCAAATCACGATTAAAAGGCCCTGAGGAAGAATATCATCATATTTCACCTAAACATTTTGTTTTTTCAGGTAAGTTTTTACAAGTTTTGGTAATTTTAAGTATGAATCATCCGGCTTCTCACGAGAATGAACGATTATTATTATTATTATTTTTTATTTTTTATTTAAAGCGTTGAGATGGAGTTAAATCGAGTGGCATGGATTTAAACTCTAAAGGATAAGGAGCACTCCATTCTCAACAAGATCCTAATATTAATATCCAAACCACGCTTCAAACACCAAAGGCCAAGAGGAAGAACATCATCCTACAATTTCACCTAAGAAGACGTTGTTTCTTCGGGTAAGTTTTTACAAGTTTTGGTAATTTGAATTATGCTCCAGCCTCATAAAGATTTAATTTTAAGAGAATAAACGATTTTTTATTTTTATTTCCCGGGTAGTTTTGGATATATGGCCACGGATTGGAAATTAGGGGAAGAGCTGTTTAGTATAGGGGAGACCCAATACACCTATCTTAACAATTGTCGTTATGCTCGCATCGAGAAAATAATTTTTTTTACTGAAGGATTTTTGAATGTAAGATTTTCGTTTCTGGATCAATTTCTTGATTTCTTTTTTGGATAGATTCACCCACTTCGAGCTATGTAACCTTTTGGTTTTTTTCCCCCCACTAGTCAACAGAGATAAAATTCGATTTTAAACGAGATTCGCCAATTTCTAGTTAGGTGACCTACGGGATGTTTTTTTCATTAGGCAACAGAAATGGAATCTTCAAAAAACGAGATCCGCGCATTTTGGTGGGTTATGACCTTTTTTGAATATCCGTCTGTATAAATCTAAGAGTTTTTATTTAATAATTAAGATTCTGTTGATTTTAGGTTCGTTTATAAAAACGGATTCTTGTAACAAGCCGGGCTTTCACAGTATGAGTTCACTCAGACCGAGTGCACTCTGACGTCTACTCGCACGTTAATTGTATTGTGTAAACACCTCATTCGAGTGCACTCGGACGTCCGCAACCAATCCGAGCGGACTAGGACCATGTCCTATTTTCCAGGTTACTCGGACCGCGGTGAGCTCATAACGTGAAAACTACAATACAAGTGCACTCGTATATGACGTAACTCGTACTTTCTCAGCAATCGTACTTTCTCGGCTTTTCCTCTCAACGGTTTTTATTTGAGGAGGTTGAATTGATAAAGTAACCTGCCTTGCCTCGGATAACAAGAAGCATGGTGGGAGACTCACCAATTCGACCTCCCACCACTCCAGAACCCCCTTGGCCACATATCCCATTTATGCCATTTGAAGTATGCTCTAGCTTCATAAGAGAATAAACTATTTTATTTTTTATTTTTTTTTTATTATTATTATTTATTTATTTTTTTTGTTTTGTTATTAAAGCGTCGAGTTTCATGGATTGAAACTCTAAAGGAGCACGCCATTATTCAACAACAATGTCCAAGTGTCCAAATCACGATTCTAAGAGACCCCAAGGAAGAATATCATCATATTTCACTTAAGAATTGTTTCTTCAAGTAAGTTTTGGTAATTTTAAGTATGCTCCAACTTCTTGAGAAAACAAACTTTTTTTTTTCTTTTTTTTTTATTATTATTTGATTATTTGTTTTTTTAAAGGGTCGAGGATGAGTTAGTCGTGTGACATGGATTTAAACTTTAAAGGAGCACTCCATTATTCCAAGATCAGGATGTGGTCTGTGGACAGTTTAGTAAAAGACTACGAGAAGCGATGGTATGCATAATACCATATTTATAATTTATGTGATGTAACCTGTGATCAATGTCAATGTCTCACTAGTCATGAGCTAAGTCATAGTTATTAAGTTTTAAAATTATAATTTATTTACATAAATAATGGACAAACACAAAAAAGGTAAATCAAAAAGGGTGTACACTAGTGGACACCAAAAGAGATTGGCCAAAAACAAAAAAGAATTGACAGAAGCAGCTCTTGCTCCAGGGCAATCTAGACTTGATTTTAAAACACCTTTATCAATAGATGTGCACAAAGAATTTAACTTTCCAAGTCAGGAAGAACAAAAAAGTGATTCCCTTCCGTTAAAGCTTGAATCTCAGACACATCCGATCTTCCCTACACATGAACTTGTCTCATCACCCTCCTTAGATGCAGGACCGAATGATTCCCTTCTGTTACCCCTTGAATTTCAGACATATCCAAATGTCCTTATCCCAACTTATGAGTCTGCCCCATCAACCTCCATAGATGAAGATCCAAACCCTTCTCAAAATTTAATTAATTATGAACCTGCACAATCAGTCGAAATCGCATGTTCAAGTTTAATTCATCGTGAACAAGAGAACGATTGTCCACCGGATTCAAATGTGCAATCACCTTCACAGCCATACACAATCACTCTTCCAAATGCACCCATTTCTTCCTCAGTCTGTACCACCGTTCAATCGAAACATGGGAATGAGACACGTGATAACATTTCCTATAACATTTTATTTACTCCTCCATCTCCTGACTCAAATTTGCAAAAGAAATTGAATTTTTGTAATCAACATCCCATACAGCCTTCATCATCTGAACATGTTTTACCATTTGTTGAGTTCAAAACTTATTTTCGACGTTTACCAAACGGTAGTGTAATCAAAAGAACATGGTTGTCTTACTCAGTAGAAAAGAATAGTATATTTTGTTCTTATTGTATGGCTTTCAGTAATTTTAAAAGCTCTTTCAGTACTTCAGGATTTACAGACTTCAAACACATATACTTGCGAGTAGAAGATCACGAACAATCTATTTCACACAAAAATGCATATGATTCCTTCTTGGCAGCTTCACGTAGTGCAGACATAGGCACCAAACTTACAAAAGATCAATCACTTTCTAGAAATAATTTTATTTTAACCAACAGGAAAATACTTGAAAGAGTTTTAGATGCATTGGTTTTTATTGCTAAACAAAATCTTCCAATAAGAGGAAAGGCCGAGGCTGCTTATATGCTATTCGATGATGAGTTCGAGGGGAAACGGGGCACATTTTTAGAGCTTTTAAAACTAATATCAAAGTATGATCCTTTACTTGAAAATCATTTAAAATTAGTAAACACAAAATCTCTAAAAAACAAAGCTACAGGTGGTAGGAAGGGAAGAGGTAGTTTTACAAGTTTTCTAAGCAATAATATGATTACTAAAATTTTAAATGTTATATGTAATAATATTCGAAAAAGTGTTTCTGATTGTATTCGGAAAGAGAGATTTTTCAGTCTTCAGGTCGATTCAACCCAGGATATAAGTGTGAAAGAACAACTCGCGATCGTAATTAGGTACATTGAAAATGATTCCATCCAGGAACGCTTGTTTTCATTAGTAGACGTGGAATCTACCACTGGCTCCTCATTAAAAAACACCGTTTTAGAGGAATTAAAACAATATAATTTGCCTCCTACCATGATTGTTGGCACTTCATTTGATGGGGCCAGCAACATGTCAGGTGCTTACCAAGGCCTGCAAGCCCTCATCAAATTGGAGTCAAAATCTAGCCACCACATTTGGTGTTTTGCACATGTTTTAAACAAAGTTGTAACCGACTGTACTTGCGTTACAGTAAACGCAAAAAAATTTTTTGGTTTATGTCAAAGAACAGCTGTTTTTATATCTGATTCCTACAAGCGAACAGCTTTGTGGAAAAAAACCGTGGAATCTAGTGGGCAAAATAAAATGAAAAGGTTACAAAAAATTGGTGAAACCAGATGGTGGAGTGCCTCAAAAGCTGTACAGCACATTCTTGGAAACGTAGATAATCACAATGACGCTTTGTATTCGGATTTAATTCAAACTTTACATATCATTAGTGAATCGACTCTGTGTTCAAATAAGTCAGCGGCAAGTGAGGCAGATTCATTGAGATTGTCGTGGATGGAGTTTGAAACCATTCTAATTGGCATAATTTTTTCTAACATTTTTACCATTCTAACGCCAGCTTCAAATTTTTTGCAGACAAAGGGTGTAGATCTCTACCTAGCCTGCAAAATCGTTGTCGATGCCAAAAATAAAATCTCTAACATAAGAGATCAGTTTCCAGATTTTGTCAAAAAAGCTAAAAGCTTTATCGACAAAGTTTCGACTGAAACTAATATTGATATTGAAAATGATTTTAAAATAGGCCGGCCACGTAAGAGGAAACAATTTTTCGACGAAAGTAGAGATACAGATGAATCATATATAAGTGCTGGCTATGAGAAATTTAAAGTAGAGAACTTTTTAGTAATAGTTGATACAATTTTAACATCATTGGACACAAGGTTTTCAAAAAATTTATCTCTTTATGAGGATCTTTCTTATTTTGACCCTAAAAATTATGCTCAAGTTGTAAATAAGAATTTTGGAGAGAAAAATGATGTGCTAAAATCAATCAGTAACGTGGCAAATGTTTCAAATTTTGAATTAAAAAATGAATTGATTCATTTCGCTCAAAATTGGCAAAACTATTTTGCCACAATTAAGGCACTAGGGATATCTCCCAAAAGGCCCCATACCCATTTCGACCTTGACGAGGAAGAAGTGAATGTTCAGGAGGAAGAAGCTGAAGAAGAGTGCAGAGGTTGTTTAACTTGTATATATAAATTTTTAAAAATGTACAATATGAACACATCTTTGTACAGCATACTTTTCGTCACCCTTAAAGTAATCCTGACTTTGTCATGCACTCAAGTGACTTGCGAAAGAGCATTTTCCAAATTGAAAATTATTAAATCTAAACTAAGATCGACCATGGGCCAAGAGCTGCTTTCTGATCTGATGATAATGTCATGTGAAAAAGACTTATTATTGAAATTAAATTATGGAGACTTGATTGACGAGATTGGGAAATCTTCTTCTGAATTATCCAACTTGTTACTTTTTTGAATTATTGAACTTTTTATTACATTATGTTTTTCCACTATTACTTTAAATTAACTTGTTTCTACTTGCTTTTATTCAATTTGTACTTCGTGTTTATTGCCTTTAGCTTCAAGCTCAATCAAAATAATTTGTTAACATTCCAAGAAATGCTTTCATTTTTAAGGAATATTTTTTGTTACTTTTATATTTTTTAAAGATTTTATTATGAATAATAATTAAGAGTACTAGTCAATTATTGAGGAATGACGTTTTGTTCGGAAGCAGAATAAGTTTTTTATTTTGTTGTTATTTAATTTCTAAATTTCATGTTCCGTTATATTTTTTACATATAATTTATTTAAAAATAAATGTTCCTTTAGTTGTAAGTTATAAACAGTATTGATGTTTTTTAATTATTATATTGTCTATATAGAAGAAGGTTATTTTGTAAAGATTTCCTAGTTTTGTGTTTTCCTGATTTTATGTACTGTTACATTTTTTACGTTTAATTTATTTAAAAAAAGTGTTCCTTTAGCTGTAAACAGTATTGATGTTATTTTATTCTTCTATTTCTGTATAGAAGAAGGTTATTTTGTAAAGATTTCCTAATTTTGTGTTTTCCTGATTTTATGTACCGTTACATTTTTTACTTATAATTTATTTAAAAAAAGTGTTCCTTTAGTTGTAAACAGTATTGATGTTATTTTATTCTTCTATTTCTGTATAGAAGAAGGTTATTTTGTAAAGATTTCGTAATTTTGTGTTTTCCTGATTTTATGTACCGTTACATTTTTTACTTATAATTTATTTTAAAAAAGTGTTCCTTTAGTTGTAAACAGTATTGATGTTATTTTATTCTTCTATTTCTGTATAGAAGAAGGATATTTTGTAAAGATTTTCTAATTTTATGTACCGTTACATTTTTTACATATAATTTATATAAAAAAAAGTTGAAACTATAATCAGTATTGGTGTTATTTTATTAGTATATATCTGTATAGAAGAAGGTTATTTTGTGAAGATTTCCTAATTATATTTTTTCCAAATTTTATATACTGTTACATTTTTTACATATGGTTTATTTAAAAAAAAAATGTTCCTTTAGTTGTAAGTTCTAAGCAGCATTGATGTTATTTGTTATATGTCTGTATAGAAGAAGGTTATTTTGTAAAGATATTGTAAATGAGCAAGCCTGTAAATAAATGATTAAAAAAGGTTCAATTTGTTTATGTGTTAATTAAATTGATTTTCTACATGTTATCTATTTTTTTACCAAAAATCATAAGGGAGGTCAAGATGAGGGGGGGGGGTCTTAAACTGACTAGAGCGCGGGGCCCCTTTGGTTTATTTCCCGGGGGGCCCTATGGTAGCCAGCACGACCCTGCAGGGGTTATACATTTTTTACTTATAATTTAAATAAATTATAAGTAAAAAATGTAACGGTACATAAAATCAGGAAAACACAAAATTAGGAAATCTTTACAAAATAACCTTCTTCTATACAGAAATAGAAGAATAAAATAACATCAATACTGTTTACAGCTAAAGGAACACTTTTTTTAAATAAATTAAACGTAAAAAATGTAACAGTACATAAAATCAGGAAAACACAAAACTAGGAAATCTTTACAAAATAACCTTCTTCTATATAGACAATATAATAATTAAAAAACATCAATACTGTTTATAACTTACAACTAAAGGAACATTTATTTTTAAATAAATTATATGTAAAAAATATAACGGAACATGAAATTTAGAAATTAAATAACAACAAAATAAAAAACTTATTCTGCTTCCGAACAAAACGTCATTCCTCAATAATTGACTAGTACTCTTAATTATTATTCATAATAAAATCTTTAAAAAATATAAAAGTAACAAAAAATATTCCTTAAAAATGAAAGCATTTCTTGGAATGTTAACAAATTATTTTGATTGAGCTTGAAGCTAAAGGCAATAAACACGAAGTACAAATTGAATAAAAGCAAGTAGAAACAAGTTAATTTAAAGTAATAGTGGAAAAACATAATGTAATAAAAAGTTCAATAATTCAAAAAAGTAACAAGTTGGATAATTCAGAAGAAGATTTCCCAATCTCGTCAATCAAGTCTCCATAATTTAATTTCAATAATAAGTCTTTTTCACATGACATTATCATCAGATCAGAAAGCAGCTCTTGGCCCATGGTCGATCTTAGTTTAGATTTAATAATTTTCAATTTGGAAAATGCTCTTTCGCAAGTCACTTGAGTGCATGACAAAGTCAGGATTACTTTAAGGGTGACGAAAAGTATGCTGTACAAAGATGTGTTCATATTGTACATTTTTAAAAATTTATATATACAAGTTAAACAACCTCTGCACTCTTCTTCAGCTTCTTCCTCCTGAACATTCACTTCTTCCTCGTCAAGGTCGAAATGGGTATGGGGCCTTTTGGGAGATATCCCTAGTGCCTTAATTGTGGCAAAATAGTTTTGCCAATTTTGAGCGAAATGAATCAATTCATTTTTTAATTCAAAATTTGAAACATTTGCCACGTTACTGATTGATTTTAGCACATCATTTTTCTCTCCAAAATTCTTATTTACAACTTGAGCATAATTTTTAGGGTCAAAATAAGAAAGATCCTCATAAAGAGATAAATTTTTTGAAAACCTTGTGTCCAATGATGTTAAAATTGTATCAACTATTACTAAAAAGTTCTCTACTTTAAATTTCTCATAGCCAGCACTTATATATGATTCATCTGTATCTCTACTTTCGTCGAAAAATTGTTTCCTCTTACGTGGCCGGCCTATTTTAAAATCATTTTCAATATCAATATTAGTTTCAGTCGAAACTTTGTCGATAAAGCTTTTAGCTTTTTTGACAAAATCTGGAAACTGATCTCTTATGTTAGAGATTTTATTTTTGGCATCGACAACGATTTTGCAGGCTAGGTAGAGATCTACACCCTTTGTCTGCAAAAAATTTGAAGCTGGCGTTAGAATGGTAAAAATGTTAGAAAAAATTATGCCAATTAGAATGGTTTCAAACTCCATCCACGACAATCTCAATGAATCTGCCTCACTTGCCGCTGACTTATTTGAACACAGAGTCGATTCACTAATGATATGTAAAGTTTGAATTAAATCCGAATACAAAGCGTCATTGTGATTATCTACGTTTCCAAGAATGTGCTGTACAGCTTTTGAGGCACTCCACCATCTGGTTTCACCAATTTTTTGTAACCTTTTCATTTTATTTTGCCCACTAGATTCCACGGTTTTTTTCCACAAAGCTGTTCGCTTGTAGGAATCAGATATAAAAACAGCTGTTCTTTGACATAAACCAAAAAATTTTTTTGCGTTTACTGTAACGCAAGTACAGTCGGTTACAACTTTGTTTAAAACATGTGCAAAACACCAAATGTGGTGGCTAGATTTTGACTCCAATTTGATGAGGGCTTGCAGGCCTTGGTAAGCACCTGACATGTTGCTGGCCCCATCAAATGAAGTGCCAACAATCATGGTAGGAGGCAAATTATATTGTTTTAATTCCTCTAAAACGGTGTTTTTTAATGAGGAGCCAGTGGTAGATTCCACGTCTACTAATGAAAACAAGCGTTCCTGGATGGAATCATTTTCAATGTACCTAATTACGATCGCGAGTTGTTCTTTCACACTTATATCCTGGGTTGAATCGACCTGAAGACTGAAAAATCTCTCTTTCCGAATACAATCAGAAACACTTTTTCGAATATTATTACATATAACATTTAAAATTTTAGTAATCATATTATTGCTTAGAAAACTTGTAAAACTACCTCTTCCCTTCCTACCACCTGTAGCTTTGTTTTTTAGAGATTTTGTGTTTACTAATTTTAAATGATTTTCAAGTAAAGGATCATACTTTGATATTAGTTTTAAAAGCTCTAAAAATGTGCCCCGTTTCCCCTCGAACTCATCATCGAATAGCATATAAGCAGCCTCGGCCTTTCCTCTTATTGGAAGATTTTGTTTAGCAATAAAAACCAATGCATCTAAAACTCTTTCAAGTATTTTCCTGTTGGTTAAAATAAAATTATTTCTAGAAAGTGATTGATCTTTTGTAAGTTTGGTGCCTATGTCTGCACTACGTGAAGCTGCCAAGAAGGAATCATATGCATTTTTGTGTGAAATAGATTGTTCGTGATCTTCTACTCGCAAGTATATGTGTTTGAAGTCTGTAAATCCTGAAGTACTGAAAGAGCTTTTAAAATTACTGAAAGCCATACAATAAGAACAAAATATACTATTCTTTTCTACTGAGTAAGACAACCATGTTCTTTTGATTACACTACCGTTTGGTAAACGTCGAAAATAAGTTTTGAACTCAACAAATGGTAAAACATGTTCAGATGATGAAGGCTGTATGGGATGTTGATTACAAAAATTCAATTTCTTTTGCAAATTTGAGTCAGGAGATGGAGGAGTAAATAAAATGTTATAGGAAATGTTATCACGTGTCTCATTCCCATGTTTCGATTGAACGGTGGTACAGACTGAGGAAGAAATGGGTGCATTTGGAAGAGTGATTGTGTATGGCTGTGAAGGTGATTGCACATTTGAATCCGGTGGACAATCGTTCTCTTGTTCACGATGAATTAAACTTGAACATGCGATTTCGACTGATTGTGCAGGTTCATAATTAATTAAATTTTGAGAAGGGTTTGGATCTTCATCTATGGAGGTTGATGGGGCAGACTCATAAGTTGGGATAAGGACATTTGGATATGTCTGAAATTCAAGGGGTAACAGAAGGGAATCATTCGGTCCTGCATCTAAGGAGGGTGATGAGACAAGTTCATGTGTAGGGAAGATCGGATGTGTCTGAGATTCAAGCTTTAACGGAAGGGAATCACTTTTTTGTTCTTCCTGACTTGGAAAGTTAAATTCTTTGTGCACATCTATTGATAAAGGTGTTTTAAAATCAAGTCTAGATTGCCCTGGAGCAAGAGCTGCTTCTGTCAATTCTTTTTTGTTTTTGGCCAATCTCTTTTGGTGTCCACTAGTGTACACCCTTTTTGATTTACCTTTTTTGTGTTTGTCCATTATTTATGTAAATAAATTATAATTTTAAAACTTAATAACTATGACTTAGCTCATGACTAGTGAGACATTGACATTGATCACAGGTTACATCACATAAATTATAAATATGGTATTATGCATACCATCGCTTCTCGTAGTCTTTTACTAAACTGTCCACAGACCACATCCTGATCTTGGAATAATGGAGTGCTCCTTTAAAGTTTAAATCCATGTCACACGACTAACTCATCCTCGACCCTTTAAAAAAACAAATAATCAAATAATAATAAAAAAAAAAGAAAAAAAAAAGTTTGTTTTCTCAAGAAGTTGGAGCATACTTAAAATTACCAAAACTTACTTGAAGAAACAATTCTTAAGTGAAATATGATGATATTCTTCCTTGGGGTCTCTTAGAATCGTGATTTGGACACTTGGACATTGTTGTTGAATAATGGCGTGCTCCTTTAGAGTTTAAATCCATGAAACTCGACGCTTTAATAACAAAACAAAAAAAATAAATAAATAATAATAATAAAAAAAAAATAAAAAATAAAATAGTTTATTCTCTTATGAAGCTAGAGCATACTTCAAATGGCATAAATGGGATATGTGGCCAAGGGGGTTCTGGAGTGGTGGGAGGTCGAATTGGTGAGTCTCCCACCATGCTTCTTGTTATCCGAGGCAAGGCAGGTTACTTTATCAATTCAACCTCCTCAAATAAAAACCGTTGAGAGGAAAAGCCGAGAAAGTACGATTGCTGAGAAAGTACGAGTTACGTCATATACGAGTGCACTTGTATTGTAGTTTTCACGTTATGAGCTCACCGCGGTCCGAGTAACCTGGAAAATAGGACATGGTCCTAGTCCGCTCGGATTGGTTGCGGACGTCCGAGTGCACTCGAATGAGGTGTTTACACAATACAATTAACGTGCGAGTAGACGTCAGAGTGCACTCGGTCTGAGTGAACTCATACTGTGAAAGCCCGGCTTGTTACAAGAATCCGTTTTTATAAACGAACCTAAAATCAACAGAATCTTAATTATTAAATAAAAACTCTTAGATTTATACAGACGGATATTCAAAAAAGGTCATAACCCACCAAAATGCGCGGATCTCGTTTTTTGAAGATTCCATTTCTGTTGCCTAATGAAAAAAACATCCCGTAGGTCACCTAACTAGAAATTGGCGAATCTCGTTTAAAATCGAATTTTATCTCTGTTGACTAGTGGGGGGAAAAAAACCAAAAGGTTACATAGCTCGAAGTGGGTGAATCTATCCAAAAAAGAAATCAAGAAATTGATCCAGAAACGAAAATCTTACATTCAAAAATCCTTCAGTAAAAAAAATTATTTTCTCGATGCGAGCATAACGACAATTGTTAAGATAGGTGTATTGGGTCTCCCCTATACTAAACAGCTCTTCCCCTAATTTCCAATCCGTGGCCATATATCCAAAACTACCCGGGAAATAAAAATAAAAAATCGTTTATTCTCTTAAAATTAAATCTTTATGAGGCTGGAGCATAATTCAAATTACCAAAACTTGTAAAAACTTACCCGAAGAAACAACGTCTTCTTAGGTGAAATTGTAGGATGATGTTCTTCCTCTTGGCCTTTGGTGTTTGAAGCGTGGTTTGGATATTAATATTAGGATCTTGTTGAGAATGGAGTGCTCCTTATCCTTTAGAGTTTAAATCCATGCCACTCGATTTAACTCCATCTCAACGCTTTAAATAAAAAATAAAAAATAATAATAATAATAATCGTTCATTCTCGTGAGAAGCCGGATGATTCATACTTAAAATTACCAAAACTTGTAAAAACTTACCTGAAAAAACAAAATGTTTAGGTGAAATATGATGATATTCTTCCTCAGGGCCTTTTAATCGTGATTTGGATCTTGTTAAATAATAGAGTGAGTGTACTCGACTCGTAACGACGCTTTAAATAAAAAAAGTACTAGTAAAATAAATGAAGGGTCTAAAGTTTTCAAGTTTTTCTCTAAAATGGAAAATGGAAGAAAGAGTAAATTAGAAATTGTAGTCTACAACACTCAAGCATAATAATTATTAATTTAACAACTTACTTTTGGCGCTGAAGGATGGTGCTAACTACTAAACAAGTTGAACATTGAATTCAATTTCCAATAGCGACAGAAAGATTTCGATATTTCGAATTTCAAGTGAATTGAGAATGATCGAGAATGTTCTAGAACTTTCGGTTAACGGTTATGATAGCTTGATTAACCCAACGAGGTTCGCGCGGCAAAAGCAATCTTCCTAATCATCATAGACAAGAACAAGATAGTAACTCCAAAACCCAAACGTTAGAATGACGTCACATCACAAGTAGTATTAATCCAAGTATTAATCAATCAAAAAACGCTTAGTTTTGATAATTTAAGGCTTAAAAAGTCAAAAGCTGCGAGATTTCAATTTTTCCCTCCGAAGGTCGTTTGTTTTTTTCTTCTTCCTTACCCCTTTTGGGGGCCCCCACATTGACCTTGAGGCCCAGGGCCCCCCGGGAAATGTCCCGGTGCTCCCATAGGCCAGCACGACCCTGCGACCCTGGGTTACATGCAGAATTATACGGAAAATTTGGGACCCTTAAATAGGTGTTAATAAAACCTGTGTTATTAACACCTGAAAATAGGTGTTAATAAAACACCTACCTAATCAATATGTATGCGCGTTCGAACAATATTATCTATAACTTATCAATAGACCTAATATTGATGTAAAACTATCGATAGTTTTAAACAATCGATCTTATCGATAGTTTTTTAAATATCGATAGTTCTTTCGAACTTAGTTTTTAAACGCTAAAGGGACAGCCTCTGCCTCTAATCACCTATGTGCTATATAAATCATGGAAATGAAAAATAAACAAAATATAACAGTGCAATATTATTTATATTTCTAACAAATAAAGCTTATCTACTCTATAAAAAAATATTAACCTCACGCAAAAAATATAAGACTGAAAAATTTAATGGTTTGTTCATAGACGCCTTCCGACTAGGTGGAATAATATACAAACAAAACACCTGATTGCCGCCAGTCCCTTGACTTAAAAATCGCTTGGTTAATGGCATTTAAAAAAAAAAAAAAATCACAGTTTTTGTTAACAAATACCTTCAACCTCCCTTAATCATTTAATAAGGCGCTTTTATATTCTTATTAATAGGGTACTAGATCTTGGAGAGGTTGGAAATAAACCTGGCCCCATATATTATAGAATCTAAAAGACATTTATAATAATACATTTGGGTAATTATCTTTAAAATATAAAAATATTATTTATTTTACTTTTACGGATACCTTATTAGCTCATTATTATTATTATATACAAAAATTATAATGTTCGATTCATTTATAAAGAAAAACGACTAAATAAAGTAATGTAGTATATGAGGAATTTTAAAATCTCAAACGTAGGATCATTTCTCAGTTGATAGATGTAAATCATTTTTCTTTGAATGTGCATCTAGTACAGCCGAGGACAGGAAATGGCTTATGTTTTTTATACGGACAGTATGGAAACTAATAACTTGACAAAAAGAGAGAAATGGTTATATTCGAGTGAGTGAGAGGGTAAGCAGGAGACGTACTAACCTAATTAAATTACTTCACCACTACCGAAGACATTTCACATATTATTGGCAGTGTGATCCGAAACCTCGCTATGTTAGCTTGTCCTCGCATTCGGTTCCTTAAATTTGTGGTCCATTCTTTTTTTTTAGGTTATTGTTGCGTGATATCGTGGTATAAATATTTTATCATGTAGTGGTTTGCGATTTGTGGAAGTTACCGGTGTTCGATCCCATTATCATATGCGGAAGCCTCCCGTACATCGCCTTATAAGGAACTCACGCAAGTCCTAATATTTTTGCTAGAAAAATATAACTATATTAATTACAAGTATATATTGGTATAATAATAGTACAACCACCAGGACGATCTCATTAATATATTTATTTTGATATTATAACATGGAGCTCTCGGCGTCCAGCGCCATATTCATCTAAAAATATGAAGATATAACAATATAGATAACATGAAAATTTATAAAGCTAACATGTATGTATATAATACAGTTGTCATTCATCACCTTAATTATAATAAGATAAGATAACTTTAAATTAAATTATTGCCACTATCTTGTGTTTTTTGTTACCTCTCATAATAATTTTTGAGCAAATCTTTTTTTTCTCTCATGGTTTGGGGTGGGTAGAATTAAACGGAAATTTCTGTAGCTTCCACTGGTAGACACCCTGAAAATAACCAAAATGAAAAAATATATATATTTTTATATAAGTTTTACTTACTTAATATACGTCCGCAACGCATTGGCGGATCCAGGGGTGGGGCTGCAGCCCCTCCCCTTTGGGAATTTTTTTGTCATTTAAAGATAGAATTTGACTTTCCTTAAAGCAAGGAAGCAAGCTAAAGAACAAATAATGTGCAGAACAAGTAGAATTTTAGTTGTGGGAAAGGAACATAGAGGTAAAAAAGTTGATTAGCAGATCCAAATGAAGGGTTATGGGGCAACTCCCCCCCTTTACAATCGGCTGGATCCGCCCATGCCGCAACGCAACATATCCTGTTCCTTATCTTACCTCACATGACCTACCATTTCGATTTCTTATCCCTTGTCAGTGAGAATAATTTTCTAGTATTTTAGTTTCTTTTGTAGTGTTAATTCGATTAATTATGTGTGATTTATTTAATTTGCATGAAATATTAGAAAAACTATGATTTATGAAGTGCCCTGTTAAGAATGATATTTTAAATATTTTTCAAAAAGTTCAAATAATTCCTTCAATAGAAGCATATGAGTAAGCGCATCATTTAAACACAAATTTTTAAAAAAATATGGATGTACTATAGTTACACCGGTTGAACGAAATAAAAGTTAATAATATTATGTAACTTTTTTGTCATTATTCCATTTCTTTTTTTGTATAAGGTATTTAAAGTTATTAGTATAACATATTTTGATTTCTATAAGCTTAAAAAAGAAGCTAGTCGTTTTCACTGGGTGTCGGCTTATAAAGAAGACAGCGGATAATAGCTTATTCCGGCTGTATAATTCTTAAGTACCAGAAAAGGAAATTAAATGAATAAATGCTTTAGAAAAAGTAAGCGACGTTGTGCATCAAGGTAAGATAATCAAAAACAATTATTGAGGCGGACGAAACAAACAGAAAAGGCTAGTTACATATATTTATAACATTTTCAATATATTTTCTGCATGCATGATTTAAATTGTTTGAATTTAGTCCAATTTCAGTATAATTTCTTTCTATTTCTCTTTCGGTCCATTACTCAATATTTAATTTTTTATCAAACCATAACGAATGCACGCCCAAAAAAATTATTACAATGTAATTTTGCTGATAGTGGTCTGATATAAAAAAAAAAAAAATTGTTTCTTTTATCTATTTGGAATTGAGAAACTTTTATATGTTTATTTAAGTGACTGACTACACATAAATCATACAGATTTTGATATGAGTGAAAAAAAAAATTCTTTTTCTTCATTATTTTTAATCCCATATTTGTATAGGATTATGCCTATTTTTCACCACTGAAGGCTAGGGATGCGACATCGATGTCGATGTTTCTGAAACATCGATGTTTTGGGCAAAACATCGATGTTTTTAACATCGATGTTAGGTAGCCGATGTTTTCCGACCATCGATGTTTGTGGGCCGATGTTAACATCGATGTTTTTTTTTTTTTTTTTTTTTTTTTTTTTTTTTTTTTTTTTTTTTTTTTCTTTTTTTTTCATTAACAAAGTTTTCAACATTGATGTTTTTGAAAAAAAATAATATACTCTTAACATTGATGTTTTAACTATCAAGCTGTTTTTAACATCAATATTTTTGTTCAAAACATCAATGTTAAAACAGATTTGTTTTTGCAGAAGACATCAATGAACAATAAAAAGTGGTTTTTAACATCAATGACAAAAACAAATATGTTTTAACATCGAAGTTCGGGACAAAATACATTAGTATATATGCTCTTAATCTCATTGATGTTGAAACATGCTTTAACATAAAAAGTTGTTTTTTACATCGATGTTTTTGACAAATATAAATATGTTTTAACATCGAAGTTATATACAAAAACAAATATGCTCTTAACATCAATGTTCTAACAATAAAAAGTTGTTTTTAACATCGATGTTTTTGTTCAAAACATCGATGAGGAAACATATTTGTTTTTGCAGAAAAAAAAAACATTAAAGTGGTTAAAAACCACTTTTTATTGTTAAAACATCAATGTTTTTAAGATCTATGTTAAGAGCATTTAAATTGATGTTTTTTGTTCAAAACATCGATTTTAATAACATTTTTGTTTTTGTCAAAATCAAACATCGATATTATAACATATTTGTTTTTGTCAAAAACATCGATGTTAAACCCATTTTTATAAAAACATCGATGTTTCTGTAAAAACAAATATGTATTAAAAAAACATTGATGTTAAAAGCAACTTTGTTATAGTAAAAAATTCGATGTTAAGAGCATATTTTAACTTCGATGTTTGATTTTTATTTGTTACATATTGAAAACAATTTTTTAAAAACATTCATGTTGCCTAAAACATCGATGGTAAGAGCATATATATTGATGTTTTTTGTTCCAAACTTCGATGTTAAAACATATTTGTTTTGTCAAAAACATCGATGTTAAAACATTATCGTTTTTGTCAAAAACATCGATGTTAAAAACATCCATGTTTCCTAAAACATTGATGGTAAGAGCATATATATTGATTTTTTTTGTGCCAAACTTCGATGATAAAACTATTTTTTTTGTCAAAAACATCGATGTTTAAAATACATTTTTTTAAAACATCGATTTTTTTCTGTAAAAACAAATATGTATTAGCATTCCTGTTTTGGACAAAAACATCGATGTTATAAACAACTTCTATATTATTCAAACATCGAAGTTAAAACATATTTGTTTTTGTCCAAAAATTTTTTTTAAAAACATCCATGTTGCCTAAAACATCGATGGTAAGAGCATATAATATATTGATGTTTTTTATGCCAAACTTCGATGTTAAAACATATTTGTTTTGTCAAAAACAGCGATGTTAAAAACAATTTTTTAAAAACATCTATGTTGCCTAAAACATCGATGGTAAGAGCATATATATTGACTTTTTTTTTTTGTGTTGAATTTTTCTCGTGGAAAAACCGCTTCACAGCAAGGTTTCGGGTTTTATTTTCTTTTTGGTGATTTTTTTTTTATTTTTTAACATTTCAAGCGTATTCGAATACATTCGGAAAAAAATTTAAATTATCTCTTCACCATTAACTTATAATTGTTATTAATAATTATCAGAGTGGTGCAATATATTCTGCAATATAGTCATTGATGTTAAAAACCACTTTTTATTGTTAAAACATCGATGTTTTTAAGATCTATGTTAAGAGCATTTAAATTGATGTTTTTTGTTCAAAACATCGATATTAAAGCATTTTTGTTTTGTCAAAATCAAACATCGATATTATAACATATTTGTTTTTGTCAAAAAAATAGATGTTAAAAAAACATTTTTTTAAAACATCGATGTTTCTGTAAAAACAGATACGTATTAACATTGATGTTTTGGACAAAAACATCGATGTTAAAACAAGTTTGTTATAGTTAAAAATTCGATGTTAAGAGCATATTTGTTTTTTTAACAACATTGATGTTAAAAACAACTTCTATATTGTTCAAACACCGATGTTAAAAACAGTTTTTTAAAAACATCCATGCTGCCTAAAACATCGATGGTAAGAGCATATATATTTATGTTTTTTGTGCCAAACTTCGATGTTAAAACGTAGTTGTTTTGTCAAAAACATCGATGTTAAAAACAAGTTTGTTATAGTTAACAATTCGATGTTAAGAGCGTATTTGTTTTTTTAACAACATCGATGTTAAAAACAACTTCTATGTTGTTCAAACATCGATGTTAAAAACAGTTTTTTAAAAACATCCATGCTGCCTAAAACATCGATGGTAAGAGCATATATATTGATGTTTTTTGTGCCAAACTTCGATGTTAAAACGTAGTTGTTTTTATCATTTTATTAAAAACCACTTTTTATTGTTAAAACATCGATGTTTTATAATTGTGGTTGCATGATGTTTCTAACATCGATGTTAAGAGCATATAAATTTATGTTTTTTGTCCAAAACATCGATAAAAACATATTTGTTTTTGCCATAACTTCTATGTTAAAAACAGCTTTTTTAAAACATCGATGTTTTCTGCAAAAACAAATATGTTAAAATATATTTGATGTTGTCCAAAACATCGATGCTAAGAGCATATATATTGATGTTTTTTGCCCAAAACATCGATGTTAAAACATATTTATATTTGTCAAAAACATCGATGTAAAAAACAACTTTTTATTGTTTAAACATGTTTCAACATCAATGAGATTAAGAGCATATATACTGATGTATTTTGTCCCGAACTTCGATGTTAAAACATTTTTGTTTTATTAAAAACAACATTTTTTAAAACATCGATGTTGTTTTAATCCTTGATGTTTTCTGCAAAAACAAATATGTTTTAACAATAAAAAGTTGTTTTTAACATCGATGTTTTAGCTCTAATTAAGATCTTTAGGTCCTAACAGTTGAATATTTAATAAATGATTATGTAAAACCAACTATGTAGAAAACATCGATGTTTTTATATATTAATAAACATGCTTTACACTTAAACATTGATTTAAATACGTTTGGGCACTAATATGTTAATGTTTAAAGAACGTATAATTTAAAAAACATCGATGTCGAAAAACATCGATGTTCTTGAACATCGATGTTTTGTGGTCGATGTTTAATCGACATCGATGTTTTGATTGTAAAAACATCGATGTTCAAAACATCGATGTTTTGCCGTCGATGTCGCATCTCTACTGAAGGCATGGTAATCTTCAAAATGATTGGATAAGATATTAAGGAACATATCGCATAGTAACACAGAAATAATTTAAAAAAAGGATATTTTGAGAAGCCTATATACTGTATACTGTTTATGATTTTGGTAAAAATAAGAATCCTCTTGTCAAAACTGGAGGTTCTCAATGAGGCTTTTATTATTTATTTATTTTTTTTTCGTTTTTTTATTGATCAGAAAAAGAGAAAAACGTATAATATTATTATAATATCATAATTATAATATTATTACTATTTAGTGATGTTCGTTAGTAGGATCTAGTTACTCAATTGTTGGAGAATAGAGCTAGTTGGAGATTAAGTTAGTTTTTGATAAAGCTTGCCGCCCATTCCCGACCTCTCTTCTGCCACCTTCACAATAATATCTGCGTAGTACAAGCACTTTTTTTTTTAAATATATATTTTTATCTCATTTGTTACTTTGAGATTCATTTGTTTAATATAATCAGCCTTTAATTATTATTTATTCAGTAGAATCTATGAGCTGGCCGGGATATTAATATTTCTGCCAATAACAAACATGTTTACATGTTTGTATATTAAATGCCAATAACAAATAAGATTATATCCATTCGTCATGTTACTGGGATTTTAAAAAAAAAATAACAAAACGAAAATAAAAGGCAAAAAGCTCAAGTTGATTTGGATCCTTCTGTTTTTTCACCTAGTGAAAGGCCTGCATCAGATTTAGTTACACTTAAGAAATTTTAAGACACTGACACAATTTATTTTATTTTTAGTTATTGGTGGGTTAGGTCACGTTATCAGTCGATTAGGTTTAGTTGTTCACGATTGGTCCCTGTTGGAGGGGCTGATTTTCCTAGGACCTCGACAAAATAAATATTGACTCAACCAAGTTGGAATCGAATCCGCACCTCTTCAATCCTTGCTCTCTTCAAATGTATTGTATAGAATATAGTATTACATCATTAGGATTTAACTACTTTTGCTATTATTTTAGTGATATATAGCTATGTCATGTTTTATAAGAAACTATGAGAAAATATATATGATTCATCAACGATTTATTTTATATGAGGATTATACATGACCGAGATGTTACGGAAACATTTTGTATTGGAATCACTTTACCAATTAAGGATAATTTTTATATCGAAATATAAGTAATAAGTTTTACATCGAAAACTGTGCTCAAACGACTTTTATGAAACTCGTCTTATTGATGTAAATTAAAAAAAAAAAAAGTTTTTTGCTCAGTACCCCTATTGAATGGCTTACACGTGGCTATTCAACTGGTATGATCCAATCTAACTAGGGTGGAAAGTTCAAAATTGTTTTCGTGATAGACCCTCGGAAATTTTAACTATAGTCAAGAATACTAAAATGGGCCGATATTTCAGTCATTTTAACGTTTTCCGTATATATATAGTATACGTATATATATATATATATATATATATATATATATATATATAATTATATACACATCATCTAAATCGTGGAAGTTAATGGAAAGTGAATATGAAGTAATGAGTAAGAATATATGTACTAATTTTTTTGTATTGTGGATTGATTATATACAATTAATATTATTTGATTGAATGACTTTTGCATATCAGTATAGTATAGTGGTTTATTACTACTATAAATAAATAAAAAAAAAATCTATTTAACTAACTTAATTGATAAAACGAGTTAAAGGAGCATCAAACATTTGCATAAAGAAATATATATTACTTTATATATAATAATTCTCAGAATACTTGTAACACATGCCTATGATAAAAATTACCAAAATAAGTTTTGAAAAAATAAAAAAGGAAAAAAAAAATAAATACAAAAATTAGTCGATATCTACTGAAGATAATAAAATAAGGTATTAGTACAGGAGCCAGATGCAAAAAATCTCACCCATAGAACATACACCTACAAATTTCAGCATAGTTAGAAACAACAGAGTTAAGTGCGAAACCTTAACTCAAGCGCAAAGCGCAAAATGCAGGCTGTGCTTTAGAAATTTGATCCACCATACTTTCCTCACAATGCATTTATGCTGATTATGATAGATGGCGAATATTCAATTTGACTTTCTTTTAATTTCATTTCTATATCCATTTTGTTATATGTTATATTTTCTTTTATGTTGTATCGAATTTTTTAATATGTGTGTTGACGCAACATTCAATATTTAATCTCTTAATTTAAGTCCTTTTTAATTTAAGTAAAAAAAAATACCTTTTATTATTTATAATTCAATTAAAATGCATCATTTGTATTTATAAAAAACCGCTCAACATTGTTTGTTGATTACGGGTATATACAATACGTGCTTAATACCTAAAATGCCCTTATCGGTCTGCGCCGAGTCAGTGTTGCCAGGCAACTGCGGATGAAAGTATCTCCACGCTCTAGGAGCGCACATTTTTGTTCGCGAAGACCATGGCTTTGAAAAGCAGTCCTTTTTTGCATCACCATCGTGACATCGGACATCATTTTCGCCCCAAGGGCCATTAGAGGACATTTCACAGATAAGAAATTTTTTGTGTTTAAATATTTTCTTTATTTTGTTAATCATAATTACCGTCATTACGGAAAATATCTTTTAATTTAAACAGTCTCTTTATTTTTAATGTTTGTTTCTTTGTTTCACTTAAGAAGGTTCGTTTTATTTTGTTTTCATTAATAATTATTTTTAGTTTATTTCTCTTCAACATATTAAACCATTAGAAAATTATTTTATTCATTTATTTTTTGTCTATTACCTTAATTGTATCAGTTCAATTGTTTGTATTTTATTTTGCTTATTCCAAGAATAACCTTTAATTTTAATTATAGTCATATTCATACCAGTGCCTTTTGTTTTTTATTTTATTTTTTTTATACCTTGACCAGAGGAATGGTTTAAGTGAACCACTCGGATCAGGTAACAATGTGTATATTTTGGTGTTAAATTAAACTCGTTTCTTATACATAATATATACGGTTTTTATTTTCCTACAACGATTATTGCTTTATTTCGGTTCTTGGTATTTTATAAAAAGGTTTGCATAATAATAAGGTGTGAAATTCCGGTTTTTCATATTTCATAATAAAAAAGTTTGTTTTTGTTTTTTTAATATGTTTAGTACAAAATTTCTTTTTATGGCACAATGAAATTTTTTACATTAAATCTACTCAAAGAAATACTTATAATTAAACACTTTAAACATAAAATCTACAAAAATATGGCAAATCAATAAAAATAAACTCTTAAAAGGTGACGTAATTACTACAAAGAATTTGCTTACAACATCATATTTATATATTCACATTGACTAATCAATGATCATACAGATAATAACTCGACTATCGACTATCGACTGGACAATAACTCCTCGTCGTCCCAATAAATAATGCTTGGTAGTATGCATTTCCTGCTTGTAAACTCCGATATAAATAATTAGCATCGATAGTAATAATTATTTTTGCTAAATATGAATGTTAGGCCTCCAAAAATTATTTCTAATAACATTTAGAAATGCTCATAAATAAAATTAAATGGAAAAACAACGCTAATGTTCACCCGGATCGGAACGATTTTTTGACTAATAAACGCGTCTGGCGGGTATTAGTAAGAATTTTTAACCTGCCAGACGACCGAATTTCGTGTTTAGGAACCTTTTTGAATCAATTGGCACAAGAATGAATCGTATGTTTTATGGGTGAGTTTTTGTGATTCTCGCGCACCGCTCGCGCTCGTCTGGCAGGCACTAGTAAGAGTTTTATCGCTGCCAGACGATTTTTCCCTTTCTATAGAAATAAAAACCTAACGATTAAGCCATATTCCAGCCGTATGTTTTATGGGTGAATTTTTGGGAAAAAATTAATTATTCAAATTAATTTTAAAGGAATTAGTAAGAATTTTATCGCTGCCAGACGGTCGATTTCGCACTTAACCCTGTTGTTTCTAACTATGCTGAAATTTGTAGGTATATGTTCTATGGGTGAGATTTTTTGCATCTGGCTCCTGTACTATATGGATAATCAAAAAGAACTTGTGACAATGTTTTGGAAAATTGTAATTAAAAAAACAATATTTGCAATTTGTAATGTATAAAAATGTATATTTTTTAGATGAATATAGTGCTTAGCACTGGAACCTTCGCTGTATGATCCATTAGACAAAAATAAGAGACTGTTTTAAAAAAAGGGTAAATGCTTATTTAGAAATAAGATAAAACAACAGCCCACATATCATATCATAAAAATCTATTTAACTAACTTAAGGGGCTTACCAATAGATGAACCGAGTTTAGACGAGCATCAAACAATTTTCGCTTACTTAAAAATACACACCACAAACAGCCGGATATAAACAGAGCCGACAAAAAACTACCATAGACCGGGGGTAGCTGAGGAAATGTGAGCCACACTATTCTTCAGAGACATGAGGGAAGGATGAAAAAAAAAAAAAATGTCCGAAAAAAAAAAGGTTACACCGTCCTCAATGCTTCTTTAAAGCCTAATAAATCAAAACCCAAAATAGATAGTGAAGCGTCACCTTTACTGCTTCAATGGACGCTCCCCTCAAGTCGCATCAATATCTCTTCTCGTAATATGGCATCGCATCACGTGTTTGGCGTTTTCAAGGCAGCTTTATTTTTGTTAACGCGTTCAGACCCACGAGGTTTGTGAAACATCTTTAATTGTTTCGTCCCCTTTATATTATCTATAAATACATATTCAGAGTTTGAAATCGAAAATTAAAAAAAAAATATCATGATTTTCATCAACATTAATTTTTATTGCATTATAAGTGAGAAAAAAAAATCATATCCCGATCATGTTTTTATTTTTTGTAAAAATAATGTAAAAATTTTCCTGTTGAAAGTAATAATACTTTCTGAGAAATATTGTTTTAACTCAGAAATATATTTGTTTTAACCCTTAACTACTCACGTCGGGTCAAATTGACCCATACCAAGTTTCATTTCATTCTATTTATATCTATTTGGCATTGAATGATCATCAAACTTTGACATATCCTTTGTTTTGGCTACAGTCACTTCTTGCCAGTGTCTGGAAAATGAGGGAGGTGTTTATTTTGATCAAAATTGATATTTTGACCCGAGGTGAGTTGCTGTGCCAGCCATTTTTTTGTGTCCAATGCGGGGATTGCATTCGTAAAAACCACTCATTTCTTATTTGTTTTAATTTCAAAGGTTGTTTGTAGACATTTTTTTTTATTTTAAATCAAAGGAAATTATGTTAACAATAGTAATGTTAATGCGTTTTTTTTATTTTAGTACTTCATTTCAGACCTATAATTCAACATGTTATTCATAGTTTAAAACTTTCATTTATTATATACATAAATAAATATATATTTTCAAGCCTTCTCCTGTTGTTAAAAACTAATATCTTACACCCTAAGGTTATTTAAATATTTTTTTGTCTTCTGGGCCAAATTGAACCGAGATGAGTAGGTATGTAACATTGATTCTGGTGAGTAGTCAAGGGTTAATGTTCTCCATGATATATTTTGATTCTGCTGTAGTCAGTGAAGTACATTGATATTAAATTTTAGCTACACTACGTCGTTATTTCCGCAATCCATTAGAAAATTTGGCTTAAAAAAAGATGTCTAAAAGTAAAAACTGCATTGGCGGAGCTGGAAGAGTTTATTTTAAAAATTTGTTTTTGTTTTTTCCAGGTGTCAACTTGTTGCTGTATGTTAACATTCTTCGGTTATTAATAAGCTTAATAGGAATGTTATTATTATGTATTCAGTTTATTTAGAGGGAGTAAGATAATCATATGATGGGGATAAGTTCCCGTGAAGGTAATTGAGTAGCCAGTATAATAATGAAGGGGCGCTACTGTCTCAGGTTATGAGGAATGACTCGTGTAGTTAAAAGTCACTCACTCATCAGAGCCCGGCATTAATGATTAGCATGAATTTCATTTCAACATTAATTTCTGATATTTCAAAACTTCTTCTGAAAATAAGATGGTTGAATATTTTCTTTGTTGATGAATAGTCTACTGTTGGGAAAGTATATACTATTTTAAAGCTGAGATGAGCTGGAGGTTTTTGTGAAAACGTACCCCTAAAGTTGCTCTGTTTTTATTAGTTCTTTTTCTTGAAATGATGAACCAATTTCCCAGCGAAGACATGAATTCCAGTAATTTCGATGCCTCTGATAACCCTGAACCAAAAATGGATAGATTCCTAGTTCCTCGATAACTGAAGGTAAGACTTTTGTTGTAGATGGTACCTAAAATGTAATTAAATAAATAAATACCATTTTAAAAACGTGAAGATTGTGGAAAAAAATATAACAAAAGTGTATTCCAACTGTAGGACTTAAAACTAAGTGTATCTATCTACTAACTAATGTTTCAAATCGAATAATTGTATTTACAATAATTAAATTTAAATATAGGTTGATTAATAGTCAGGATTTTGAGTTTGATATTTTTTTATTTTGGAAAACCAACGTTTCATACTTCAACAGGGCTAAAAAGAAGACAAATATATGTGCATCTATGTTAGATATCTATGAAAAAGCTTATCGTGTAACTATTAATTGTAGATAGTGATAACAAGGAGGAACAGAATAATGGAAAACAAAACCAACTGATGTCATGTTAACATGACATGGGTACTTTAAAAATCTGATAATTATTTAAGTTATATATAATTGATAATCGTACATGAATATTTAAATAAGTAGTTGGTTAGCAAGATAAGATAAAATCTGATATTTACCTTCTGAATCCAGAGTTTGGGATCGAAAGGGATCGATAGGGATCGAAACCTTGGGTTTCCATAATAAAAAAAGATCAAACTGAAAATTCTGACTATTAATCAACCTTTCGTAAATAAAACAGTTGACTATTACACACCTCTAAATTTAAATATTTATTTCCTAAACAAGTTTTTAGGAAGATACTATTGAATTATAGATATAGAATGCAAGGCCTCAAAGTCTCGTATTATTTCAATAATTCACTAAATCATTCAGATTACATGCCAAATTTTCGCCTATTCAGGCATCTTTAGGGCTACACCAGTTTCGGAAGCAAGTTAGAAACAGACTGAAGGTTCAGGCCCTGCATAGAGGCCTTGCATTCTATATCAATATTTATTTCTTATTGTAGAATCAAATTAGAATCAAAAGAGTGGGGGGAGAACATGAGCAGTCTATTAGTTATCGACGTGTTTTAAGTGCTTGTTGGAACCAATGTATACATAACCTAACTAATTTTTTTAATATCGCTGTCGTTTTTTGTAGCGTTATTAGTATATTAGTATATATTAGTATATATTAGTATATTAGATTGATATATATTCACCGATAACAGTAAACCTTCTTAATTTAGATCTAGTCGACAGTTGGATACCTTAAACATAAGACCACGAAATTCGTGGAATTCCAAGAAAGACTGAGTATTGATAACCGTTTTAAAGCAGAATTTAAGACTTCTTCAAGTTCCCCAAGGTTCGTTTAAATTTAAAATCGTAGCCATTATTGCTTTAAATTAGACGTTAAACGTTGCTAGCCGGTGGCACACAGGCTTTGCTATTGTCGAGATAGGAGAGTCTATATAAAAATCTTTAAGATAGGCAATTATTAAGAATTATTTCCATCATTCATATTCCAGTTGATTTTTCGATTTTTTACAGTTTTCCACTTGCCTAAATTGTGAGTTGTAATTGTTTGCTGTGTATTAACTGAAATGTAGTAGAATAAAGCGTTATCAAAGAGCCAGACTGTCCTAAGACAATTTCCATTGATTTTGAGGTTTCCATCATAATATAATTAATTATGTTATGTTCGTATAATAATTAATTAATTATAATATATCATATTATAATTAATTAATATAAATAATTATGTTCGTAATTCCTTTAGATGAATTTTTGACTAATTTTAATAGCAAAGTACCTAGAATAATATCCTTCGTAATAAAAAAATATTCAGAAAATAAATTTCTTCAACATTGATCTTATTAAAAAAAATTCCAATTATAATCATAGAGGTAGGGTGTAGAAGTTGTATTAAACAGGCACCGCTTTTTAACTTTTCTGTGTGTAGTCATAAAATTGAAAAGGTGGTAGAGCATTAAAAATTTCGAAATTTGTTTTACCCAAGTTACGGTTTTCTACATTTTTTATCTTCTCCAACTAAAAAGTATGAAATAAAAAACATTTTATAAAAAAAAATTTAAACCTACTTCGAAACCTAGGAACCAGTAAAAATAAATGCGCTGAAAAGTATGAAATAATTACCTTCTGATTTTTATGAAAACATAGCAAAATTGAAAATGGTATAAAAAGCGGAGAAATGCAATAAGACGAATAATTTTATTTTTATTTGTACAAATACACACTAATTGTTATTAAAAATTTAAAAAATATGTTCAATACAACACAATCTTTTCGGAGGCGGCGCAAAATTTAAAATTTTTAACACTAGACATTATGAAAATCGTAAAATGCATCTTCTCTTCTCATCTATAGATTTTAATGCCTAATAATGGAATTGTATCGGTAACATGTCATTTATATTTGCGCCGCCTCCGAAAAGATTGTGTTGTATTGAACATAGTATTTAACATTTTAATTTCACAATTTTTAATAACAATTAGTGTGTATTTGTAGAAATAAAAATAAAATTATTCGTCTTATTGCATTTCTCCGCTTTTTATACCATTTTCAATTTTGCTATGTTTTCATAAAAATCAGAAGGTAATTATTTCATACTTTTCAGTGCATTTATTTTTACTGGTTCCTAGGTTTCGAAGTAGGTTTAATTTTTTTTTATAAATTTTTTTTTATAGTTATATTACATCATCCTTGTGAAATTTATCCAAAGATAAAAATAGAACCCTCACTAAAAAAAAAATCATTGTTTTTCTAATCACCCTATAGATAATTTCTCAGATTAGTTGTTATTTACTACTGATCAAGACCTAGAACTTTGGCACAATATATGTAACCCTTTTTATTACATTGCTCTTTTATTATTATTTAAACGGAAATTTTTTTTAGAATGTTCTATTTGATTGCATGCTACAATAATTTACTAATCTTTAATTTCTTCTCAAATTATATTTGATATTTTATTCAGCATAAATCGCATTAATGTATTGTCATCTTCTCGAGGGTGTTATTTTAATGTATTTTAATATTTAATGTGCCTTGGCTATCAATTCAGAGAATTAGAAAAGATATTACCCTATTTACCAGTATTATACACCGCATTAGAATATTAAGTGTAGAAGACAGTGACATGGACTGTCGACTAACCATATAGACAGTGAAAAAGTGTACATCACCGTCTCCTTGAGGAACTCCGTAATATTGGGAAACGGTGGTTAAGATAAATGGTTATCTATGAGGACTGTATATAGATTAGATGATAAACGAATGTATTGTTATTATCATAATTATAATGTCATTATATATAGATATGTATGTGTGTGTGTTCGCTGAATTTCTTCAAGTAATAATTATAATCTTTATAAGTCAGTTTCTTGTGTGATTTCAAAATATAGCATATCGTCGTTGATACAGCAAAAGGTCGTATGTCGATTTGGGGATTTTATTGGTTTTTTAATCAAAACGAGTTGCTCTAGGGTCCTAAAATACGGAGTATGTCACCCGTAAATAGAAAAGAAGGATCATGCCCAGTAGAAAAATATTCGAATTTCAGGATTCGCTTGGTCATTAATCCTGAGTAAACCAGCCTATAAGGATAATTCAAAATCTAAAACAAGAAAAGTTTAACAAATGAATATAACAACAATGTTTATGTTAATGTTTCTTTCGATAATCAAACACAAAAATTTAAGAGATGAATTGCAAATAAATTATTTTTTTGTTCTCTTGAAAACCAGCTGTTAAGTGACACGCGACCCTTTGCAGTATCAGTGACGATATTCTTTTTTTTATTTATATATTGAAAGAATTAATGCATTTTGCCACAATCAAGGGCATTAATATTAGAGCTGTAAGGAGTCATTCACAAAAAAACTATATACAAATGTACATAAAAAAGTAATAATAACTAAAATGTAAACCTCAAAGAAGAGAAGAAAAAAAAAAATAAATAAAATAGCAATCACAAATATGAAATGAAATTACAGTTGGCATATTCTAAAAAAACTAAAAAACAATTAAGTTTAATTACAATAACAACCTTCACAACTTATACATAATAACATTTTAATTTAATTTATAAGAGGTTCTTTTAATTTCAATAAAAAGTTAAAATGAAATATATAGTACAAGAAAGAATTATTTAATTATGAAAAAATTAAGAAACTGAGTTATGAATAGATGCTTCTTTTAATACTGCCTGCGTAAAAATTAATCTTGTAAATTAGCCCGTCTGTGTGTTACAGCTTCAACTTGCGTACTTAAGATAGCTACTTATTTGTCTGGGTTGGTCCACCAACTTTTCCAATCATCGGGGCCCAGCTTTCAATATGGCTTCCTATAAAACTAGGTTAGTTGAGTAAACCTCGTGGTTTTGATTGACAGGTAAGTCCCCTTTTTTTGTTAATTTTCATATCCATGGTGCTCCAATAGGCGAAAATTCGGCTGTTTAAATGTAATTAAACGTAATGTAAAGTTAAACGAGTAAAAGGGACCAATTTATATCTATATTATAAAGAAGATTACTTTTATTTTTTTATATTAATTTGAATTCCGAAGTTTTTATTTGTTCGATATAAGTGAACGATTCTCATCGTTAGGAATCTCAATATAATCTATGGAAGGATTCAAGTTTATTAGTTCAGTGAACTAATAAAGGAAATCGAAAAAACATTTACTGACGGTGGCCCTAGGATTTTTTAAAGGGAGTTAAAAACCCTTGACTATGCCGTCCCACGGATAGGACGTAAAATGGAGGTACCGAGCCTGTACGATGTCAGGTACTCGTGAAAGATCCCCTACCCTAATTATACCTGGATAGGACCAATTAAGGACTCCCACTGTTGCATCATCCGATAAGCATTAGCGGCATTAAGTGACGTTAAACAAACAAACATTAACCGAGATAGAAAAAAAAAAATTTCTGAAACTGTAGTCAGTTGATATAGACATCTAATATATATCCGGTTGCTTAGCTTACATTTTTTTAAAAGTATATCATTCATTTTCCTTGCTTATTAAAGTGATATTAAATTATTTTAATAATTTTTGGTTTGAAATCGGTTATAAAAAAAAAAAAAAATCTGATTCGATCAAAATGTTTATTTGGGATATTTAAAAATCATTTGATGAATTTTATCAAGAGTTATTTTTGCTTATACGAATAATATTCTGATCATTATTTTTGAGTAAAGAATTGGCTTATTTAATTTATTAAGCTTATTCATTGAAATTAATTAAGCTTATTCATGTGGGTAATAATTTTTTTAAAAGGGATATATATTTTTCTATGATATAGTTTGGTTTGGGTCGTCTTCAGTAGTAGGTGAAGAGGATTGTTATCAACATTTTCTTTAGACTTTATTTCCTAAATACATTAAAAATTTGGGATTAAAAAATATATGAAAGTAAAAACTTTCTTTGGTGAAGCTGTAAAAGTTTATTTTCATATCAGAATTTTTTTCCAAATGCTCAGGTGTCGTCAAGTGGCTGTATGCTAACAGTCTTCGGTGAACAGTTTTAATAAGATTCTTAATATACCAGGGCCAATTATATAAATTAGATAACTAGTTCAGAATAGAAAAAAATAATGAATTTTAATAAAACGCCTAAATATAAAAAATATAAAAATCCTCATTGATTGATCATTATCTATAATCAACTTAAATAAATAAAGATCGAAAATGGATTTATATTGTCATGTATAAATCCATTATGTATAAGTCAATGTATATGTATAAGTCAAGCATGATTGTATAATTTAAGCATGATGATAATTTTTCGATTTTGAAGAACAATAATTATCAATTTCAACGCCTGTTCAAATTATCACTCTAATGGCAAGATATTTGATTGTTAGTCCATTGAACCCCCTCCCACCTTAACCGCAATTCGAGGGGTTATTCATTAATCTTGAAATCCAGGAGTTTGATTTCTAATTCTAATGAAATCCTGGTTTGATGAAAACTCCCCGAGAGCTTTCTGCTTCAGCAGAGACAAACTCAAACTCAATTTACTTAATGCCACAGGTTATGCATACAATTGCGGATTTGACAGAAATGTTGACAGATAAAGTTAAATGGGACCAAAGCTTAACTGTAACTGGATTTGTATTAAAGTTGGTGTGAGGGGAACAGTTATAAAGTTAGTCGGCATATGTGTGGCTCTTTCATTAGCAAGAAGATCTGGGGCAAAAGTTGGCCGACTTGACGAACGCCCGAGTCTTTCTAATCAAATCTTTTAATTCAGTAATGTTTGCCTTAGTGGCAGGGAGTTGCTTTTCCCATCGCTTAAATGAATGTGTTTCGGGGAAACCTCGTCGAAAGATAAAAGTTTTCCTATCTGTAGATAGGTAAAGATAACGTTTATTCATGAAACATGTTATATAATACAAAACAAAATAAGAAAATACTAAGATGTAAATAGACAATGGACTCAAGTCCGTCAGTTGAGATATCCTAGCTTGTTATAAATATAAATAGGTTGCAAATATATAAGAATAATATAAGATATGTGATAAATGGACTATTAAAAATAAAAAGGAGGAAGGAAATGCCCAAGAGTTTCAAGCATCAGCGGTGCTGCTATCTAGTGGGTGGTGGTGGAAGAACCAAGAAACAGGAATGATGCAGGTCTAATTAATCTCCAGGGGTGCCCCAGTGAAGGACTTATAAGCTATGTCTTGCTTTATTAGTGTCTAATTATTCATAGAAAACCATGAGCAGCTAAAGAAGAAGATCACCACCGTCCCAGACAAGAGGAGAAGAATGAAGGAACCTCAATTTAACCATTTCAAGAAATCACAATGAGAAAAAAAAAGGTACCGATTCAACATTTTTATGCATACCCTCTCATACAAATATTCCCTGTAAAAAATACAATAGTGTTAATTATCCAAACTAACACCATTAACAACAATTGTAATGATTCGTAGAAAACAAGCAATACCATATGTAACCACTCATTCAATATAAATCAAGCTTTATACAGTCCACTCATTTCTTTCATTTTTTTACCAGCCCCTAATAAAGATCTTTGGGCGATATTCTAATAAAGAATTGCCGGGATCAAACATACAAGTGGTAATAATAAAAGAAAAATTATTTCATAGATACATACTGGCAAACTCCTCGTATATAAATGACAAAATTCTAAAGCTAGCTATAGGCGATTTTTTTTCCAATGACGTTTTGGGGAATCTATTTCTACTGATTATATTCATGAGTCATTTCTTGTCTATATTTTGTTGCAATTTTTAAATACAGAAATAGTAATAATAATAAAGTGTTTCATTGGAAAGAAATATTAGACATGACATAATGACAAATTCCATTGAAAGCACTATAAGCATTGACATAGTCCGTCTGCTGTGGAGATGTCTTGAATAATATAATATTAAACTTATCTCCCGAGAAAAAAATGAACAAATAATTTCATTTCACCTAATAATAATGTAAAATGTTATTATAGTTATATAGCCTTATCATATAACTATAATTACATTTTACATTATTATTAGGTGAAATGAAATTAAATTACATTAACATTTACATTGAACAATAATAATGAACTAAAATTAAACTGACCTGCATGATAAAAAAAACTTAAAAAGAAAATTCGTAATAAAATTCTGTTATCAATAGTTTTCTATATTCTTGCGACTTAAGTATGTAATTAAAGAGTCGTTTAAACCATTTAAATATCGCAAGAACAAACTATAATCTATCTCTTTTAGCCCAAAAATAAGTTCTCTAATTTCTGATAATATGGGGCATACCGCAAAAAAGTGAAAAGTATCTTCTATTATATTCTGATTACAAAGTGAATAAATGAGTTGCTGTTATGCACGATTTATTGAATAATTTAAAAAAATGGATTCAGTTCTGTCTTTTATTATTGCTTGTATCATCATCATATAGTAATTGTCCCCCATGGTTCAATTCCTTGTAAATCAGATGAAATCTAGCGTCTCTTGCTTTGCTTTTCATATCGAGTCCAAATTTATTTTTTGAGTTTTCAATGATTATTTCTAGCTCTGTTTGAATGCTGCTAGCACTTACCAATCAGTCAGTATTATCTAAATTGTCAATTCGGTTGAGTTCCATTAATTCTGGGTACCACCATAATTTATTGTTAATTAAGTGGTTAGCAAGAAATTTTGTTAGTTTTTCTTCGCATGTATTAAATAATTTGTTTATGTAACAAAGGAACAGTTTAAGTGTTAGTAAATATAGAGGATCCCCAAATCTTTCTATATCCCTTCCCTATTTAGTTTACTATTCCCATTATGTTTTTTTTTCTTCGACATTAATCATTTATGTAGTTCATACATGGGGTCTAGCATGCGGAAAATGCGTTCATTGCGGAATAATACGGGGATTTTCTTGGGCGAAAAATATGAGGGAATTATCGGGGGAATATTAAATTTTGAACCGAAAAGTGGGAATTTCATTCTACCATTTTCTTAACATACATTCGAAATAAATTAATAAAATTTAGAGCCCACGGTTGATCCCATCTTGTAATCTCTTTTAAGGATTGGAATACGAAGTAGGATTTTGACGTATTATACTCTAAGCTTTCCGTCAAGTTGGGATGATTTTCGATAGCCAAAAAATCTTTATTTGACACCGACGATAGTTTAGTAAGTATAAATTCTGATGGTTGATATACAGCTGAATGTTGAATATATATGTTTTGAAAATTTTTATGTCATTGTAACGTATTTTGGTTTCTAATTGGGCAAAGAGATAAGAGATTGGATCGGCAGCAAAAATATAGGTTTATATTGAAACCTCTTAATTTATTAATTTTAATAATACGAATCATTAAAATGACAGAAACTGAGATTTTTTGGTGTTTTTTGAAAACAGCGATTGCAGCCTGGATGAACTTATCCTATCTACCGAGTTCAAAATAAAAATAATCCACTAATTTCATCAAATGAATGAATAAAACTAGATTCACCAATCCATCAATATCGCTATTGAATTTATCACTTTACCCCTATCGATATTTCGTGTTCGGAATAGTATCGAAATTGGTTTACAGGAGCCAGATAAGTCAGTGAAAAAAAAAATCATGCCTTGATTATAATATATAAATTAATATGAGATAACTTTATTATAAATTTTTGCCATTCCTACATCTTGTATTTTATGTTACATTATATTAATTCCTAAGCAAATGTTTTATTTCTATCGATGTGTTCCAATGAAGCGACTTTTTTTTCTTTCAATACTGCATGACACCCTGTATGTAATGTCGTATTTAGTCATTGATTACTTGAGGGATACAGTGGCACTAAAAACTACTAAGCAGCTTCTCGTCGATTTGAAGAGTGGATTTAGGCATTATTATACACCAATTACCGAGTACTTCCTAAAATTATTCACTCAGATTCAACGGTGTTCTCAAAGTACTCTTGGTTGATTCTTGAGTATATATTTATAAACTCTTAACACGTTAGGTGCGGCTGCGTATTTTAGGGGTATCCTGAATTGCACGGTATCGGTCCCCGGGGACCGACTGCTGGGATGAGCCACAGACGATATCGGGCGTCGGGATCCGATGGGAATGCTCTGACGAACTGAACGAACTTTGACTGAAAAGTGAATTAAATGAGCGTCTCAAGAGCATTGTCTCTTGGTAAGGATTGGAACTAGACATAATAGGAGCAGAGCCGGGGTCTGATACAGGGTTTACGCCATGCTTTATCGAAAATAGCATTTAATTGCTGGAATTTTGAATTACCATCCATATTAATAATTTTCGCAATTTTAAAACGATGTTTTGGTGTCTTTTACTGCTTTACAACCACTCACTCTATGATAAAAAAAAAAATTCTTTTTAAAGAAATGAATTTATGTAAAATAAATAAAGCAAATATCAGTAAGTTTTATTTATAGTTACAGACTTAGTAAGAAGTACTATAAACATATGTATTGTTTTCTTTTTCATATGTATGAAATAATAAAAAAATGTCAAAGAAATTAAAAAGAACTAAATAGTATAAAATCAAAGACATAAAATTAAAGATAACCATAATGGTAGTCGTTGCAATATTATTTGACGCGGAAGGGTGATGCCTTCCATTAGTCTTGTTTTATTACTCAGGTCCGGTATCGGACCTCGGAGTCAACAGAATTTCAGTGTCAGCAGCATTTTCTGCACTAAAGTGCAATAACCTCATTAAAAATCGACACAAACACACACACACACACACACACACACACACACACACACACACACATACACACACACACACACACACACACACACACACACACACACACACACACACACACACACACACACACACACACAAACAAACACACACGCACACACACAAACACACACACACACATACTTATATGTGTGTGCATTTTAATTTAAAGAATTGCATTTCTAAATTTTTTTCTCTTGCTTTAAATAAAAAAAAAACTCCAATACTCGCATACCATTTTTAGAGCTTGTGCTGTGAGTTAGGGAAATTCTTTTTGTTAGGGGTAGATCGTAGATACTTTACTTTTAATCAATTGAGAAAAACTCATCCTTTTGATTTTTTGAAACTCATAATTTTTTTTTCACCAAAATTTTCTTTCTTAAACTCAAATATATTTTTCTGCTCAGTATTGCGATGATGGGCATAATGCTGGAATTTCAGGATCTCGCGTGAAGTTTCTTGTCTTTTCAATCATGCACGAGGATGCCATGTTAGCCTGTCAAGACAGCATTAGATAATGGTTCTTCCCTATAGGGGAGATTAATGATACATTATTTAAAAATTCAGGAGTGCAAGGAAATTTCTATTTTCGTCCATTCCTCTTATCAGAACGAACTATGCCAGTCGATTGATTTAATACTTTATGGAAGATTTTTATTCGCTTGAAAATAACAAAAGAGAGTGAATTTTTAGTGTGTCAAAACTCTAATAAATACTAAGTATATGTAATAGCAATTATAGTCAATTGAAAGAAATATAGCAGGAACTTTAAAACTATAATTTCAATGTAAGGTTCCTTAGAGAAAGTAAAGGATTGTAGTGAACGAAACTGCCTGATTATTATAAAAATAAAATAATTTTTTGTGGTTGTGGGCGGGGGGGGGGGTTCCCAACCAACCGACCTCATTAGTTTTAGCCTCCATTTTATTACTTTCACTTACCTATTTATGAAATATATAGTAAGTGGAAGTATTGCGATCGTGAAAAATTTCGACTTCCGGTTTTCAACGGAAATACACGTTTTGGGGTCCCCTGAGTCGAAATAACCAAGTCCCGCGAAATGGTCTGTGTGTGTGTGTGTGTGTGAACAGACTAGCTCAAAAACTATTAACCGTGCGAACCTGAAATTGGGTATTTAGTGTATGTATATGCCCGCGATGTGACATCAAAAATTTCATCAAAATAGGTCAAAGGGGGTACTTTATTTAATAACTTTTTACGTTTTTTTCAATTTTCTCAAAAACGGCTCAAACGATTTTGATTAAACTAAGTATTTGATGTATTAATATGCCCGAGATATGACTGTAAAAATTTCATCAAAATTGATCAACCGGAGGGGGGACTTAACTTAATAAATTTTGTATCATTTTCATGTGTTTTTTTTTATTTACTCAAAAACGGCTTTAAAGATTTTGATCAAATTCGTCATGTTTAATGAAATTAGGTGTTCAATAATATCAGGTAAGTTTTATCAGTATTAAAATTTTCTGAGAGGGCTTAAATGGGGAAGGGGCCTTTTTTGTTTTCCTATAAAGTACCTTTGTTTTAGTTTATATTGAGAAATTAAGTGTCTCTCATCACGAATAAAAATAAGAAATGGCTAAATATGATATATGAAGAAAATCAAGTAAACATATACAGGAGAAAAAAAAGACAAAAATTCCGTCAACTCATAAAACACCTTGAGCTCACGCATGCGCCGTACGCCTTTAATGACAAACCAATGCGTTATAATTAAAGATGTTCTGTTCATTTAATGAAAATTATTTGTTTCATCGGAACTAAATGAAATATTTAACAAGTACATAGAGAATTATAAAATCAGACGACTTGGAGTATCATGCTTGCATTACCGAATTATCACAAGTAAAAACTTTTATTTAATAATAAAAGAAATTAGTTTTTTTTTTTTTTTTTTTTTTTTTTTTGAGCAATTGAAAACAAAAATAAGAAACGAAAGTGGAAAAATGTACAACTTTGAGAAGTGGCAATTAAGAAAACATATTAATTTCTAATCTAAGTAAGTTGGTAAGTGAAAGTTGTGTGTTGCGCGCACGCACCAGATTTTTTTTTTATCTGGATTGAATACTCTTTTTGTTTATAAATCTCTTACTGCAGAAAATAACCATTATTTACTGAGGATGACAGTTCATCGTAGCACATCAAATATATCTATCTTTCTCTCTGAATTTCAGTGTCAGAGGGTATATATTTATTTATATGTTTTCCCACCTCCTGTTCATTACAAACCTTATTGTTTACAACACACATTGATTGGCCTCAAAATATATCGTTTTCTACATATGTATTATTTCCCATTTTTTATGTTTTTTTTTTTTTTTATTTTTGGTCCCTTTTACACTTCGACAAACTACCACTGATGATTGACTTTTTAAATCATTATACTTAGTTCACTTAAAATTGTATAATCTTTTTATTTCGATATATTATTTTTTTTTAAATAGAATTCGAACCAAAATTATCAAAATTCGATTAGACATGTAATAAGAACAATTATTTATATTGCTTTTAAATAAATTTAGGCGCATTCGTCTTTTTTATTTTTATTACGTAATACAAACTGGATAATAAATAAGAAATAACGAATAATCGGTTTATTTGTTATACGTTTGTTAGAATGATGTATAAAAAAACTATTTGTCGTACTTTACTGAAATAAAAAAATATTTGATGTATGCCCAACTTTGATTCCAAGGATAGGAAGTTTCGTATGCGGGAAATATGCGTGGCCACTGTTGCGAATCAAATAATTTTATTTACTTTCTTTATTATAATGTACATATGTGTGGTATATATATATATATACATATATTTATGGTCGACGAGATGACATACTACTGAGCGTAATCCAAAAAAAGATACGACGTCACATATTTAGAGCAGTGTTTGTGGCATTTAAGTTATCCGTTATCCTTCTTGGACGACGGAGCACGTTGTTTGGTTTTAGTATTTTTATCATTTTAGATGTATCTCTCTTACTAGATATAAAAATATTTTTGTCCTGAAAAACGTTATTCCTTCGCTTTCTGAAGCCAACACGCTATTGTATATCTTAGTAATTGCTACAAGTTTTGCCCGGTTTGACGACGCTCGAGTTGATCGTACATAACGCTCACAGTTTTAAGGACCTTTACCAGATCCCCAGATAAGGGCACCGATTGCCATCTTTCTTCACTCCAAGTTTCGCATGGCAAGGCAACCTTCATCAGGTTATCGTGGGCCGTCAATAAAGTCCAAATGCTGGCGGCCGAACGAGCACATCTTCGATCACTGGATCTGATAAAAGTTGCTCGAACCTCGAGGGCCGAAACCTCAAGCGGATGCGTTTGGATTTATCTCTCCAAGATCATCTTCTTCTTCTTCTCTTCTGTCCAGCTAGTTCCTGAGGAGGTTCATCGCTGCCGAGTATGGAAATAACGTAAAGTAACATCTGCAGTTGCCTAATGAATCCTTGGAAAACAAAATCCGTTGGATGAAATTTGTTAACCAGGCTGTCTAGCGTGCGGGAATATTTCTTATAAGGGAATTTTAGAAGGCAGTACTGCTAGATACCCTGTTAATGTTTCTTGAATTTAAAATTCGAAACGAAGAACATCGAGCTGCCTGATCGCCTAATTAGTATTTGATTTAATAATTGGTAAACTTAGGATAAAATGTAAAGTTACCATCAGACCGTAGAAGAAATTACGACTCAAAAATAACCATACCCATAATGTGATCACAGACCGTTCAATTCTAATTATCATAAAATATACACCTCATGACGGTCTCAATATTCCATTTATTTATATATAAGAGGAACTTTCCATATAAATAAATGGAATGTTGAGACCGAATTGAGGTTTATATTTTATGATAATAACCATACCTCAAATTTTTCTGTTAATACTTATTCATTTTTTTATTGCATGGAATTTAATGGAAAACTACAATGCACCCGCGATCGATTCATAATAAATACTCTATACACTCTTCAAAATGCAAAAAATCGATCTTCAGCAATTTATTTTGGAACATTCCAATTGTCTCGGTTAAAATCGATTTGAAGAAGCATTCATCAATGGCCTAAATAAGGAATGATCATGAATGCGTGATAAAGGTCGGTTATTTTTACCCGCTGAGCAGAATAATTTAAAAGATGAACGATTTTATGCAGCTGTTGCTTTCAAACTGTTGGATGCAGGCGACGTTATCGCAACAGGCTTTGGTCTTCATAACCCGTCTCGGTCAGTAGTTTGTAAGATTTGGAGGTTTCCATCGAAACTTTTTGTTGAGAATCGATGCTGTGTGTACCTAATCCTTCTATTGGAGATACCAATCAATTGAGAAGGTAGGATAGGCAACTGATCACACACCTATAAATTAAGAAGTCTAAAAGAGAGACCCATAATTCCCATAACAATAATATGGAATATACGAACTTGCGGATAACATAAAAATTTGTGATATAAATTACATTTATTTAAGTAATGTCATCAATAAAAATATTATGTAAAGCATAGTTACGTTATTTGATGTATTTTTATTATTACAATGGCTCTACAGGCCTTATAGGACCTTGGCATCCGATACAATCCTTGCCCACTTGACGTATCTTTATTAAATTAATAATACAACCTGTTATTACTTAATGTTAAAATTTAACTAGGACAGGATTTTTATAATAATTCATATTATAAACTATATTTATAATATAGTTAATAATAATTAACCGAAAAATTTTGAAGTCGAGGGACTGTCAGGCAATCAGTTGTTATGTTTGTATATTATTCCATCAAGTTGGAAAGCATGCATGAGAAGACCATTTAATATTTGAGCCTTATATTTGTTTCGTGAAGTTTTTTTTTATAGAGTGGATGAGCATTTTTTGATAGAAACATAAATAAAATTACACTGTTACATTTTGTTTATTTTTTATTTCCGTTAATTATATAACACCTGTGTATTTAGGGTCAGAGGCTATCACTATATACTTTAAAAACAATGTTTTCGATAGTACTATCGGTAGTTTTATATCTACCCGGCCTCAGTTGTTCATTGTTAACAGGGTTCTACTATATGTGAATGATTATAATAATTATCGAATTATCACACTTAAAGAAGTCTTAGTAGAGGTGAGAGATAGTCAACTGTTCTTCAATTACGATAGGTTAAATGATGGTCAGGATTTTCAGTTTACAATGATTTTATTGTGGTAAGCCAACGTTTCGATCCAACTTGTGGATCTTCATCAGGGCTAAAAGAAAACAAATATATGAGTATCTATGCTAGAGGGTGACAATAAATGGATACATTACAGAACTGATAATAATATAAAAGATGGTGTATACATGAATATTAAAACCAGCCATTTATTTTATATAATATATGAATTTACCAGCCACTTATTTTAATATTCATGTATACAACATATTTTATATTATTATCAGTTCTGTAAAGTATCCATTTATTGTCACCCTCTAGCATAGATACTCATATATTTGTTTTCTTTTAGCCCTGATGAAGATCCACAAGTTGGATCGAAACGTTGGCTTACCACAATAAAATCATTGTAAACTGAAAATCCTGACCATCATTTAACCTATCGTTAAAGAAGTCTTATATCAGTTTTTCATGGCTCATACCTATCAAAGAATTGTATAAATAAACTTGGATATCTAGCGATCAATCCATGAATAAATGGAATATTATTTATTTATTTACGTTTTTGTTTTCGTTATTGTTCATAAAAGGAAAAATATTTGTTCGTGGAAGGGCGGGTGTGTAAGACACTTTTATAAATGAAGGATAGAAAGAAGAAGGTGACACTGACTGGATGTAGCTTAGCAAGTGAAAGCTTACGAGGTAATTTGGAGAGAGGTGGCGTCAACTCTAAGCAGCTTTTTCAATAATGACAGATGCCAGTAGCAGAGAGATAGCAGCCCCCAAACAAGAGCTACAACCCTCCGCCCATTTCTAAGGTATCCTCTCTCAATCCGGGGCAACAACCCCTCATATACAACATTTGATGCAATTTTAACTACTGCTCATCAACCACAATTAGTTTTTGTTTTGTTTTTTGTTCTTTTTCGTGATGTGAATTGTAATCTGAATGGTTTCGGGGATTATTTTGTGAAGGCAAAAAAAAAAAAATACAGTTAATAGGGCGTTCCAGGTCACAGACAAAACAATAACAGCATTCCTACTTCAAATTTCCTAAAATTGTGTGGTCTATTTCCCCTACCTTCTCAATAAATTCCAGTATTCAACAAGATTTTGTTTTAATTGAAAAACTCTTTAAATATAAAAGGTATATTTTCATAGGGACTGACTTGCTTTATATTCTAAAAATGTTTTATTAAGTGCATGATAATATCTTATTATGTTTAAGTTTTATTAAGTGGAAAAAAATGCATATAATTTTCATGGGATCATAACTTATATCATTTTTAAAGCTTGTTGATGTAGGGACGTTTCACTGCTAGAAAAACTAGGGAGTGTTTCCAGCAGTAAAAACTATATGTTGACAACTGGTCGAATCAACATATGGTTTTTGTACTGGAAACACTGGAGACATCATTGAGTTTTAATATGACATGAAATTATGTTGTCTATTTTTTAATTATTGATAGATTGATGAAATACTGTATTATGTAAAAATTACAATTACAGGAGGTCTGGCCTAAGTTAAATACTAGAAAAAAGACAAATAAAATTATTATCACCTTATAACTAATTCTAGTTCTATTTTTTCTATGAACAAAAAAAAATTCAAATTACTTTCTTAAATAAATTAAATTAACCAATTCGTATAAACATTAATATATGACAAATAAACTGACTTAAAAATTACGTTTATCCTTGATTATTAGTATTTATAAATGATTATAATTACTAAACTGATAAAGCAAGAAAATAGATAAATTTATCAATGTTTTATTGTATCTTCATTTTGATTGCCTGGAATACAAATAAACAAATATTAATTAGTTTATCTAGGTCCTTTACAGACAAAAGATCTTTTACTATTTTTCAACTTTTGACGAAAAGACATGCCTGATTTACTTATACACATGTAAACTTGAATTCTTAATCAAAATTCAGTGCTCTTTTAAATGGAATTTTTTTTTAAACTCTATAAGAGATTTAAAAAACAAAAAAGAATTACTAGTTGAAAAATCACTAAAACCAGGATTAATCAAAAAGAGAGGGAGAGAGACAAGAGCTTTATGGTTACTTCTAAGCAGGAAATTTGATGTTGCATAGCAGGATTTTTTTCGAGCCTGGGGCTATCTTCTCCATAAAAACTTATCTTCATTGTTATTTTTATTGTATTAGATAAAAAGTTACCATGTCCTTCCGCACTCCAAAGCTGCGTAATACTATAAATCCTATTTATGTTTCTGAATAGTCGAAAGAAATGAACTCCGGTTACCCTCTCCCGCCAGGCCCTTTGACCTCGAGTTCAGAAGTTGCCTCAAAGAAATCATTTTTGTTATTAAAGCCCTCTGTAATTATGACTACATGTTCCTATTAAAACCATCTGTTAGTATCAATATAGAACGTTTTACATTTATGATAATTTTATATTTCCCTTATTACAACCACAGCCCTATATATAATCTTTAATTAAAATTCGGAAAGGAAGCTATATTATGCTCTAGGGAGTGAGCACACGCTTGGCTTCGCACCCCATACTTCACAGTTTGTTCAAGATTATAATTTTGTTTTTGTTGTTCAATACTTTTCGTTTAACTAGCTTCCAAGTTATTAAATTTCCAGGTGGGGAAAAAGCGATGAGGGCTTAACACGAAGGAGCAGGCGGCACGGCGGAAAGATAAACACAACTTTATACCAAGTAGAGATAAAAACAATATACTTAGGTACATAAAGTCTCTCAGGTAACATGTTTATTCATCGATGAGTTGGCTGATACATATAAAATCTCTCTCTGTATCATATCATTCATGCCTTATCGAGGGCGAGTTTGTCCCTTGTACGATATCCAATCTTCCTCGCTTCGAATATATTATCCCCATGTTTCATCATATCAGTTCATTATTATAAATTTCAGTATGAGCGACCTTTTGCCCACATACTTTCGATGCTTTCGCTAAAACACTTTTCTTTGTATGTTATTATATCTTGATATTGAAGTTATTTAGCGTTAAATGAACTTTAAGAGAAATTAGCCATTGGTAACACCCTAATAACACTGTTCTGCATCAAAGTCCCTGTGACATAAATGTTGTTTTTAAGGTATGAGGGACACGATTCCAAAAGCGAAAAAACTAAAAAGAAGATATCTTCGCGACCTTCTAATTTACAGCTATTACACTGTTTTGAAAAAAAAAAAAAAAAAAAAAAAATAACAAGAATAGAAACTCCCCAAGGATGTATAAAAATGTTTTACTTTTTTTCTTACTGGAATAACCATTAAACCACTAGGATTACAATTTCGTCCAGGCTAGTTGGAGGATTATTGAAGAATACTGCAGGACAAGAGGTCGGGGGATTACGAGGAAGAGTAAACGTGATCAGATGTAATTAGTTGGCTTTTATTTTTATATTCAAGTTTTGGATGCAATCAACAGTTCATTATTAGCTGATAACGCAGTATATGTCATCATGATAAGTTTTAATTGCAGTGTTCAGATGGGTTGGGATATATAATTGTATAAACTGTGTGGAGGATGGGACTAGAGATATTACCTTGAGGAACCCCAGGCAGGACAAAAAAAGATAAATTTTATAAATAAGCTGGTCATCTCATCGATTCGCTTAAGTAAAATAAAAGTAAATAATAAATGGAAACTTTCGATTCTTAAGAGCTTAAAATTACTAATTGAAATTTTACATTTCTCTTGAATAATTTTCTTAGCTTTGGCGTTTAGGCATAAATATCGCTTTATACCAACATCTATATTCAATTCAATTGCTGAATGATAGGCTGTGATTGCTTTGCATCGTAGTGTTTTATATTAACATAAAGAAGCTATAATCGATAGCGCTAGTTCGCCAATGTTCGCCGATGGCAATGTGTATCAGACAGATCTATTCGCAACTGCCAATAACATGTCTAAATCGAGCTATCGGAACGTCATGGACATCTGTCCTGTTATTCAAGTTACCATCGACCACTTGTTTGAAGAAGTGGCTGATGATGGAACAAAGGATTTGTAAGAAGGGACGCCTTATTAAGCAAAAACTGTACTCCACAAAGCCCCTCTATCCATCCCTTTGTATAAATAGTATTTTCGAAAATTGTGACTATTTTCTTTCTTTATTTTTAGTTTTTATTGAAGCGACGTCTGTCCACATTTTCTTTATACTGTTACGACGACTGATTTTAAATGGACCAAATAAGATACACATGGGACAGTAGTTTATAATTTGTTTGCTATTGTACCGATTTTTATTAAATTAAATAAATCAATCTAAACAAATAATTTTAAAAAGAATTGTTAAATTTTATAAATATATGAATCTTAATAGAAAATTATTTTATCGGTCACATTGATTTTTTCTGAGTTTTTATCAAATAAGTTACAGTTTCAATATGTAAAATTTGAATTTTTTTTATTTATTTAGACTTTAGGTGACGTGAAGGGCTAGAGGCACCAAATCTAAATTACAAATACATGGAAAATACAGTGGCTCACAGTCAAAATGATGCAAACGAATATTTTTATTTCAAATGCTATTTACTTCCTCTTTGTTAAAATTTCTAAAACAATGCACATGAGGCCATAATGATTTATTGTCATACATCAAATTTATATAATCAAATCAACTCAACAGCAATTATAGAAAGAGAAAAAAAATTCTTCATTAAAACTCGTATGGATTGAAGGTCACAGTGAAAAAGATGCAACGTTTACTTCCGTTTAGAAAAAAGTGAAAGTAACAAGTATTCTTCAATTATCGGGTAAATTAGTTTATTAACCTTTTAATTTCTTTTCATTCTTTCAATGAAAACAAAAATAAACAATATGAATTCTAGTAATCAGTCTAGTTCGAGCTTTTGCTAAAAATGGGTGCGCTACAACTATTCGTGAACGAGAAAAAGGGATTAGCAATTTAAAAATGGACAAAACACAACGAAAAATTGCCTCTACTATCAAAAGGAGCTATGCCACCGTTCAAAATATTATTGAAAGTTTTAAAAACTAAAATAGAATAAAAAGAAAACCTAGTGTGAGTGCAAAACGTTTTTTTTACTGGTAACGATGAACGTTGGATTTTGCGCCAAATAACAAATAATCCAAAACTAGGTGCTCCAAAGTTGACCAAATTAGTTAAAAACCATTTAAATTAAATGGTATGTGCTGAAACCATTCGAAGAGTCTTAAGAAAAAACCAATGCAACGGTAGAGTTGCCTGGCAAAAACCTTATATCAGTGACAAAAATAAAAAGGTTCGAATCAATTTTGCTAAGGATTATTTAACAAAAGACATGGACTTCCGGAAGTGTTCAGTATTCGAATGAGCCAAAATTTAATTTGTTTGGCTCTTATGTAAGAGGTTTCTTCTAGAGAAAGTCAATTGAAGAGCGCTATAAAAAAACTCTTCGCCCGTTCATCAAACCTGGAGGTGGTAATGTCATGGTTTGGGGGTGTATTGCTGCCTCAGGAGTAGGAAATCTTCATTTTATTGAGGGAACAATGGATAGACATTTATATTGTCACATCCTGAAAGAAAATTTTTAAGGTAAATGCAACCGAGCTTGGAATAATAAATAATTTTGCTTTTTATGGTGATAACGAACGAGCATTCTTCTTATCTTGCAAAAGAATGGTGTTTATATAATTGCCCCAAACCTATAAAAACACCTCAAGAATCACCAGAACTAAACGTCATAGAGAATTCATGGAGAAATTAGAAACAGAAGTGAGGAAACATGAGATATCAAATTGAGACGATCTCAAAAAGATGCTTCAAGAAGAATGGGACAAGATAAGCCCGTCTTAAACAGAAAAGCTTGTCCAATCCACGCCCAATTGTTCGAAAGAGATAATAAAAAATAAAGGCTTACCTACAAAGTACTCGAATTCAAAATATTTTTGATTTTGTGGATGTTTTTAATCTTGCATCATTTTCACTGTGACCTTAGAAGTGTTTATTTATTCATGAAGTTTTAGTTTAATTTTAGGATTTGATCTCAAATAAACTTTTAAGTGTTGTCAATTCTAGCCTAATGTTTGAACTTTATATTTGTAAACAAAGATTGTTGAAAATAAATTTTGGCTTGGTATTAAATAGTTTTTTTTCAAAGTTAATTCCTTGCATCATTTTGACTGTGAGCCACTGTATATATAATTCCGGCAGCTTTATATATATTTGTAAATATTGGTGTATTTAAGAAATTTAAATAAGTTTTATGAATTTTCTGGTCTTAGGGCATCAGCATATCCTTCGAGGTGGTGTGTATTCCTCGCTGCTTCCAGTCCTGGGCAATATTCCAAACTATGTTCGAATGTAAAATTTGTATTTCATGTTCGGAACATTGGTAAAAGTTTGTCTTTTAAGAGGTGCCCGTGAGTTAGCCTGGTGTGCCCAATTCACAGCCGGAATATTATAGTCTGCTTTCGGCGGCTTCCTTCTGGGAGATGTTTGCTATCACTGAAGTATAGCTGATGTTTGCTTCTTCATTTTATTAGTAGCCGGAACCGTTATCCGAAAATAACCCCAGGCTTCTTTAAATTGATTGAGGGTAGCTGCTTGGAATTCATATAGCGCAATTTTAACTTTAGGAACTGAAAATAAGTTGCAGGCTTCCTTCGCAGCTGTGTCTGCCAGTTCATTTCCCGTTATTCTGACATGACTCGGGGTCCAAAGAAATTTTGTACTTTTGTTGGTTCCTAAAATTTTATGGATTATAGAGGTACTATGGGGCCTATTCTGGAAATGAAACTTTTGTATGACTTCAGAGCGGAATATGAATCGCTGATAATTAGAAAATTGTTCCTGTTGAAGTCATTATTTTTAATTAAGGTTAGGGATAGGTAGGTATATGGAAAAAAGTTCAAGGAGAATACAGAAAAGATGGATGGAAGACTGTATCAGATTGTCTCCGTGGGAAGGACTACGGAACAACCAAAATTTCCCAATTGTTTTGACCCGTCGCACACAGGGGTATTTGGCCCTAAAAGCTGGCCAAAACCCATTTTTTGAAATTTGAAATTTCTGGTAAATAATGACTCGAAGTTCAAGTAGAGGACCTGTTGGATCATGCAAGATGATTCTTATTTCTTCCAGGCCCTTAATCCTAGGGATATAATTCCAATCTGGCCTTAACCTTTTCCTCGTCTCTGCTCATAAATATTGTTCTACAAAATATATTAATTTTCTTTGTTTTTACTGAATTATCGGCATTATCATATGGTGGATAGTTCGAGGCCAGGTTTGTACTTGTTATCCAGACCGTTATAAATTTTTTGAATTCAAATCTAGTATCAATATTTCTTTGTTTTTTGGTTGGTAGATTTAAAGCTAAAAATAAAATTTGAAGGTTAAAAAGTTATACTTCTGGTCATTTCTGGGCAACGAAATATTTTTTATGATAATGTGTAATTATCGTTGTTTATGTTTCATGAAAAAAAACAGCGAATAGCTGCGAATGGGAGACTTATAATTTTTTATTTCTAAAATGTCTGTTTCATCAAAAATAAAATAAAAAAATAAATGTTATTATATTTTCAATTATTTATATTTTATGATTTTCTGGAATAATAATAACTAGAAGGGAATTATTTGAGATATTTTTAAAGTCGAAAGCATTAAATTGAAAAAAATAATAAGGAATTTTCGTAGTCTTTTCTCATTGGGAAATATTGCCTAGCTAATAGCCTAGAGCAGGTGAAAGAGCTAAAACATAAATTATCAATTTTGAGGCATGATTTCTAAGTAAGATAGAATGCTTCTTTAAGGAAAAGAAAAGTTTTTAAAGCAGCAACAGCCATTCCTTGTTGTTGCCACTGGGACGATATCAATTAAAAGCTCAAGATCTGGTGGACGCCCTGAAAAATCATTTGATGGTTTAAGTGAAAGAAGCAAGACGCCTAAAACAGAAATACTCAGATCATCAACTAGCACTGATATGCTGACGTACACAACTTATATACTAAGAGATTCTGGTGATATCAATGCGTTCCATGTTCTGAAGGATCTAACAAAAACTCCATCTCGTGCCATAAAATATAGGAAAGCATTTAAAAATTTCAATTTATCAGAAAAAATAGAAAAAACTACCTATCAGCAAGCTTTATTTACATATATTGCATATTGGTGGTTCTATCGAGTGGTTATTTCATAAATTTAGAAAAAAAATTTATATTTTCTAAGGATCCCTATCCTTTTCTCCATAGAAACTTTACGTAAAACTTTATCACCACAAATTTTTATTTTTAACTATTTTACACTATTCCCATTTTTCAAAAATAATAGTAATAGATAAATTTATAATGAATCGTTATATGTACAAGCATATTTCATAGGTGCAATACATAAAGAGAAAATAATATGAACATAAATTGTAAACCCATAGATGCCTATTTCACAGTCGGTGGAGTAACGTAAAAATTTATTTTAGGAAAATTTTCACCTATGAATATTTTTTTAACTGCTAAAAACATATTTTTAATGTCTATTGGAAATTTAAAAGCCATTTTGAGGACGTTTGAACTAATAAATTGGAAGGAAATAGTTTTGGCCAGCTTTTGGGGTCAAATACCCCTGTGTGCGTTGGTATAAATAGGGATGAAGTCTTTATATGCGGTCAGCGATCAGAAGATTTAGAAAGCTCTGTTTATGAACTTCAGGGGGGTACGATAGTTTTATTGTTTTCTTAAGGGAAAAATCAAAACTCACATTTCTACCCGTCCAAGGAGGAAATGGGTTTGGCGACCAACTGTATAAATTTTGTAACGAATGGGATATTTGCGGTGAGATGCAGAGGCGTATAGGCAATTTATATCGTGCGAAATCAAAAAAGTCGGGAGACATTCTTAGACGGCCTAGGAACTTGAGTAAGTTCTGGTGACCACTCACCGGCCTCCCAGAGTAGGCTGCTGATCGCCTAAACGCTCCAGTGTCCCTGCGGATCATAGCATGGTGAACTGGAACTAGACTGCTCAGAGTTTTCTTGGAGGCATCCTCATAGACCCCGCAACAATTGTCAATCACCGGCCTTATCAAACATCAGTACAACCTCAAGTTGAGGAAGTTCTATCACAACCGAAAGTAGAACCGTAAAGAACATTCGCTTTGTTTGATAGTTTGGACAACAGGGTATCGATTTGTAACTTCCAGGATAATCTTGAGTCCAAGGTCATTCAAAGGTACCGAATATAATCGAGTTTGGTAAAGTCCCGATTCGCTAGATGCACAGAAAACGTTTGTGGGCATTTTCGAAGTCGGCAAAAGTGAACTGCGGTTGATTTAAAGGCTGAATTTAAAACCGCAACTCATTGCCTATTTTTCAAGGCTATCAAGTGTATTCTGTATCACGGATTGTCCAAATTTTACATCGATAGAACTGTAATAAATTAAAACACCGTCTGCATTTAATGCGACATTAACTGATTATGGATGTATTTTCTTATTTCATTTCTTATTTTATTTCATTCATTTCTTATTTTCATGTATCGAATGTATTTTCTTATTTCATTATCGGCAATATTAAAAAGTGTTGGGCTTAAGACAGATCCCTGCGGAACACCAATTAATAATTCGAAATTATCAATTTTTTATCGATAATCGATTATCGGTTATCGATTTTTTAATTTCAGCCTTTAAATCAACCGCAGTTCACTTTTGCCGACTTCGAAAATGCCCACAAACGTTTTCTGTGCATCTAGCGAATCGGGACTTAACCAAACTCGATTATATTCGGTACCTTTGAATGACCTTGGACTCAAGATTATCCTGGAAGTTACAAATCGATACCCTGTTGTCCAAACTATCAAACAAAGTGAATGTTCTTTACGGTTCTACTTTCGGTTGTGATAGAACATCCTCAACTTGAGGTTGTACTGATGTTTGATAAGGCCGGTGATTGACAATCGTTGCGGGGTCTATGAGGATGCCTCCAAGATGGGTATTACCGTTGCCGATGACCAACTTTTAGGGAAGTCTCTATTAATCCATAAATTGTTGAGGAGCGTTAAAAACAAGTTTTGCCGTTTGGAGGAAGGTGTTTGATAAACTCGATGTGAACATGATCCAGGCCAGGGGATTTAGAACGTGTTGTTTTTATACTGCGTCGTAATTCTTCCATTGTGAAAGGAACGTTATATGGTTGGGTGTCATTAGCAGGGTCAACGGTGAGCTGGACATGGTGTAACGGATTGTTTTTTTTAAATATGTGATAGGTAATGCCCAAAGGCATCGGCTATTTCCTTGGGATCAGTAAGGGTTTTTCATTGTAACATATTGCACGCGGAATTTTGTTTATGGGTCTGCCTTTGATGGCTGATATTTTATTCCAGACTATTTTCGTTGAAATAGCTGATGAAATGGAAGTAATGAATTTAGCCCATGAATTTCTTTTCGCCTGATTAATCACCCATCGTGCTTCTGCTTTAGTTTTATTGTAAT